>CM038682.1:314472475-314617288 GCA_021605205.1 Aegilops longissima
CTGAGTTCGGGCTCCTGAGTACCCTTTCCAAGGGGTATGCTGAGACGACCTTGATGGGATGACCTCGGAAGTAGTGCCGCAGCTTGCGTGAGGCTACCAACAGCGCCAGGAGGAGTTTTTGGGGCATGGGGTACCGCTCCCTCGTGTCCCGTAGCACCGTGCTGACAAAGTACATGGGGTGCTCGACGAGGTTGTGAGTGCTGGCGCTGCTTGCGTCCTCCGGAGGCTGGGGCGTCTCCTGAGACGATGGAGCCCCTAGTGCTTGGTTGCCTGGAGGAGCCTCTTTTGCTTCGGGCGCGCTTTCCTGCTACGGCTGATCCCCTTCGGTTGCCGCCGCGGTCTTCGTGAGGCTTCCTGGGCATCGCTTCGCTCCGGCCCGATCGGTAGCCGCGGCCTTGGTCTGATGCTCCTCCCTGACCGCTACCAGGGCTGCGCTGGCGGAGTAAGGGGTGGCCACAAGGTAGAGCACCAGGGGCTCCCGAGGACGCGGAGCTACCATCACCGGAGGGCTGGTAAGGTACCTCTTGAGCTCTTGGAATGCCTTGTCGGCCTCTTCGGTCCATTCAAAGGGGCCCTTCTTCTTCATTAGCTTGAAGAAGGGCAGCGCTTGTTCCCCCAGCTTGGAGATGAAACGTCCTAGCACGGTCACGCGCCCAGTGAGCTTCTGCATTTCTCTGAGGGTCTTCGGCGGGCTCATGTCTTTGACTGCTTTGGCCTTTTCCGCGTTGGCCTCGATGCCCCTGTGGGACACGAGGAAACCTAGGAGCTTGCCCGAGGGGACTCCAAACACGCACTTATCTGGGTTGAGCCGCAGGTCCACTTCATCGAGGCTCGCGAAGGTTTCTTCCAAGTCCTGTATCAGGGTTTTTGCCTCCCGAGACTTCACTACTATGTCATCGACGTACGCCTCAGCATTCCTCCCGAGCTGCCGGCCCAGGGCGATGTGCATCAGCCGCTGAAAGGTTGCGCCTGCATTGCGCAACCCAAACGTCATGCATGTGTAGCGGTACACTCCGCACGGGGTCAGGAAAGCCGTTTTTTCCACGTCTTCTACCGCCATCATGATCTGGTGATAGCCTGAGAAGGCGTCCAGGAAGCACAGCAGATCACACTCAGCGGTGGAGTCGACGATCTGGTCGATGCGAGGAAGCGGAAATGGATCCTGTGGGCAGGCCTTGTTGAGGTTGGTGAAGTCGACACACATGCGTTCCTTCCACCCTGTAACGCCCTCGATGCGGCTATATCTCCCACGTGTCGAAGCACGACTTAGAGGCATAACCGCATTGAAAGCAATGTCGCAAGTGAGGTAATCTTCACACAACCCATGTAATACATAAGGGAAAGAGATACATAGTTGGCTTACAGTCGCCACTTCACACAATACATAAATAAACATCCATCATTTAGATTACACTCAAGGTCCGACTACGGAACCAAAATAAAAGAAGATACCCCAAATGCTACACAGATCCCGATCGTCCCAACTGGCTCCACTCTCGATCATCGGGAAAAGACACATAGTAACGACCACGTTCCTCGTCGAACTCCCACTTGAGCTCGGTTGCGTCACCTGACCGCATCGTCGGCACTGCAACTGTTTTGGTAGAATCTGTGAGTCACGGGACTCAGCAATCTCACACCCGCGAGATCAAGACTATTTAAGCTTATAGGAAGGACAGAGTTGTGAGGTGGAGCTGCAGCAAGCGACTAGCATATATGGTGGCTACATTCGCAAAAGAGAGCGAGAAGAGAAGCAAGGCACGGTCGTGAAGCTAGTAGCGATCAAGAAGTGATCTGAACTACTTACGTCAAACATAACTCCAACACCGTGTTCACTTCCGGACTCCCGAGAAGAGACCATCACGGTTACACACGCGTTGATGTGTATTTTAATTAAGGTCAACTTCGGTTTTCTACAACGGACATTAACAAATTCCCATCTGCCTCATAACGCGGGCACGGCTTTGAAAGATAATACCTGCGGGGTGTCCCAACTTAGCCCATTATAAGCTCTCACGGTCAACGAAGGATATTCCTTCTACGGGAAGACCCGATCGATCTCGGAATCCCGGACTACAAGACATTTCGACAAACAATAAAACAAGACCAGCAAAGCCACCCGAATGTGCCGACAAATCCCGATAGGAGCTGCACATATCTCGTTCTCGTGGCACACCGGATTGTCCAAGCTTCCGATAGGCCATCTCGAGTTGCCCCGATGGCCACCGGCGACTAACAGTTGGACCAGCACTCGAGGAGAACTGGCCGGGGTTAAAATAAAGATGACCCTCGGGCTCGCGAAACCGGGGAAAAAGGCTTAGGTGGCAAATGGTAAAACCAAAGTTGGGCCTTTTGGAGGAGTCTTATTCAAAGCGAACTGTCAAGGGGTCCCATAAATCACCCAACCGTAAGGAACGCGAAATCAAGGAACATAACACGGTATGACGGAAACTAGGGTGGCAAGAGTGGAACAAAACACACGGGCATAAGGCCGAGCCTTCCACCCTTTACCAAGTATATAGATGCATTAATTATAGCAGATATATTGTGATATCCCCAACAAGTAAACATGTTCCAACAAGGAACAACATCTCCATGTTCCAACAAGGAACAAACTTCATCTTCACCTGCAACTAGCAACGCTATAAGAGGGGCTGAGCAAAGCGGTAACATAGCCAATCAACGGTTTGCTAGGAAAGGATGGTTAGGGGCTTGACATGGCAATATGGGTGGCATGATATAGCAAGTGATAGGCATCGTAGCATAGGCATAGCAAAAGAGCGAGCATCTAGCATAGCAAAGATAGAAGTGATTTCGAGGGTATGGTCATCTTGCCTGCAAAGTTCTCAGAGTTGTCGAAAGCTTGATCCTCGTAAGCGTTCTCAACAGGTTCCTCGTTCACGTACTCGTCTCCCGGCTCTACCCAAAGCAAGAACACAAACAAAGGAACCACAATAAATCACGGTGCAATGCACAAGCAACATGATGCAATACATGGCATGATATGCGAGATGTGATATGCAATGCATATGCGTGTCTCGGAAGGAAAATGATGAACCAGGCATCAACTTGGCAAACCAAGTATGCCGCTGAAAGATGAGATGATTTCGTTGAAATCGATATAAAGATCACGGAATCGGATGCACGGTTTGCAAATGACAAGCAAAACAAGAATGGCACAAATCTGCCATTAACAAAGATGATGCCACATAGCAAGCAACAAGAAATTAAGCTACGGCTCCCAAACGTACCAACAAAGTATATGGCAGTGATCTACTCAAGATGCTTGACAAAAGATGAACACTGAGCTACGGCTAATTCACAACATAACAGGTCCAAACAAGCATGGCAAAAGTGCAAAACATATCAGCTTCACAGACTTAGTGAAATTACTGAACATGGCAAAAACAGCATCAGGTAGCAATGTTCAGAGCAAGGAAACAACATGCTACAGGAAATATAATAGCAAAACAAGGCATGGCATGAATCTACTCAAAGCATAGAACAAAAATCCCTTACTGACCATGAGCCAAAAAGGATCAGAAAATATAATAACACCCATGTCAATATAGCAAGTTTCATTATGATTCAAAGAACAGGGCATGACAAAAACAGATAACAAGTAGGCATGTTTAAGAGCTCGATGCACTCACTACAGAGCATTACATGATAAACTAAGCATACATACATCAAGAAGACATGGCATAGAAGCTATACATGGCAAGAACAACATCATAGCATACATGGATCCACTACAACAACCTTGGCAAAATTGAATAACATGTAAGCAATCTGCCAGGAAACATTTTATAGCAAAAGTAGAGCTCGATTGACTCAAGCTATGGCACTCCATAATTGCAAACAAGGGCATGGATGGATAGAGCATAACCATATGTTCAAAACATCCTTACTCAAGTAACCCAAAATATGCATGGATCTCTCGGTAGCATCAAGTTAACATGGCATAAAAATATCAACAAAACAGGGCTGAAATCAGCAACATCATGAAGCCTAGTTTGCATGCTTGTGCTAGTCACCACAGAGATCACAAAATACATGGCATACACCCCTGTAAAGATGGCATGGCATATTACAAAACACATGTAGGACTCAAGATCATAGGGTGCACACATCAATCATGGCAAAAAGACAAAAGTGCATGTTACGATAAGAATCGAAACTAACATCACATAGCCCTCTTCTAACAGCATTTCGGGCATCAAGATGAGCTCAAATGAAAATGATGCAATGAGATGAAATGATCTACTCATCGAGACGAACATTTTGACATATTACGCATGCAAACGGAGCAACGATTGCAAAGTTATGGCATGAATGAAAATGCAACAAAATATCACCGAAAAATGACAGGATTTCGGGGAGAAGAAGTCAACCGCCTTGGTGGATCTGAGATCCGCCGGATCCAGCTTGTGGCGGCTCGCCAAGCAGCGTCGGAGGAGGAAGGAGACGGCCGGGGCGGACGAGGCGGGCCGGGCGAAGCGCGGCAGGCAAGGGGGTGGCGTGCGACGGCCGAGGCGGGTGGCAATGCCGGGCGCATGAGCGGGCGGCCGGAGCGGAGGGCCAGCGCGGCGGGCGGTGGCCGGTGGGGGCGAGGGCGAGGCGGCGGCGGACGGGCCGGGCGCGGCCGGGAGCGCGGAGGAGGGCTCGCGGCGGGCCTCGCGGGGCGGGCGGCGGGCTGGCGCGGCGGAGGGCGTGCGTGGCGCGCCTGATTGGCGAAGCGGCGGCGGGTTTCGTCCGGCGTGGACCGGACGTGTCCGGCACGCAGAGGGAGCGGGGCTAGGGTTTGGGGATCCGGATTTGGAGGGGGAGATGCATATTTATAGGTAGAAGGAGCTAGGAAGATCCAAATGAGGTGTAGTTTTCGCCCACACGATCGTGATCCGACGACGGAGAGCATGGAAGTGACTTAGATGGGTTATTGGGCTGTTTTGAAGGGGTGTTGGGCTGCAACTTAAAAGAGGCCTTTGCGAGAGTGCGGTTAACCGTTGGAGTACCAAACGAGCTCCAAATGACCCGAAACTTGACATGTGGTCTACCGGTGGTGTACCAAGGCCACTTGACAAACCTCGGTCCATTCCGAGAAAGTTTAGTACCCGCTCACGGAAAAACGTAAAAGGGGACGCCGGGGGACATAGGAGTGCCGGATTGCAAAACGGACAACGGGGAAAATGCTCGGAATCATGAGACGAACACGTATGCAAATGCGATGCACATGATGACATGATATGAAATGCATGACATGGACAAAATGCAAAAAGAAGAAAAACCCAACCACGGAGGGAATATCATATCACAATGCCGAAAATGGCAAGAGTTGGAGTTACAAATATGGAAAGTTACATCCGGGGTGTTACAACACTCCACCACTACAAGAGGATCTCGTCCCGAGATCTAGGACTGAAAGAACTCGGATATTCGAACGGAGGTGATCCTCGCGCTCCTGTGTGGCTTCTCGGTCTGAATGGTGTGACCACTTCACTTTAGGAATTTGATTGACTTGTTGCGAGTCTTGCGCTCGGTTTCTTCAAGAATAGCAACGGGTGCTCATGATAAGAGAGATCTTCTTGAAGGTCAATTTCTTCGAAGTTGATAGTGCGTTCAGGAGTCTTGAAGCACTTGCGAAGCTGTGACACGTGAAACACATCGTGCACATTCGCGAAGTTGGACGGAAGCTCAAGTTGATAGGCTAGATCGCCTCCTTTGCCAATGATCTTGAAAGGACCCACGATCTAGGGGCAAGCTTCCTTTGATACCGGGCGGCGAGTGCCTTTCATTGAGAGACGCGGAGGTAGACATGGTCTCCGATTTCAAAAGCCACATCACGGTGCTTGTCATCATAATAGCTCTTCGCGCGATTGCGCTGCTTTGAGATTCTCACGAATGACTTTGCACATTTCTTCGCTTCGTGATCAAGTCGTTGCCAAGAAGTTGGCGTTCACTGTCTCGGACCAATTGAGAGGAGTCGGCACTTTACGCCATAGAGAATTTCGAATGGGGCCTTGCGAACTCGCTTGGAAGCTGTTGTTGTAGGAGAACTCGGCATATGGAAGACAATCTTCCCACTTCATACCGAAGGAAATGACACAAGCCCCGAGCATATCTTCAAGGATTTGATTGACTCGCTCGACTTGGCCACTTGTTTGAGGATGGAAAGCTGTCTGAAACGAATGTTGGTGCCCATGGCCTTCAAAAGAATCCCAAAACTTGGAGGTAAAGATGCTGCCACGGTCTCAAGAGATCAATTGTGGAATGCCGTGCAAGGAGACAATCTCGAGGTGTATAGCTCGCCAACCGAGCTGCTGTGATGGATTCTTTGATAGGAAGAAAATGAGCCACTTTAGTAAGCTTGTCAATGACAACGAAGATAGCATCATTTCCACGCTTGGACTTTGGAAATCCAGTCACGAAGTCCATTTCAATATGATCAAACTTCCATTCGGAATAGCAAGAGGTTGGAGGAGACAAGCTGGTCGTTGGTGTTCTGCTTTCACTCTTCCGCAGACATCACATTCATTCACGAATTGAGCAATTTCTCGCTTCATTCGAGTCCACCAATATGACTGCTTGAGGTCATGGTACATCTTCGTACTTCCGGATGAATGGATAGAAGCGAATTGTGTGCCTCGCTCATAATGACTTTTCGAGATCACCCTTAGGAACCACAATCCGGTCCTCAAAGAAAAGAGTATCTTTGTCATCAATGTGGAAGCACTTGTACTTGGAAATGCCCTTGTCGATACCACGTTTCACCTTTTTCACCATGGTATCCAGGAGTTGAGCCTCACGAATCTGATCTTCCAAAGTAGGAGAGACTATGAGGTTGGCAAGAAAGCCTTGAGGAACAACTTGAAGATTCAGCTTATGGAAAGCTTCACAGAGATCCGGTTGGAAGGGCTTGAGGATTAAAGCTGTTGCAATAAGCCTTCCTGCTCAAAGCATCTGCAATCACATTGGCCTTGCCGGAGTATATTCAATACTTGGGTTGTACTCTTGAATCATTTCGACCCATCGAGTTTGCACGAGGTTGAGGTTGGGTTGAGTGAAGATATACTTGAGACTCTTGTGATCGGTGAATATGTCCACTTTCCTTCCCAACAAGAGATGTCTCCATGTTATCAATGCATGGACAACTGCCGCCAACTCAAGATCGTGAGTGGGGTAGTTCTTTTCGTTGGGCTTCAGGTTGACGAGAGGTATAGGCCACAACACTCTTCTCTTGCATTAACACAGACCGAGACCTTGAAGAGAAGCATCACGAAAACTTGAATGGCTTGGATTCATCAGAGGAGTCAAGACAGAGCTGTGACGAGTTTCTCTTTGAGAGTATTGAAAGCAACGTCACACTCGGGAGACCGGACATACTTCACATGCTTCGGAGGAGGTTGGAAAGAGGCTTTGCAATCTTAGAGAAGTTCTCAACGAATCTTGACAATAGCTTGCAAGACCAAGAAAACTGCGAGAGCTTGACATTACGAGGAGGTTCCCAATTCACAACTGCAGACACCTTCTCGGGATTAACAGCGATGCCCTTGGCGGAGATGATATGACCAAGGTAAAGCACTTCATCAAGCCAAAATTCACATTTGGAAAACTTCAGCATAGAATTGATGCTCTCGAGCTTGTCTAGCACCAATCGCAAATGTTTGGCATGATCCTTCTTATTCTTGGAGAAGACCAAAATATCATCAAGATAGACCAAGGCGAATTCATTGGTGTAGGGGTTGAAGATGAAGTTCATCATCCGAGAGAATGTTGGAGGAGCATTGACAAGGCGAAAGACATGACGGTATATTCATAAGAACCAAAGCTTGTTCGAATGCTGTCTTGGGAATATCTTGTTCACGAATGCGAATTTGATGATAACCCATCTGAAGGTCAAGCTTGGAGAACACTTTAGCACCTTTGAGTTGCTCGAAAAGCTCATTGATGTTGGGAAGTGGATACTTGTTCTTGATTGTCTTCTTATTCAATGGACGGTAATCGACGCAAAGTCGGTCCGTGCCATCCTTCTTTCGGACAAAAGAACACCACAACCCCAAGGAGATGAACTCGGTCCGATCAAACCCAGACGCTCTTGTTCATCGAGCTGCTTCTTCAATTCCTTCAGCTCATTAGGTCCAAGCTTGTATGGACGCTTGCAAACGGGTTCGATGCGTGCTCAAGATCGATACTTAATTCAAGCGGCGGTGAGGAGGCATTCTGGAAGCTCTTCTTGAAAGACATCTTGGTACTCACAAACGATCGAATCGAGAGATAGCATCCAATTCGCCCTTCTCATTGAGAGAAAACAACCGAATGGTTTCATCACGAAGCGGCATAGATGATCACATCATTAGAAGAGTGAGTCAATTGAATTTCCACCGCAGCACAATCAAGCTGAGCTTTGTGCCGAGAAAGCCGATCCATCCCGAGAATAAGATCAATATCCGAGTCACCAAGGACAATTGGTTTAGCGAGAAATCTGTAATCTCCCATCTTGATAGAAACATCCGGAACCATGTAGCTTGCGTTCATGCATTTACCCGGAGAGACAACTGCTAATGGTCTAGGCAAATCTTGGAAAGACAACTCATGCTTAGATGCAAATGGTTTAGAGATGAAACTAAGCGATGCACCAGTGTCAAAAAGAACTTTTGCAGGAATATCATTAACTGAGAGATTACCCATTATCACATCAGAAGAATCCTCCGCTTGAGCTGCATTCATCATATTCACCTTTGCAAACTTGGGATTATGCTTGACCTTTGCATTGCTTGAAGATTTCACGGGAGGAGGAGGCGGAAGGCGCCTTTGGTTGAAGCACTTGTTCGCATAGTGACCTTCTGCCGACATTTGTTGCAAGTCACCTCGAGAGCGGACGGTGGTAAGGAGCATTTGACCTTGGAGCTTGAGAATTAGACTTGTTACGATAGCTGGGTTGGGTGGGTGGGAAGATCCACGACCACCGAGTTCTTCTGGCGATAAGGCCGACGGGACGGAGGAGGAGGAAGGTAGAACTTCGCTGCTTAGCTGCCACTTGAGAGGAAGAAGAAGACTGAACTGCATCCCGATTCTCTTCTTAGAAGCCTCACATTTGAGCTGGGCAGCTTCTTCTTGATGCCATGTTGTAGAATTCATCATACTTTTCGGCTCAAAAGCACAAGAGCTAATTGCAGATCTTCTCCGAGACCACCTCTGAATTGATAGATCATACTCTTTTCATCGTGGACGTCTTGCTTAGCAAAGCGAGCGAGTTTCGAACTGGATATTGTATTGATACACGACATGTTGCCTTGCTTGAGATTGCGGAACTCCTCACGCTTGCTCTCAACAACACTTTTCGAATGTGGTGAGCTCTGAAGTCTCGGCGGAACTCATCCTGTAATGACACGACCTCCTCTGGAATCTTTGTATTCTTGGTACCACTCAGCAGCTTGGTCCTTGAGTTGAAGCGAAGCAAACTTGACAAAGTCCTCGTGTCGACATTGCTACATTCAAAATGTTTGCAGATGTCCACAAGCCAATCGTCGGCGCCTCGTGGCCTCGACCACGTAAACCGAAAGACTTCGCTGATTAGCGAGGAACTGATTGAGGGTAGCAAAGTGCGGCTGGTTGTTGCCTTGACCTTGATTTCCTTGATTGCCTTGCCCTTGGGTGCGCTCTTGCAAGAGTTGCAAAATCATCGAGCATTGGCATTGGTGGCTGCCATGATAGCTTGCCATGCCTCCGGAGGCGGAGGTGGAGGTGGAGGTTCGGTCGATTCCCATCATCGCGATCCGGATTCAGACGCGTTGGCGGAGCCATCTCAAGAGGGTGACATCCGTTAGCACTTTGATAGACAGATAGACAAGTTGAATCAACGGATAGAAATTGCAACATATAGTCTTCACAATAAACATTGAACAAGGATGAGCGAATGAATTCCAAAGTTAACATCACACGTCCATTAAGGTGAGAAGCCACTTGATTAAGGTTGATGAAAAAATAACAAGGTACGATGGAACAAATAAGTGGTAAGGATTACCCAATCACAAACCAAATATCTGCGGGAAGAAATGCTAGAGCTACTTGAATCCCACCTATAAACTCCCAAACTTTCTCGGTTATGCAATCTGGTGTTGGGGATACAGGGACACAAAATATATCACCCAAACTAACAATACCTAGATCCAATTGTATCCATCCGTCAACACATAACCAAGAAACCTTCGAAATCGTGTACCTCGACCTTCAAAAGCATCCGTTATACTGAGTCATGGCAATACTCGAGCTCGCCCGAAGATTGGGTTATCGGGTTATCTCACCAACAACTGTACAAAAGAGATTTCGATGTCGGTAAAACTCAGGTATTCCAGAATCTGCAACGATAAAATTGTGACGACAACACCTCGGAGCTCAACTCCCGGGACACCGCCACAACCCCTAAATGTCGAGGCACCAAGAACAATGTTCTCGTCACAAAACCATCGAACGATTCCAAGATACCAGCGTGATCCTAAAAAATTTAGTGAAATTTGAGGAGAGGAGAGTCAAAACTTCTACGTCAGGAGACCTCACCGAGCGATGAAGGGACCGGGGAGTAAAAAGAATCCTACTCTCCGATATATATAATCCTAAGACTCAAAACATTTTTGTTCTAGACTCAACAATGCCAGCAAACAATCAAGCAGGGGCTCCTAAGTCGGGGATGGCTCTGATTACCAACTTGTAACGCCCTCGATGCGGCTATATCTCCCACGTGTCGAAGCACGACTTAGAGGCATAACCGCATTGAAAGCAATGTCGCAAGTGAGGTAATCTTCACACAACCCATGTAATACATAAGGGAAAGAGATACATAGTTGGCTTACAGTCGCCACTTCACACAATACATAAATAAACATCCATCATTCAGATTACACTCAAGGTCCGACTACGGAACCAAAATAAAAGAAGATACCCCAAATGCTACACAGATCCCCGATCGTCCCAACTGGGCTCCACTACTGATCATCAGGAAAAGACACATAGTAACGACCACGTTCCTCGTCGAACTCCCACTTGAGCTCGGTTCGTCCACCTGACCGCATCGTCGGCACTGCAACTGTTTTGGTAGAATCTGTGAGTCACGGGACTCAGCAATCTCACACCCCGAGATCAAGACTATTTAAGCTTATAGGAAGGACAGAGTTGTGAGGTGGAGCTGCAGCAAGTTTACTAGCATATATGGTGGCTACATTCGCAAAAGAGAGCGAGAAGAGAAGCAAGGCACGGTCGTGAAGCTAGTAGCGATCAAGAAGTGATCTGAACTACTTACGCCAAACATAACTCCAACACCGTGTTCACTTCCGGACTCCGCCGAGAAGAGACCATCACGGTTACACACGCGTTGATGTGTATTTTAATTAAGGTCAACTTCGGTTTTCTACAACCGGACATTAACAAATTCCCATCGCCTCATAACGCGGGCACGGCTTTGAAAGATAATACCTGCAGGGTGTCCCAACTTAGCCCATTATAAGCTCTCACGGTCAACGAAGGATATTCCTTCTACCGAAGACCCGATCGATCTCGGAATCCGGACTACAAGACATTTCGACAACAATAAAACAAGACCAGCAAAGCCACCCGAATGTGCCGACAAATCCCGATAGGAGCTGCACATATCTCGTTCTCGTGGCACACGGATTGTCAAGCTTCCGATAAACCATCTCGAGTTGCCCGATGGCCACCGGCGGTCGACAGTTGGACCAGCACTCGAAGGAGAACTGGCCGGGGTTAAAATAAAGATGACCCTCGGGCTCGCGAAAACCGGGGAAAAAGGCTTAGGTGGCAAATGGTAAAACCAAAGTTGGGCCTTTTTGGAGGAGTCTTATTCAAAGCGAACTGTCAAGGGGTCCCATAAATCACCCAACCGTAAGGAACGCGAAATCAAGGAACATAACACCGTATGACGGAAACTAGGGTGGCAAGAGTGGAACAAAACACCGGGCATAAGGCCGAGCCTTCCACCCTTTACCAAGTATATAGATGCATTAATTATAGCAGATATATTGTGATATCCCAACAAGTAAACATGTTCCAACAAGGAACAACATCTCCATGTTCCAACAAGGAACAAACTTCATCTTCACCGCAACTAGCAACGCTATAAGAGGGCTGAGCAAAGCGGTAACATAGCCAATCAACGGTTTGCTAGGAAAGGATGGTTAGGGGCTTGACATGGCAATATGGGAGGCATGATATAGCAAGTGATAGGCATCGAGCATAGGCATAGCAAAAGAGCGAGCATCTAGCATAGCAAAGATAGAAGTGATTTCGAGGGTATGGTCATCTTGCTCGCAAGGTTCTCGAGTTGTCGAAAGCTTGATCCTCGTAAGCGTTCTCAACAGGTTCCTCGCTCACGTACTCGCCTCCGGCTCTACCCAAAGCAAGAACACAAACAAAGGAACCACAATAAATCACGGTGCAATGCACAAGCAACATGATGCAATATATGGCATGATATGCGAGATGTGATATGCAATGCATATGCGTGCTCCGGAAGGAAAATGATGAACCAGGCATCAACTTGGCAAACCAAGTATGCCGCTGAAAGATGAGATGATTTCGTTGAAATCGATATAAAGATCACCGAATCGGATGCACGGTTTGCAAATGACAAGCAAAACAAGAATGACACAAATCTGCCATTAACAGCATGATGCCACATAGCAAGCAACAAGAAATTAAGCTACTGCACCCAAACGTACCAACAAAGTATATGGCAGTGATCTACTCAAGATGCTTGACAAAAGATGAACACTGAGCTACGGCTAATTCACAACATAACAGGTCCAAACAAGCATGGCAAAAGTGCAAAACATATCAGCTTCACAGACTTGGTGAAATTACTGAACAAGGCAAAAACAACATCATGTAGCAATGTTCAGAGCAAGAAAACAGCATGCTACAGGAACTTATAATAGAAAAACAAGGCATGGCATGAATCTAATCAAAGCATTGAACAAAAATCCCTTACTGACCATGAGCCAAAAAGGATCAGAAAATATAATAACACCCATGTCAACATAGCAAGTTTCATAATGATTCAAGAAGGGCATGACAAAAACAGATAACAAGTAGGCATGTTTAAGAGCTCGATGCACTCACTACAGAGCATTACATGATAAACTAAGCATACATCCATCAAGAAGACATGGCATAGAAGCTATACATGGCAAGAACAACATCATAGCATACACGGATCAACTACAACAACCTTGGCAAAATTGAATAACATGTAAACAATCTGCCAGAAACATTTTATAGCAAAAGTAGAGCTCGATTGACTCAAGCTATGGCACTCCATAATTGCAAACAAGGGCATGGATGGATAGAGCATAACCATATGTTCAAAACATCCTTACTGAAGTAACCCAAAATATGCATGGATCTCTCGGTAGCATCAAGTTAACATGGCATAAAAATATCAGCAAAACAGGGGTTGAAATCAGCAACATCATGAAGCCTAGTTTGCATGCTTGTGCTAGTCACCACAGAGACCACAAAAATACATGGCATACACCCCTGTAAAGATGGCATGGCATATTACAAAACACATGTAGGACTCAAGATCATAGGGTGCACACATCAATCATGGCAAAAAAGACAAAAGTGCATGTTCTGATCAGAATCTGAAACTAACATCACATAGCCCTCTTCTAACAGAATTTCGGGCATCAATATGAGCTCAAATGAAAATGATGCAATGATCTACCCATCGAGGCGAACATTTTGACATATTACACGCACGAAACGGAGCAACGAGTGCAAAGTTATGGCATGAAGAAAATGCAATAAAATATCACCGAAAAATGACAGGATTTCGGGGGAGAAGAAGTCAACCGCCTTGGTGGATCTGAGATCCGCGGATCAGCGCTGGCGCGTGGCGGCTCGCCGAGCAGCGCCGGAGGAGGGAAGGAGACGGCCGGGGCGGACGAGGCCAGCCGGGCGACGGGGCGCGGGCGCAGCTGGCGGCGTGTACGGCGACGGCGGCAGAGGCGGGTCGGGCGCGGCCGGGCGGCGCTGAGCGGGAGGGGCTGCGGGCGGCGGGCGGCGGCCGCCGGGTCGAGGGCGAGGCGGCGGCGACGGCGCCGGGCGCGGGCCGAGCAGGCGCGGAGGGCGCTGGCGGGCCTCGCGGGCCGGGCGGCGGGCTGGCGCAGCGGAGAGCCACGTGGCGCGGCCTGATTGGCCGGGGCACGGCGGCGGGTTTCGTCCGGCGTGGACCGGACGTGTCCGGCGCGCGGAGGGAGCGGGGCTAGGGTTTGGGGATCCGGATTTGGAGGGGGATATGCATATTTATAGGTAGAAGGAGCTAGGAAGCTCCAAATGAGGTGTAGTTTTCGCCCACACGATCGTGATCCGACGATGGAGAGCATGGAAGTGACTTAGATGGGTTATGGGCTGTTTTGAAGGGTGTTGGGCTGCAACTTAAAAGAGGCCTTTGCGAGAGTGCGGTTAACCGCTGAGTACCAAACGAGCTCCAAATGACCAAACTTGACAGTGGTTCACGGTGGTGTACCAAGGCCACTTGACAAACCTCGGTCCATTCCGAGAAAGTTTAGTACCCGCCACGGAAAAACGTAAAAGGGGACGCCGGGGACATAGGAGTGCCGGATTGCAAAACGGACAACGGGAAAATGCTCGAATCATGAGACGAACACGTATGCAAATGCGATGCACATGATGACATGATATGAAATGCATGACATGGACAAAATGCAAAAAGAAGAAAAACCCAACCACGGAGGGAATACCATATCACAATGCCGAAAATGGCAAGAGTTGGAGTTACAAATATGGAAAGTTACATCCGGGGTGTTACACACCCATACCGCCTCTAGCTTGCGGGTCTCTTGGACGATGAAAGCTTGTTTCTCCGTGCACTGTTGCCTCGCCTTCTGCTTCACGGGGCGCACATTGGGGCACACGTTGAGGTGATGCTCAATCACGCCCCTCGAGACCCCTGCTAGCTAATCAGGTCCCCATGCAAACACCTTCTTGTTCGCACGCAGGAACTTCACCAAGGCCTCCTCCTGCTTGGGTTCGAGGTTTGCACCTATGGTGAATGTGGTGTTAGTGGACCCGTCCTCGTTGACTGGTACCTGCTTGGTTTCCACCTTGTCTTGAGTGAATAGCTGCTTCTTCTTAGACGGCGCGGCCCCCTTGGGCTCGGGGGCGTCAGCGCTAGCGGGCTGTGCCGCTGCGGTTGCCTTAAAAACAAGCTTGAGCGCCTGCAGTGCATCTCTTGTGTCTCCTGATACAGTAAGGACGCCGCTACTCCAGGGCATCTTAATGAGGTTGTACGCCGGGTGAGTCGCTGCCATGAACCGGGCCAAGGCCGGGTAGCCGAGGATGGCGTTGTAGGGGAGGCCGATGGGGGCGATGTCAAAGTCGATCAGCTCTGTGCGCAAGCTGTCGTAGGTGCCGAAGGTCACCGGGAGGCGAATTTGTCCCAGGGAGGCGGTGGAACCAACTCCGACTCTCGAGAAAGGCCTGCTGGGCTGGAGCCACCCTGGTGGCACGTGGAGGAGGCTGAAGGCCTCCACAGAGAGCACGCTGAGGCCGGCACCGCCGTCGATGAGGGTCCTGGTGACGGCCACTTGGCAGATGGTGGGGGTGCACAGCATCGGAAGCGAATCCGAACCGGCGGGGTTGGAGGGGTGATCGTCCAAGTTGAAGGTCAGATCGGCCTCGGGCGCCACCCAGCCCGGCGGGGCTCCTTGGCGCTTGGAGGTGTTGGCGATCTGGCGGGTGAACGGCTTGACGTGGCGGCTCGAAGGTAGCGCCAGTGAGCCGCCCAGGAGAGTTGCGACGACCGGGGGCGGTGGCCCGGCGTAATGGGTGAGGAAGAGGTCGCGCAGCTCTCCCCAGGAGGTCACAGAAGCCGTAGGTAGGTGGAGCAGCCACATGCGTGGAGAACCGGTGAGGGCCGTGGGAAACCGGTTGGCCATCATCCTGTCGTCGCCCCCGGCTTTGAGGACGGCCTCCTCGTACGCCAGCCGGAAAACCAGCGGATCCGTCGCACCGTCATAGCGCGGCGGCATCTCTGTCTTGAACTTGCGCGGCCACTGCGCCTGTCGCAAGGCGGGGGCCAAGGCTCGGAGCCCCCTGGCCCCCATGCTGGCATCGACTGCCGGCACGGGCGGCGCGTCGTCCGTCATGAGGGCGAAACGCGCGGTCGGCGGGGAGCGGGTCGCTGGCAGGAAGAACTTCGGCGCACCCCTACCTGGCGCGCCAAATGTCGGATTTTGGGTTCCGGCAGACCCTTGAGGTTCGAACTCTGGGGTGCGCACGAAGATCTTTCCCCTACCAGCTCACGTGTTGATGGATCGAAGGAACCTAAACTAAGAACAGCATAAGGGACACAAGATTTATGGTTTGGGCCACCGTTGTGGTGTAATACCCTACTCCAGTGTGCCGTGTGGTGGATTGCCTCTGGGAAGATGATGAACAGTACAAGGGAAGAACAGCCTCGCGAGGGGCTATTCTTGAGCTGGTGCTACGAACGGCTTGGGTGAGTTCGACCGCTTCTCTTTCTCTCTGGCTAGGTTTCTAAGGTCTGGATTCCTCCCTCTTTCGTGGTGGCTAGCTCTATTTATAGAGGGAGGCCCTGGGCCTCTTCCCAAATAATGAGCGGGAAGGGTGCCAACAATTGGCCATTTTAAAGGGGAACATCTAGTACACTTATCTTGACTAAAGTTGGTCTTCGGCTGCCAAAGACTCTGACGGTGACGCCGTCCTGGGCTCCACGATGACCTCTGTCCTGCCGTTCTGCTGGTCTTGGTCTTGTTGCACCAAAGCGGTAACCTTTGCCTGATGCCTTGGCCTGTGCTTGCCCCCTTTGCACCAAAGGGGAAACGAGGACACTGCGCAGGCCGGCGCCCTCCTGGTCTCGATCGTCATGGCTTGCCTCACGGGGCACCCTCGTGAGGTACCCTGCCTTGATCTCTCCGCCTCCTCGCGAGCCTGCCTGATGAGGCTGCTCCTGAGGAAGGTTCCTGTCGTCCGCCCCACGAGGCTTGGCCCCAAGCGAGGGTCTTGAGCTTGGGCTGATGAAGCTGGGCCGCGCTGGGCCCCCACTTGAGCCACGACGCAGGCCGTAGGCAGGCAAGTCTGGGGACCCCCGTTCCCAGAACGCCGACACACCCCGTAGCTAGCTCAAGAACACAAGAACACTCAAATACATCCACCAAAGCAGGACTAGGGTATTACGCATCTTCGCGGCCCGAACCTGGGTAAACGATCCGTGTGCTTCCTGTCAGACCCGCTCTTTGCACAACCTCGCGCCCACCAACTGTAGAAGGGATCCTAGTGACCCCATAGGTGTCGTTTCCACCGACATCTTTGGCGCGCCAGGTAGGGGGCGCGGTTGTGAAAATCTGGTCTTATCGAAGCAGCGGCTTCATCGTGGTCGTCGTTCCAAGTAAGAAGACGACCAAGCATGACGGCGCCGTCTGCGGATGCGGTGGCCGCCCTTACAACGACAGAAAAGCTAAGTCATGTGAAACTTTGGGCAATTTCTTTTTATATATATGGTTATTATCCTCGAAGGTCATGCCCTGTGTATGGAAAACATGCACGCAAAGGGGCTCTTCTGCAATTAGCAACGCCCTTGTTCTGTTTCGAGTCCACTCAACAGATCAAGCGGCCGCGTCAAGAGTGGCAGGGTAGCCTTCCGCAATTGGCAACGCTCTCGATTCTGACTCGAGTCAAGCTCGACAGTTCGAGCGGCCGCGTTGAGAGTGGTAAGGTGGTTCGCTCGGCAGCAAGCACGCTGCTACCTCTTTAGCACTGCGTTGTTTTTCCCTTGAAGAGGAAAGGGTGATGCAGTAAAGCAGCGTAAGTATTTCCCTCAGTTTTTGAGAACCAAGATATCAATCCAGTAGGAGACCACGGACAAGTCCCTCGCACCTACACAAACAAATAAATCCTCGCAACCAACGCGATAAGGGGTTGTCAATCCCTACACGGTCACTTACGAGAGTGAGATCTGATAGATATCATAAGATAATATTTTTGGTATTTTTACTCCACACATCGATTGCTATCCAGCATGCATCTAGAGTATTAAGTTCATAAGAACAGAGTAACACATTAGGCACGATGACATGATGTAGAGGGATAAACTCAAGCAATATGATATAAACCCCATCTTTTTATCCTCGATGGCAACAATACAATACATGTCATTTCCCCTACTGTCACTGGGATCGAGCAACGCAAGATTGAACCCAAAGCTAAGCACTTCTCCTATTGCAAGAAAGATCAATCTAGTAGACCAAACCAAACTGATAATTCGAAGAGACTTGCAAAGATAACCAATCATACATAAAAGAATTCAGAGAAGATTCAAGTACTGTTCATAGATAAACTTGATCATAAACCCACAATTCATCGCTCTCAACAAACACACCGCAAAAGAAGATTACATCGAATAGATCTCCACAAGAGAGGGGGAGAACATTGTATTGAGATCCAAAAAGAGAGAAGAAGCCATCTAGCTAATACCTATGGTCCCGGAGGTCTCAGGTAAACTACTCACACATCATCGGAGAGGCTATGGTGTTGATGTAGAAGCCCTCCGTGATCGATGCCCCCTTCGGCGGAGCTCCAGAAAAGGCCCCGAAATGGGATCTCACAGCTACAGAAGGTTGCGGCAGTGGAATTAGATTTCTGGCTTCGTATCTGGTAGTTTGGGGGTACGTAGGTATATATAGGAGGAAGAAGTACGTCGGTGGAGCAACATGGGGCCCACAAGGGTGGAGGGCGCGCCTAGGGGGGTAGGCGCGCCCCCTACCTTGTGCCTTCCTGGTTGATGTCTTGACGTAGGGTCCAAGTCCTCTGGATCACGTTCGTTTCGAAAATCACGTTCCTGAAGGTTTCATTCCATTTGGACTCCGTTTGATATTCTTTTTCTGCGAAACTCTGAAATAGGCAAAAAAATAGCAATTCTGGGCTGGGCCTCCGATTAGTAGGTTAGTCCAAAAAATAATATAAATGTGTATAATAAAGCCCATTAATGTCCAAAACAGAATAGAATATAGCATGGAACAATAAAAAATTATAGATATGTTGGAGACGTATCAAGCATCCCGAAGCTTAATTCCTGCTCGTCCTTGAGTAGGTAAATGATAAAAACAGAATTTTTGATGTGGAATGCTACTTGGCATAATTTCGATGTAATTCTCTTAATTGTGGTATGAATGTTCAGATCCGAAAGATTCAAGATAAAAGTTTAATATGGACATAAAAATAATAATACTACAAGCATACTAACTAAGCAATTATGTCCTCTCAAAATAACATGGCCAAAGAAAGCTCATCCCTACAAAATCATATAGTTTAGTCATGCTCCATTTTAATCACACAAGAATGCTGTCATCATGCACAACCCCGATGACAAGCCAAGAAATTTTTTCATACTTTAGTAATCTCAAACTTTTTTAACCTTCACGCAATACATGAGCGTGCGCCATGGATATAGCACTATGGTGGAATAGAATAAAATGATGGGGGTTATGTCGGTGTACAAAAAGAGGGGTACGCTCTTTGTACCCCTATAACTGTGCACCGGCAGTCTGAGCCGCAGGCGCCGCCGCACTGAGCAAGGCAAGGGAGGTGAGCCAAGGTAAGGCCAAGCTCAAAGGAGCGAACGACGCCAAGACCAAGGCCACAAAGAGCAAAGGGACGAGGCGGACTCCCGGGCAAGATCCTTGTCGGGGCGGTTTTAGCAAACCCGCAAGACCCTTGCCGTGGCCGTCAAATCCACACCCACGGAGCGAGTCACCCTTGAGTCCACCGCCCCATGGGGCAAGGATTTGGGAGACATCCCCGTGGTGGCATGCAGATCTTTGTGAAGACATTCAAGATCAGATACATACTATAGAAGATGACGACCCTTGGCGGGATCCCAACCAAGGAGGACCACAAGGCCCCCGGCAAGAGCCTTGCCGGGGATGACAGCAGGCGCCACGGCAAGACCCTTGCCGGTGCCCCGGCAAGACCCTTGCCGGGGCTACGGCGAGGCCCTTGCCAAGGACACCCGAGGGGCCACCATCGGGCCCACGCCAATCAAGCCTTCACCGATGTTCGCATGCGGCGGCCGACCCAACCAGTTGGGCAGGCACCTGCGTGGCGGCAAGCGAATCTTCGTGGAGACCCACCGCTGCGCCACCTCAGCTGCCTGCCTGCCTACATGGCACCACGGGCACCGCTAGCCATGGCGCGGAGCGGCGACGGACGAGACTGGGCTCTCCCCCGTCCCCGATAAAGCAAGGACACCTAAGCAAGACGCATTAAATGCGCCTTGTCATGTAATGCAAGGGATAAACTCGCATCACTGCATTTTTCCACCTCACATGTGCCTTTGTGGCGACCCTTTCCCTATAAAAGGAGGCCCGAGGCGACCAGGAGGAGGATTCGGCTTTTTGGAGCTCCTCACACCCCATTGCTAGTTCAAGAACACAGATAAACAAACCACCAAAGCAGGAGTAGGGTTTTACGCATCCTGGCGGCCCGAACCTGGATAAAGGAACCGTGTGCTATATGTTTGATCCGCTCTTCTCATGACCCCGCGCCCCGCAACCGTAGTAGGGATTCTTGTGATCCCATAGCTGTCGTCCCCGCACCGACATCTTTGGCACGCCAGGTAGGGGGCGCAGTTGTGAGAATCGGCTCTAGCAGTTAGTTCGACGCTTCTTCATCGTCATGGCGCCCAAGAAGATGATGACGATGGCGGTAGGCCCGTCGGAAGCCGGACATCCCGTCCCGACGCGGGCGAGCAGCGGCCCGGTCGCAGAAAGGACCCGGGGCGCCGCCATAACACCAACACCGCCCCAGCAGCCGAAGTTTGGGAGGCGGCGATGTTCGTCTTGCGCCGTAACGGGCCGCACGCCGCCAAATCCAAAGACGGAGCAGACCCTCTCCGGTGGTGGCTGGGCCTTCCAAGATCGCTGCCACCCCGCCGCAGCGACGCGAGGGCTTCAAGACTCCCACGCTGGCGCCGACGGCGCGCTTTTCTCAAGCGACGCGCGATTTAACAACGTAATTACGCTGAGGACCCCGGGCGTCGCCGCGGAAAGAGCCCCGAGCGCCACTCCCGGGATTTAGAGGACCTGCCCGCTCGCCGAGGCGCTGGTGGAGATGGCATGCGACTGCAGGGTCGTGATAGAGCTCCTTCTGACATGGTCAGAAGTCGGGCGCTGCCGCGATCCGTGCAGGTTTCGCTGCCACCAATGCCGCCAGGCTTCGCGCGCTGCAGCGCAGTTGCTCCTCAATTTTCCTCTCACCACGGGGAAACTCGATGAATGGAGAGCCACTATCCGAAGCCTTGTTGCGGTGGCCAACAAAGACGAACCGAGTCCGGTGGAGCCCCGGGTCAACGCTCCGACGGAGTCCCACGCACCAGTGGCAGGAGAGCCGACGGTGCCGCAACCACGGTGCACTCGCCTCCTCCTCGCCTGGTACCGCGGACACCAGCCCGTCGCGACGTTACGGGCGGCGAGATCTCCGTAGTATCGTCCGACCCACGGGCCCACTATGACCAACGCCAAGTTCTTCGGGAATGAGAACATGAAGACGCTCGAACCACTATCGAGCACCGGCGCGGAGCGCGCCACCAATCCGATAGGCGAGCAGGGCCTGCTGTGAGCCACCCGGCACCGGGGAGCCCTGGAGGCATGCCTTACGAGGTAGGTTGTCCGGCTTTTACCCGTGAGCTGCGGCAGTTCCAGTGGCCCACTCACCGCACCTTCAAACCCGACGTGGGCGAAAAGTACAGTGGCAAGACCCACCCGTCCAAGTTCCTCAGCGTCTACACCATCACGATGCAGGCTGCCGGAGCCCGCGACGATAAGGTGCTTGCGAATTACTTTCCGTTGGCTCTTAAACCCAACGCCATGTCATGGTTGATGCACCTGCCGGTAGACTCTATTTCCTCCCGGTCGGATTTGTGCCATGAGTTCGTGGGCGCTTTATCGGAGGCCACCAAGCCCATGGCCAAGCAAGCGACCCGCACGCCATTCCCGTAAGGGAGGCGAGAGTCTCCGCAATTATATTCAGAGGTTCAGCCGGTACAAGATAATATCCTCGATGTTCACCCCGCCGCCATCATCGCTGCTCCATCGAACGCGGCGAATCGCAAGATGCGCCAAGAGCTGGCAATGAACAAGGTGAGAGATGTAGCAGAACTCTATGTTCTCGCTGGCAAATGTGCCCGAGCTGAAGAAGGAAGGAAGTACCCCGGCGAAGATGCCGGCATGGAAACCGACTCCTCAGATGAGGATATTGCCGCCCCGGCGAAGAAAGGCCGACTCCGCAATAGGAAGCGCAAAGGAAAAGTCGTGCTTGCCGTCGAGGGATCTGATGACGCCGGCTCCACCCAAAAAACTAAGGCAGATGACCCCGATAAGGAGGTTGCCGGATGTGTCGCTTGCCGGGCCTTGGCGGCTGCCGAGATGTAACGCCCCGGATTCGTTGCGCTAGGTGTTTGCCAGTTATTCGCCGTCGTTGCCATGTCATTTGCTTGCGTGTTGCACTTTGCCACGTTATCATCTGCATTTCATATCATGTCATCATGTGCATTTCATTTTGCATACGTGTTCGTCCCATGCATCCGAGCTTTTTCCCCGTTATCCGTTTTGCAATCCGGCACTCCTATGTTCCCCGGCGCTCCCTTTTACCTCTTTTCATGTGCGGGTGTTAAACTTTCTCGGAATGGACCGAGGCTTGCCAAGTGGCCTTGGTATACCACCGGTAGACCGCCTGTCAAGTTTCGTGCCATTTGGAGGTCGTTTGATACTCCAATGGTTAACAGGGTAACCGCAAAAGCCCTCTTTTGTTGCATCCCAACACCCCCTCCAAAGTGGCCCGAAACCCATCTAACTCCCCTCCATGCTCTCGGTCGTTCGATCACGATCGTGTGGGCGAAAACCGTGCTCCATTTGGACTCTCCTAGCTCCCTCTACCTATAAATTCGTCCCCTTCCCCTCCAATTTCGGGTCCAAACCCTAGCTCCCCTCACCTCCTGCCGCCGGACGCGTCCGCCCGATGGCCGGACATGTCCGCCCACCCCCGCAGCCATCCACGGGCTGCCACGTGGCGCCCGAGCCCCACATCAGCGCCGCCCGCTAGGGCCTGCAGGGGCCCCATGCCTGCGCGATCCGCCCCACGCCCGCTGGCGCGCCCCTCCGCCGGCCTCCCTTCGCCCGCCCGTTCGCCGCCGGCCACGCCGCCGCGCCTGCGCCCTCCCTTGGCGCCGCCGCCTTAGGCCACCGCCCGTCGCCTGCCGCGCGCGGCCGCCTCGCCGCTGGCCGGCCCGAGCTCCTCGCGCCTCGGCCCTCGCCTCGCTCCTCCTGGCGGCCCCCTCCTCTCCATCTCCGGCGAGTCACCGTCTGTCTCCGGCGAGCCCGGCCCGCCTCGTCCTCCGCGCCCCGGATCTGGATCCGGACGAACCCTAAGGTTGACCCCGTCTTCGTCTAAGTCCCCGAATTTGCATATTATTTTGCTCATGTTCATCATGCCATAACTCTCTGCATATTGCTCCGTTTCGTGCGTGTAATATGTCAAATTGTTCGCCTCGACGAGTACATCATTTCAATCATTGCATCATTTGCATTTGAGCTCATCTTGATGCCCGAAATGCTGTTAGAAGAGGGCTATGTGATGTTAGTTTCAGATTCTTATCAGAACATGCACTTTTGTCATTTTTGCCATGATTGATGTGTGCACCCTATGAACTTGAGTCCTACATGTGTTTTGTAATATGCCATGCCATCTTTACAGGGGTGTATGCCATGTATTTTTGTGATCTCTGTGGTGACTAGAACAATCATGCAAACTAGGCTTCATGATGTTGCTGATTTCAGCCCCTGTTCTGCTGATATTTTTATGCCATGTAAACTTGATGCTACCGAGAGATCCATGCTTATTTTGAGATAGTTCAGTAAGGATGTTTTGAACATATGGTTATTATATATCCATCCATGCCCTTTTTTGAAATTATGGAGTGCCATAGCTTTAGTCAATCGAGCTCTACTTTTGCTATAAAATGTTTCCTGGCAGGTTGTTTACATGTTATTCAATTTTGCCAAGGTTGTTGTAGTTGATCCGTGTATGCTATGATGTTTTTCTTGCCATGTATAGCTTCTATGCCATGTCTTCTTATTGTGAGTTGCCTTGCCATGCCATTTATTGCTCTGTGGTGAGTGGTTCAAGCTCACCAACATGCCTACTTCTTGTTGTTCCTGCCATGTATGAATCTGTAATATAACTTGCTATGTTTACATGGGTGCCATCATATTTTCTGATCCTTTTTGACTCATGGTCAGTAAAGGTCTTTTGTTCTATGCATTTAGTAGTATCATGCCATGCCTTTGTTTGCCATGATAAGTTCCTGTAACGTGTTGGTTGATAGCTCTAAACATTGCAACCTGATGGTATTTCCTGATAAGTCTGAAACTGTTATTATTTGCAATCTTGCCATGTGTTTTTGAGCATGTTCTAGTGATTTCTGGAGATAGCTCAGTGTTCATGTTTTGTCATGCTTTACCTGTGCTTCATGTCCATGCCTTTTGTTCTCATGTTGGGGTGCTGTAGCATGTTGTATTGATGCTTGCAATATGCCCACTTGCTATTTTGGACAGATTGTTGTTATGTCTTGTTTCATGTGTATGTGTTGATCCGTTACTCCGTTTTGAGTGTGCTCTATATGAAACTTGCTTGATTTTGCATGTAGTTTCATATTATCATGTTGCATCCTTGTTTTGAGGTGTTTGTTTGATGTTTGAATGCATTTTGCATCAATGCCATGCTTATCTTGTTTTGCTCATATCTTCTAGGCCGTAGCTCCGAATCTAATGAACTTTATATGTAATTTGACTAGAATTTCGTGTAGATCATCGTGGTGCATCTTAACTTGCTGTTTAACAAATTGAACATAAGGTTTATTCAGATCTGGACCAATTTCGAAATTTGCATACGAGGACTTACCGGAATTGTTATATGTTGCTTCCGGACTCATTTAAATTTGTCTTGTTGTGTTGCTCTTGTATGCATCATCTCTTGCCATGAGTAGCTTCATGTAGCTTTGTCATGCATCATGCTTGGTTGAGCATCATGTCTTGTTCATTTGTGGTGTGTTTACCTTGTTGTGTGCTTCTTCTTGTTAGTTCCCGTTTCGTTGCGATCGTGAGGATTCGTTCGTCTACGCTTGGTTCATCTTCGTGGCTTCATCTTCTTCATGGAATCGTTCTTCTTCCTTGCGGGATTTCAGGCAAGATGACCGTCACCTTGGATCTCATTACTATCATTGCTATGCTAGTTGCTTCGTTCTATCGCTTTGCTGCGCTACCTATCATTTGCTCTTCAAACCTTCCCAATTTGCCATGTCAGCCTCTAACCTTTTTCCCCTTCCTAGCAAACCGTTGTTTGGCTATGTTACCGCTTTGCTCAGCCCCTCTTATAGCGTTGTTAGTTGCAGGTGAGGATGAAGTTTGTTCCTTGTTGGAACATGGAGATGTTGTTCCTTGTTGGAACATGTTTACTTGTTGGGATATCACAATATATCTTATATTATTAATGCATCTATATACTTGGTAAAGGGTGGAAGGCTCGGCCTTATGCCTGGTGTTTTGTTCCACTCTTGCCTCCCTAGTTTCCGTCATATCGGTATTATGTTCCCGGATTTTGCGTCCCTAACGCGGTCGGGTGATTTATGGGACCCCCTTGACAGTTCGCTTTGAATAAGACTCCTCCAAAGAAGGCCCAACATTGGTCTTACCATTTGCCTCGCTTATGCCCTTTTTCCTTGGGTTTTGAGCCCAAGGGTCATCTTATTTTCCCCCCCCGGCCGTTGCTCGTCGTGAGTGCTGGTCCAAACCGTCACCGCCGGTGGCCACCAGGCAACTCGGGTTCGCTTATCGGAAGTTTGGACAATCCGTGTGCCTCGAGAACGAGATATGTGCAGCTCCTATCAGGATTTGTCGGCACATTCGGGCGGCTTTTCGGGTCTTGTTTTATTCTGTCGAAATGTCTTGTAGCCGGATTCCGAGACTCGATCGGGTTTTCCCGGGAGAAGGAATATCCTTCGTTGATCGCGAGAGCTTATCATGGGCTAAGTTGGGACACCCCTGCAGGTATAAACTTTCGAGAGCCGTGCCCGCGATTATGTGGCGATGGGAATTTGTTAATAATCGGTTGTAGTAAACTCAAGCAAACTCGCTAAAATACACCAACTGTAAAGCGAACTCGTGAGTGTCTCTTTTCGGGTTGATCGAGAGGAGAACACGGTTTCGAGTTATGTTTGACGTAAGTAGGAGTTCAGGATCACTTCTTGGTCATTACTAGTTGACGCATCGCCTTTGTTTCTCTTCTCGCTCTCATCTGCATATGCTAGCCACCATATATGCTTAGTCGCTGATGCAACCTCACCACTTTACCCCTTCCTTTCCCATTAAGCTTTGCTAGTCTTGATACCCATGGTAATGGGATTGCTGAGTCCTCGTGGCTCACAGATTACTACACCACCGATTGTGTACAGGTTATGCGATGATCATGACGCGAGAGCGATGTTTATTTGTGTTGGAGTTCTTCATCTGGTTCTTCGATCAGGGGATAGGTTCCAGGTCGGCAGCCTGGGCTAGCAGGGTGGATATTGTTTGAGTTTCTGTTTATGTTTCATCCGTAGTCGGATGTTGATCTCTTGTATATGATGTTGATGTATTCTTGTGGCAGATTGTGCCTTTTGTATCTATCCCCATCTATTATGTAATGTTGATGTAATGATATCCACCTTGCAAAAGCGTTTCAATATGCGGGTCTATCCTTGGTGGGACATTCTAGTTCCTTTTGGATAGGGTCGCATATTGGGCGTGACACGAGAAGCCAGGAAACTCCGACAAGCGATACTGCAAGATCCATCACACCAAAGGCCATGCCCTCCAGGACTGCCGACAGGTTGAGCTCCTCGTTGAGAAGCAGAGGGCTGAATATGAGAGGCGAGACAAGGAGAAGGGCCCAGACCGTGCTGAGGGGTCTGGCAAGAAGCGTGACGGCCAGGCGGGCCGTCGCGGCAAGGATAAGCAACAGGAGAGGCCCGCCCGGGGCCGTGACAGAAAGCCAGAAGATGACGATCACGAAAAGGATGACGAATCCGGCGACCAAGATTTTCAGAAAGCTACAGAGGCCATGTGCGTCAACGGCGGCGCCTCGCTGCATACTTCTCACCGCCGGCTTAAACATTGGGCGCGAGATTATAGCGGCAGAGCCGCCGCTTGATACCCAAAGGTCGCTGAAGTGGTCCAAGACACCTATCATCTTTGACACCGAGGACCACCCGATCACACCATCTGCGGTCGGTGCTTGCCATTGTTGGTTTCACCAACAATACGCAACCTCAAGGTGACGAAGATGCTAGTCGATGGCGGGCCGGTCTGAACTTGATCTCGCCGCCGTGATCGAGAAACCGCAGATTCTCGATGGAGACCTCAAGAGACGGGCACGCTTCGTGGGTCAACCCGGGAAGAAGCCAACCTAAGGGAAAGGTCACGCTGCGCGTGACTTTTGGAAGCGACCTGAACTTCAGGACGGAGAGGATCGTGTTCGATGTTGCCAAGATCCCTTGCCCTACAACGGATCCTTGGCCGCCCAAAGGCTGGCCAAGTTCATGGCGGCGCCACACTACGCCTACAACACCTCAAGATGCCGGACTGTGAAGATCATCACCATCCCTCCGACAAGAAAGATGCGTTGATTTGCGCCGACCAACTACACCAACAGAAGGGGCAGCAGCTGCCGCCGCTAGGGCACTTGCTCTGCCGCCTGGGACCCCGGAGGGAAGAAGAAGAAGAAGACCGGTGAGACCTCGACACCCACTCCGCAAGCGCACCTCTTCGAGTGTAGCGCCGCCGCCGAGGACGTGCTGAGAGCTCCACCGCGGAAACAAGAAGCCCGAGGCCATACCGCCGGGAACCAAGAAGGTTTTGTCAATGAGTACGGCACGGAGGTGCTTTTACCATAAGCTCCACCTCGACGACAAATAGGAAGACGCGCCGTCACCTTCCCCGCGGCGAATGTCGATGTGTTTGCATGGCAAGCTCCGACATCCCCGTGTTCCTGTGGAGGTGATTGAGCACCACCTGCTGCTCGCCCTCATCGCGCGCCCATCAAGGTAAGGTCGAAAGCAAGCTTTGGAACGACAAGAGTTCATCATGAAGAGATCCGAAACCGGAAGCAGCGGGTTTGGTAAGAGGAGTGCTCCATCCAACGTGGTTGTCCAATCCGGTCACGGTGCGCAAGGCAAATGGGAAGTGGAGACTGTGTATTGATTACACAGATAGCAATAAGGCTTGCCCTAAAGACCCCTTCCCATTGCCGCGCATCGACCAGATTGTTGACTCCACAGCTGGGTGTGATCTGCTGTCATTCCTCGACGCCTACTCCGGCTACCACCAGATCTTCATGACAAGAGAAGACGAACAGAAAACAACATTCATCACCCCATGTGGTACATATTGTTTCATGCGGATGCCTTTCGGGTTGAAGAGTGCTGGTTCGACGTTTGCAAGGGCGGTCCAGATTGGTTTTGAACCCCAGCTCCATAGAAATATGGAGGCTTATATGGATGACATAGAGGTCAAAACCAAGGACAGGGCAACCCTCATACCAGATTTGCAAGAAACATTTGCGAACCTGCACAAGATCAATCTCAAGCTGAACCCCGAGAAGTGCGTTTTGGCGCCCCGTCCGCAAGCTTCGGTTCTTGTGTCACAACAGGATAGAGGCCAATCCGACAAAATCAAAGCTATAGAGCAGATTGAAGCATCCAAGCGAATCAAGGATGTGCGTCGGCTTGCTGGTTGCGTCGCCGCCATGGGCAGATTCATTTCCAAGTCTGTCGAGCGCGCCCTTCCCTTTTTCAAGATCGCGAAAAAGGCGGGCCCGATGGAGTGGACGCCAGAAGCTGAAGCAGCATTGCAAGGTTTGAAGAAGTACCTCTCCTCCGTGCCAATACTAGTTTGGCCTAGGCCACAGGAGCCGTTGCTGCTATACCTGGCGGCAACGGACCAGGTGTTCAGCGCCGCACTGGTGGCGCAGAGAGAGGTTGACGACGAGGTTATGGCAGCGGCAGAGCCCGACACCACCAATACAGCGACGACACAACCAGTTGACATGCCGCCGAGGAAGAAAATGATGCAGCACCCAGTCTACTTTGTTAGTTCCCTCCTGCAGGGGGCTAGATCAAGGTAATCCGGCGTGCAGAAACTGCTCTTCGGCCTTCTTATGGCCTCGAGGAAGCTGTGTCACTACTTCCAGGCACACGAGATCACTGTCGTCACTCGCTTCCCTCTGCAACGGATATTGCACAATCCAGATGCAACAGGAAGAATTGTGGAATGGGCACTGGAGCTGTCCAGCTTTGCCCTCAAGTTTGAAAGTACTTCGACGATTCAGAGCCGAGTCCTAGTGGAGTTCATTGCGGAATGGACCGCCACGCCGACGAAGAAGTCCAAGAGACCGCTCTCCGGCAAGGAGGCAAGTTGTGATTGGATCATGTACTTTGATGGAGCTTTCTCCTCACAGGCGCGGGGCTGGCGATCGCTTGTCGCGCCACCGAGAGCACCTCAAGCACGTGATCCGATGCACTTCCCTGTGGAGGTGTCAACAAACAATACGGTAGAGTACGAAGGGCTGCTTGCCGGTCTTAGGATCGCGCGGACCTCGGAATCAAGAAACTCATCGCCGGGGACTCACAGCTTGTCGCCAAGCAAGTCAACAAGGATTACAAGAGCCCGCTGATTAAGGCTACGCCGATGAAGTGAGAAAGCTGGAAGAGCTGCCGACGGTATATGGCTGAACACGCCTCGAGCGGAGAACGATAACGCCGACTACCGTCGAAATGCGCTGCCTCAAGCTACCCGTGGAACCAGTACCTTTGTGCTTCAGCTAACTCACCATCCGCTGATCCATCAACATAGCGAATAAGAGGAGGAAATCAGGGCCGGCAAGTACTTTCCCGCCGAAGCCCCCGAGCCGCCGACAAGGATGTTGCCGGGATATCGAGTTCGCCACGGGCGACGGCTCCGCGGAGCGCCAAGCTCTTGCCGCCGAGACAGCCGCCCATGTAGTGGAGGAAATGTTTTAGTCTCGCCGCCGAGCCCTGTGCTCCGCGTGGGCACAAGATACCGTCCGATTCTCCAACAGGGAACTTCCGAGGAGCAGGAAGAAGCGAAAGTAGCTCGTCGCTTTACCATGTACCAGTTCGCCGATGACGCCCTGCATGTAAAGAGGCCGAACGGTGTGAAATTGAAGTGTATCCTCGAGAGGAAGGACTGGAGCTGTTGGCGGAGATACATGGAGGCATATGTGGATCCCACATTGTCAAGGGCCCTTGCCGCAAAGCATTCCGCAAGGCTTCTTTCCGCCCACCGCCTCCGTGATGCGACGACACTAGTCACCGTGTGAAGCGGTCGGCCTGCTCAAAGAAGCTTCATCAGCCAGCTCAAGCCCTTCAAACCATTCCTCTCTCCTGGCCCTTCTCGGTCCGGGGCTCGACATATTGGGCCCCTTCCCCGCTGTCGGGGCTTTGAGTACTTGTACGCTGTAATCGACAAGTTCACAAAGTGGCCGGAGGTGGAGGCAGTGAGGAAGGTCACAGCTCACCAGCCATCAAGTTCTTCAGGAACTAGTGTGTCGCTTTGGTGTACCCAACAGGTTATCACCGACAACGGCATTACAGTTCACAAGCCGCACCTTCATGCAATATACCCAAGACCTCGGCAAAGAAAGTCATTTCGCTTTCATTGCTCACCCGCCAAGCAATGGTCAAGCTGAGAGGGCAAATGCTGAAGTACTTGTGGAGGCTTAAGGACCAAGACCTTTTACAGGCTGCACAAGAGTGGAAGGCGCTGGATTGATGAGTTGCCAGCGGTTCTTTGGTCAATCAAGACAACACCAAATCGAGCCACCGTCCAGACATCTTTTCCCCTGGTATACGGGGCAGAAGTAGTTCTCCCCACTGAACTCATATATACGGTCACCTCGAAAGTGCTCGCCACGACGAGCTTGAGCAAGAGCAACCGAGGCAAGATGACGCAAAGGCTCCTTGAGGAAGATCATCTTCGGGCGGTGTGAGAGCAGCACGCTACCAGCAAGCCTTGCGCCGCTACCATAGCCACAAGGTTCATGCCGAAGCCTTGAGGAAGGCGACCTTGTCCTTCGCACGCTCAATCGCCAAGAATTCCAACAAGTTGACGCCAAAGTGGAAGGCCCTTATCGGTAATACGAGTCACCAGGCCCGTGCAGTCCTACCGAGACCAAGATGTCATTCCGTGAGTAACTCTCGAACATTGAGCATCTTCGCAAGTTTTACTCAGAGGCGCTGGCTTGCCGGGCCCCCGCAAGCCACCTTTCGTACAAGCATTGCCGATGATGCATGTAACCCTTTGTACAAAGCTAGGCGCATACCCTGAGCATAAATAAATGGAGCGCTGGCGCCCTAAGTTATAGCATGCATGCTAGGTCGAGTCTCGTCCTTGGTTAGGGTTGATAGTGCTTAGCGGTGACTAACCCCTAGCTTAGAGGTCGAGTGTGTGTCTCTTTGCCGTTCTTTTGTCTTCTTTGGTTCGCAGGACTCACAGATATCCTTGCCGGATCACTTGAGGACGAAAAAGAAAAGAGGGACAGACCGACATCTAGACCCCGGCAAGCCAGTATTGCCGGGGGCTGCAAGTACAAGGATTCACCCACGGCAAACCAGAGTTGCCGGGGGATACAGCTTCAGATAAGTTCTTCATCCCTTATCATGCATTCCCTTATGGATCGAGGTATGTGAAACCTCGTTTTTCCCAAAGCTACCGTGCTCCCTAAAACTCTAGGCCCTAGGGCTCGCCTCGGGCCAGGTTTGGTCGTAGTCGTGGCAGCAAAAGGATGAAACAAGGAGCTCGAACCCACCTCATCCCTGCCTCCACCAAAGCGTGAGAAAGGTCGAGCGAAGTGGGAAGACGGCAGGCTGCTGCCGAGCAAGGAAATGTTTATCTTAGGGATATCAAGGATTTACTCCTTGTCGTGGGTTCTACCCGCAAACAAATGACCCGCAAGCACCCCTTTTCATTAAAAACATTCCGCTCAGGTACAGCCCATGGGGAATGGAAAACATAAATGATGGGATTACAAGTTTTAAATTCAACTAAGGCCCAAAGGCTTACAAACTAAAAAGAGATAAGGTGCCCGTAATCCCTTTCTTGTTCCTCTCCTCGGGAGGCAGGTCAAGGAGGCGAAAAGGGCAAAGGGGCGCTTAGGCGAAGCATACAGGTGGCAGGAGGCACCAAGAGAACATCTCGTGGCCGTCCAAGGCTGGATGGTGATGGCGGCGCTGGAAGCGAGCTCAAGACGAGGCGGCAGGACGCCAAGACGCGTCCGGCGTCGGTGTTCGCAGATTCGATCGACGGCCTTGCCGCCCGCCTCTTCCTCTTCCGCAGCCTCCCAACGCCACCGCCCAAGGAGACGACTCCCGAAGTTCAGAAGCCGGGCGACACGGATGATGGGATCGCCGGTGCCAAGACGGAGCGGCGCCCGACGCCTAGTCGGACCCGCCATCCCGCCGCTGCTACCTTTTGTCGTCGCTGCCGCTGTCCTCCTCGCCACTCCCGCCTGAGGAGGAGTCTTCGCTATTAGAAGAGCTCTCCACGCAGAACCTTGCCCGAGTCCTGAAGCATCCGAAGACCTTGACGGAGAGGAGGCCGCCCTCCATCAGCTTGAAATGGAGAGTGAGCCCCGCCATCAAGCGGTGGATATGAGCGAACGTCTTCCACCCTCGACCAAGATACATCACTTGAGGGGCTGGAAAGTCCACGCGGACTCTCGTACCGCTGATCCAACAGCCCCTCATGTGCAGTCGCAGTGACTTCGGCGGATCCAGCTCCATCTCGCTCACGAATGGAGTCGGGAGGCGAAGGTGACGGCGAAGCGGCCGGTGCAGCCTGACGAAGAACTCGCAAGGGTCATCCCCAACATGGCCCTCCATGGGGGGAGGAACTACGGGCGGAGGCGAAACCGGCGCCGCCTGTTCTCCTCTTCCCCTGGCGCCTCGGCTCGCCCCACGGCCTCGTCCCTCCCCTTCCTCGCGGGCTGGCTCTGCCACCGTGGGTGAAGGAGAAGGAAGGACGCTACTGTCGAAGGGCGACTTTGCCGACACCGCTGAAGGGCAGATTTCTCTCCATGGCGGACGGAGAGGAGGGAGCGAAGTCAAGGAAGGAGAAGACGGAAGAGTCTTTGGACGCGTTCCCCCCTCTCCCCGCCAGCCAATCAAGACGGGTGGGGCTCGCCGCCTGGCCAGCCAATCAAGACGCAGAAGGCACAGGGAACTGGGACCAACCCGCTGTCCCGGCCCGCGACGGCCCAGTTTCCCGCCTCCACCGTTTGCCACCCCAAGCGCATAAGAGCCACGTGGCAAGCATGCGGGACCGAGGCGACGGGTGAGGCGACCTCTCCCCACCCCATGATCGTGGGGAGTGGACGCCTTGAAGACCATGCCCCGACCCCGTTCAGTAAATGGGCCGCGCCTCCACGCCTCCCTCCGTTGTTGGGGAAGGCGCGAATCGCCCCCTTTTACTACGGCGTGACGCATGCGCACAGAGCTCAGCCCCACGCATGCCGCCCACGTCACGCACGCCTCCCCATGCCGAGCCACGCGTGGGAGGCATGGGAAGTGCAGCGCGCGAAGAGACTTACCGCGGTAAAAACCAACCTGCCTGCCCGCGCACCGTTTTGGGCCTAGCCCAACGACGCCGTTGCGCTTACGTGTGGCCCAGGCCCGGGGGCTCCTGTCGGTGTACAAAAAGAGGCGTACGCTCTTTGTACCCCTATAACTGTGCACGGGCAGTCTGAGCCGCAGGCGCCGCCGCACTGAGCAAGGCAAGGGAGGTGAGCCAAGGTAAGGCCGAAGCTCGAAAGGAGCAGAACGACGCCAAGACGAAGGCCACAAAGAGCAAAGGGGACGAGGCGGACTCCCCCGGCAAGATCCTTGCCGGGGGGCGGTTTTAGCAAACCCGGCAAGACCCTTGCCGTGGCCGTCCGTCCCACACCTACGGAGCGAGTCACCCTTGAGTCCACTGCCCCCATGGGGCAAGGATTCGCGAGACATCCCCGTGGTGGCATGTAGGTCATTGTGAAGACATTCAAGATCAGATACATACTATAGAAGATGACGACCCTTGGCGGGATCCCAGCCAAGGAGGACCACAAGGCCCCCAGCAAGAGCCTTGCCGGGGATGACAGCAGGCGCCACGGCAAGACCCTTGCCGGGGCTACGACGAGGCCCTTGCCAAGGACACCCGAGGGGCCACCATTAGGCCCACGCCAATCAAGCCTTCACCGCCGTTCGCATGCGGCTGCCGACCCAACCAGTTGGACAGGCACCTGCGTGGCGGCAAGCGGATCTTCGTGGAGACCCACCGCTGCGCCACCTCAGCTGCGTGCCTGCCTACATGGCACCACGGGCACCGCTGGCCAGGGCGCGTGTCAACACGAAAGGGAGCGGCGATGGACGAGACTGGGCTCTCCCCCGTTCCCGATAAAGCAAGGACACCTAAGCAAGACGCATTAAATGCGCCTTGTCATGTAATGCGAGGGATAAACTCGCATCACTATACCCTTTTCCACCTCCTGTGTGCCACTGTGGCGACTCCTTTCCCTATAAAAGGAGGCCCGAGGCGACCAGGAGGAGGATTCGACTTTTTGGAGCTCCTCACGCCCCATTGCTAGTTCAAGAACACAGATAAACAAACCACCAAAGCAGGAGTAGGGTTTACGCATCCTCGCGTCTTAACCTGGATAAAGGAACCGTGTGCTATCTGTTTGATCCGCTCTTCTCACGACCCCGCGCCCCGCAACCGTAGTAGGGATTCTTGTGATCCCATAGGTGTCGTCCCCGCACCGACAGGTTATGTGGAGAAGTCAAAAAAAAAGAAAGTCCCACATCTACGCGGCTAATCAATGAGCTATGGAGATGCCCATCGATTGATGTTAATGCAAGGAGTAGGGATTGCCATGCAACGGATGCACTAGAGCTATAAATGCATGAAAGCTCAACAAAAGAAACTAAGTGGGTCTGCATCCAACTTGCTTGCTCACGAAGACCTAGGGCATTTGAGGAAGCCCATTATTGGAATATACAAGCCAAGTTCTATAATGAAAAATTCCCACTAGTAAATGAAAGTGACAAAACAAGAGACTCTCTATCATGAAGATCATGGTGCTACTTTGAAGCACATGTGTGGAAAAAGGATAGTAGCATTGTCCCTTTTTTGGGGCCTTCTCTTTTTTTATTTGGCCTTTCTCTTTTTTAGGACAATGCTCTATGAATGATGATCATCACACTTCTATTTATTTACAACTCAATGATTACAACTCGATACTAGAACATAGTATGACTCTATATGGATGCCTCCGGCGGTATACCAGGATAGCAACGACTCAAGAGTGACATGAATGAAAAATTATGAATGGTGGCTTTGCCAGAAATACGATGTCAACTACATGATCATGCAAAGCAATATGACAATGATGAACGTGTCATGAAAAACGGAATGGTGGAAAGTTGCATGGCAATATATCTCGGAATGGCTATGGGAATGCCATAATAGGTAGGTATGGTGGCTGTTTTGAGGAAGATATAAGGAGGTTTATGTGTGAAAGAGCGATCATATCACGGGTTTGATGCACCGTGAAGTTTGCACCAACTCTCAATGTGAGAAAGGGCAATGCACGGCATCAAGAGGCTAGCAATGATGGAAGGGTAAGAGTGCGATAATCCATGGACTCAACATTAGTCATAAAGAACTCACATACTTATTGCAAAAATCTACAAGTCATAAAAAACCAAGCACTATGTGCATGCTCCTAGGGGGATAGATTGGTAGGAAAATACCATCGCTCGTCCCCGACCGCCACTCATAAGGAGGACAATCAAAGAACACCTCATGTTTCAAATTTGTTACATAACGTTTACCATACGTGCATGCTACGGGACTTGCAAACTTCAACACAAGTATTTCTCAAATTCACAACTACTCAACTAGCACAACTTTAATATCACTACCTCCATATCTCAAAACAATCATCAAGCATCAAACTTCTCTTGGCATTCAGCACACTCATAAGAAAGTTTTTTACTAGTCTTGAATACCTAACATATTAGGATTAATTTCCCAAAAGAAAATTACCATGCTGTTTAAGACTCTCAAAATAATATAATTGAAGCATGAGACAATAATAGTTTCTATAAAACAAAACCACCGCCGTGCTCTAAAAGATATAAGTGAAGCACTAGAGCAAAAACTATATAGCTCAAAAGATATAAGTGAAGCACATAGAGTATTCTAATAAATTCCGAATCAAGTGTGACTCTATCAAAAGGTGTGTACAGCAAAGATGATTGTGTCAACCTAAAAAATAAAGACTCAAATAATGCAAGATGCTCCAAGCAAAACACATATCATGTGGTGAATAAAAATATAGCTCCAAGTAAAGTTACCGATGGAAGTAGACGAAAGAGGGAATGTCTTCCGGGGAATCCCCAAGCTTTGGCTTTTAGGTGTCCTTAGATTACCTTGGGGTGCCTTGGGCATCCCCAAGCTTAGGCTCTTGCCACTCCTTGTTCCATAATCCATCAAATCTTTCACCCAAAACTTGAAAACTTCACAACACAAAACTCAGCAGAAAATCTCGTGAGCTCCGTTAGCAAAAGAAAACAAAAGACCACTTCAAGGTACTGTAATGAACTCATTCTTTATTTATATTGGTGTTAAACCTACTGTATTCCAACTTCTCTATGGTTTATAAACTATTTTACTAGCCATAGATTCATCAAAATAAGCAAACAACACACGAAAAACAGAATCTGTCAAAAACAGAACAGTCTGTAGTAATCTGTAACTAACGCAAACTTCTGGAACTCCAAAAAATCTACCAAAATAGTAAGACCTAGACAATTTGTTTATTGATCAGCAGCAATTGGAATCAATATTTTATCACATTCTGGTGATTCTTAACAATTATTTTCGTGAACAGAAAGTTTCTGAAATTTACAGCAAGATCAAATAACTATCATCCAAGAAGATCCTATAGGTTAAACTTGGCACAAACACTAATTAAAACATAAAAAGACATCTAACCAGAGGCTAGATCAAATATTTATTCCTAAACAGAAGCAAAAAGAAAAAAAACTAAAAATAAAATTGGGTTGCCTCCCAACAAGCGCTATCGTTTAACGCCCCTAGCTAGGCATAATAGCATGGATAGATCTAGGTATTGTCATCTTTGGCTTTCAATTTTTTAGCGGGATCATGCTCGAATCCGGGAGGTTCTTTACGTTTCCCTTCATATTCGGAAATTTTTAGATCTAAAGAATCCAACTGCTTATTGCAAAGGGTAATTAATCAACATATTCATGCGGTGAATATTTCCGCTAACACTCTTAAGAGGTTCAAGAGACTTTTGTAAGATCTTAGTTACTTCGCAAATCTTTTCAAAAACTTGTGTCTCTTCCTGGGTATGTTGTGGCCCCTTTTGTTGAGGTAGTGTTCCCACTACCCCCTCTATGATTTCATAAGCAACACTGGGATCAATTTCAATAAAAATTCCTTTGGCAATACAATTCAAGAGTTGTCTATGGGACATATTTAGTCCAACGTAAAAACTGCGAAGCAAAATTCTAAAACTCACCTCTAAGGTGCAATTATGATAAGATTCAATCATCCTATACCAAGCATCTTTTAAATTTTCTCCTTGTCTTTGTTTAAAGTGAAGAACTTCAAACTCAGGGGACAAAGGAGCAAATAAAGGACTAGCCATAACGACAAGCAAGCGATCCGACACACGAGCAAACAAGAAGCGAGCGAGAAAAAGGGAAATGGAAAAGAGAGGGCAAATAAAATGGCAAGGGTGAAGTGGGGGAGAGGAAAATGAGAGGCAAATGGCAAATAATGTAATGCGGGAGATAAGGGTTTGTGATGGGTACTTGGTATGTTGACTTTTGCGTAGACTCCCTGGCAACGGCGCCAGAAATCCTTCTTGCTACCTCTTGAGCACTGCGTTGGTTTTCCCTTGAAGAGGAAAGGGTGATGTAGTAGAGCAGCGTAAGTATTTCCCTCAATTTTTGAGAACCAAGGTATCAATCCAGTAGGAGACCACGCACGAGTCCCTCACACCTACACAAACAAATAAATCATCGCAACCAACGCGGTAAGGGGTTGTCAATCCCTACACGGTCACTTACGAGAGTGAGATCTGATAGATATGATAAGATAATATTTTTGGCATTTTTATGATAAAGATGCAAAGTAAAGAAAGCAAAATAAAGACGGCAATAGAAATAACTAAGTGTTGGAAGATTAATATGATGGAAAATAGACCCGGGGGCGATAGGTTTCACTAGTGGCTTCTCTCGGGAGCATAAATATTACGGTGGGTGAACAAATTACTGTTGAGCAATTGATAGAATTGAGCATAGTTATGAGAATATCTAGGTATGATCATGTATACAGGCATCACGTCTGAGACAAGTAGACCGACTCCTGCCTGCATCTACTACTATTACTCCACACATCGACCGCTATCCAGCACGCATCTAGAGTATTAAGTTCATAAGAACAGAGTAACGCCTTAAGTAAGATGACATGATGTAGAGGGATAAACTCATGCAATATGATATAAACCCCATCTTGTCATCCTCGATGGCAACAATACAATACGTGCCTTGCTGCCCCTACTGTCACTGGGCCTCCGGTTGGTTGGTGATTCTTTTTCTGTGAAACTCTGAAATAGGCAAAAAACAGCAATTCTGGGTTGGGCCTCCGGTTAGTAGGTTAGTACCAAGAATAATATAGAAGTGTATAATAAAGCCCATTAATGTCCAAACAGAATATAATATAGCATGGAACAATAAAAAATTATAGATACGTTGGAGACGTATCACACACCCGGCAGGCCATTGGGGATCCGTCCCCAAGGTGCCTGAGGGAGTCCCGGATTAGGGGGTGTCCGGATTGCCGGACTACCATCATCGGCCGGACTATCATCGGCCGGACTATCATCATCAACCGGACTACAAGACTATGAAGATACAAGATTGAAGACTTCACCCCGTGTCCGGATGGGACTTTCCTTGGCGCGGAAGGCAAGCTTGGCGATACGGATATGTAGATCTCCTACCATTGTAACCGACTCTATGTAACCCTAGCCCTCTCCGGTGTCTATATAAACCGGAGGGCTTTAGTCCGTAGGACTACAATCACAACAACCCTTACAATCATACCATAGGCTAGCTTCTAGGGTTTAGCCTCCTTGATCTCATGGTAGATCCACTCTTGTAAACATCCACAATATCAATATCAATCAAGCGGGACGTAGGGTTTTACCTCCATCAAGAGGGCCCGAACTCAGGTAAACATCGTGTCCCTTGTCTCCCGTTACCATCCGCCTAGACGCACAGATTCGGGACCCCTACCCGAGATCCGCCGGTTTTGACACCGACATTGGTGCTTTCATTGAGAGTTCCTCTGTCGCCACCGATAGGCTTGATGGCCTATTCAATCAACAACGACGCAGTCCCGGTGAGACCTTTTCCTCGGACAGATCTTCAGATTCGGCGGCTTAAGATGCTGGGCCAACTCCCTTGGCCATCTGGAGCAGATCGAAGCTACGCCCTGGCCGTCAGTCAGGTTTGAAGCCTAAACTTCACGGCCGACATCCGCGGGACTTGATCTTCGATGGATCTGAGCCACAGCCAAGCGTGCCGCGCTGTCTCGATGGGCATGACCTAACTCTGCCGCCGGACAGCACCTTGGAGGCCGCCCACGAATCCGCTCCGACTCATAGTCCGGAGCCGATCGCTCGGATCGAGGACGGATGGCTGGACACCGCCTCGAGAGCTGCAACTCCCACGGCGATGGAGCCGAACACTTACCTTGTCCCGCATAAAGCCCATGACTCCGAGGCGCCGGACTCTCTGCCTGACTCCGGACCTCCTGCGCCCTTGCCTGTCGAATCTGATTGAAAGTCGATCATGGAATTCACCGCCGCGGACATCTTTCAGCACTCGCCCTTCGGCGATATCATAAATTCACTGAAGCATCTCTCGCTATCCAGAGAGCCCTGGCCGAACGGGTGGGACGCGGACGACGAAGAAATTCAGATCCCACCCACCACCCACTTCGTAGCCACCGTCAACGATTTAACCGACTGTAACGCCCTCGATGCGGCTATATCTCCCACGTGTCGAAGCACGACTTAGAGGCATAACCGCATTGAAAGCAATGTCGCAAGTGAGGTAATCTTCACACAACCCATGTAATACATAAGGGAAAAGAGATACATAGTTGGCTTACAATCGCCACTTCACACAATACATGAGTAAAACATTACATCATACAGATACAATCAAGGTCCGACTACGGAACCAAAATAAAAGAAGACTACCCCAAATGCTACACATATCCCCGATCGTCCCAACTGGGCTCCACTACTGATCAACTGAAATGAAACAACACAAAGAACAAGATCTTCATCGAGCTCCTCCTTGAGCTCGGGTGCATCACCTGCACGGACTCATCGGCACCGCAAACTGGTTTTGAAGTATCTGTGAGTCACGGGACTCAACAATCTCACACCCGCGAGATCAAGACTATTTAAGCTTAAAGGTAGGACATGGTAGTGAGGTGGAGCTGCAGCAAGCGACTAGCATATATGGTGGCTAACATACGCAAAAGAGAGCGAGAAGAGGAGGCAAAGCACGGTCGAACAACTATGATCAAGAAGTGGTCCTGAAACTACTTACGTCAAGCACAACTCCAACACCGTGTTCACTTCCCGGACTCCACGAGAAGAGACCATCACGGTTACACACGCGTTGGTGTATTTTAATTAAGATCAACTTCGGTTTTCTACAACCGACATTAACAAATTCCCATCTGCCACATAACCATGGCACGGCTTTGAAAGTTCAAACCCTGCAGGGTGTCCCAACTTAGCCCATGATAAGCTCTCGCGATCAACGAAGAATAGACCTTCTCCCGGAAGACCGATCAGTCTCGAATCCGGCCACAAGACATTTCACAGCAATAAAACAAGTCCAGAAGACCTCCCGGCGTGCCGACACCTCGATAGTAGCCACAGATCTCGCCTCGTGCCACGACCGGATAAGCTAAGCGTCACAGTACCGACGTAACCCAAGTTGCCAAGGGATGCTCCCAGACGGTGTTTAGTTTGGACCAACGCTACACAAGCACCGCCCGGGGTAATAAAGATGACCCTCGGGATGCGCGACTCCCAAGGAAAAAAAGGCTAGGAGGCAAATGTAAAACCAATGTTGGGCCTTGCTGGAAAAGTCTTATTCAAAGCGAACTGTCAAGGGGTCCCATAAATCACCCGACGCGTTAGGGACGCAAAAATCCGGGAACATAACACCGATATGACGGAAACTAGGGCGGCAAGAGTGGAACAAAACACTGCATAAGGCCGAGCCTTCCACCCTTTACCAAGTATATAGATGCATTAATTAAATAAGATATATTGTGATATCCCAACAAGTAAACATGTTCCAACAAGGAACAACATCTCCATGTTCCAACAAGGAACAAACTTCATCTTCACCGCAACTAACAACGCTATAAGAGGGCTGAGCAAAGCGATAACATAGCCAAACAACGGTTTGCTAGGAAAGGATGGTTAGAGGTTTGACATGGCAATATGGGTGGCATGATATAGCAAGTGGTAGGCATCGCAGCATAGGCATAGCAAAAGAGCGAGCAACTAGCAAGCAAAGATAGAAGTGATTTCGAGGGTATGGTCATCTTGCCGAAATCCCGCAAGGAAGAAGATCAAGTCCATGAAGAGGACAAACGGGCGTAGTCGAACGAATCCTCACAACTCCGAACGAACCCGAAGCTAACGAGAGAAGCAAACCGAAAGAAGCAAACAACATAGTAAACACACAATCATGAACATGGCATGATGCACAAACCAATATGATGCATGTCCGTTTAAATATGCATGGCATGGCAATATGCACAAACAAAACTACAAGTTAATGGAGCTCAATATGCAACGAGTTGCATATTGATGAACACCACAACACTTATTTAGTTCTCTCCGATTAGGTACTCAACAATATTAAATGTTGTTAAACATGGCAAGAGGTGGAGCATAATTAAACTAACTATTTAGGCAAGTTTAAATGAGGCCGGAAATAAGAAACAACAATTCCGGAAAATCCTCATGAGCAATATTTTAGATTCGGTACTGTTCTGCCCTAAACACAATTTTAGAGTTGTTAAACAGCAACATAAAGTGGACCATGTTAATCTAGGCATTTTTCCACCCCATTTACATATAAAGAACATTTAATTCCGAGTTACGGTTATTTAGTTATGAATTAAAGCATTTTAGCATGGCATAATAGCAAATTAAAGCAAACATCAATTTAAACATTTTAAACATGGATGAAAATGGCATATTATTAATCTACACAATATTCTAAGCAATTTACATGTTTAAACCATTTTAATCCGATGCACGGTTGATGAGTTATTAAATGCATGAACTCTAGGGACTTTCTGCAAAATAGTAATCTCGGGAATAATAGCTAAATCGCAGCGCAGGTAAAAAAAACAACACGGGCCGCATCTGGGATCTGGCCCAACAGAGCATGTGGGTGGGGCTGCTCACCAGGCCTCATGGGCGGTCGGTGGAGAGGCTGGCAGGCCGGAAGGGGGCGCTGGGCCTTGGCCGGCTTCGGCTGGGCCTGGCTGGGCCGAGGGCCACGCGGGAGGGACGCGGCAGCCCACGAGCGGGCGCTCGTCGTCTCCCTCGTGCTCCCGCACGAACAGGAGCCATGGCAAGGGGGCGGCGGCGGCCGGACGTCGGGGAGGGGCGGAGGAGGCCCGGGAGGGGCCGGAACGAGCGGATCCGGGCGGCGACTCGCCGGATCCGGCCGCGGGAGGAAGTTGGAGGGCTCTGGCGCCCGCGACTCGCAGCGGCGGCGAGCTCCATGGCGGCCATGGCGGCGCTGCAGCAGAGGGAGAGGGGGGGGGTTAGAGGAGGAAGGAGAGTAGAGGAAGGGAGAGTGGAGGACGGCGCTGGCCTGCCTGGCTCGGGCGGGCTGCCGGGTCGCCGGGCGGAGGCGGAGGCGCGAGGCGGCGGTCTCGATCCGCTCGGGATCGAAAGGGAGGAGGGAGCCGAGGGGCTCATGGGCGCTGAAGGGCGAACGGGCTCAGCGGGCCAGCGGGCCCCGATGGGCTTCAGGGGGGCTGGCGGGGAGGGAGAGGCCCGGGACGCGTGGCGACGCGGGAGTGGAGGGGAGCTTGGCGCTGGTGACGGCGCTGGCAATCCAAAGCGCCAAGTGGCGAGGATGAGGTGGCCGGCGGCGGATCTGGAGGGGGGAGGCGGCGGCGCGGCCCCCGAGGTGGGAGGAGGCGCTGAAAAAGAGGAGGAGGGGGGGTAGGACGGCCAGATTTGGAAGGAGGGGGGTTAGGCTGCCCAAAATGGAAGGGGGGCTTCCATTTATAGGTAGGGCTAGGGTTTGAGGGGTTAGGAGGGGGGTTTCGGGACCTCCGATCGCGATCCGACGATCAGGAAAAGAGGGGGGTTTTAGGTGAGCTGCGGGTGGGCTGTGACGAGAGGGTCTGGACTGATAGGAGAGAGAGGAGAAATGCAGCCCGCAAGCTGTTTCGGAGACCGAAAACGTCTGGATTTAAGGTACCGGCTAATGGTACCGCTTATGTTTAACGGTTGGGCTATCAAATGGACTCGAATGCGATTTAAACTTGGCAGGCGGCCTGTCTACACTATAATAAGACCGCATGACAAGTTGCAACCCATTCCGAGAACATTATTATGCCACTTATAAAATAATATTTGGAGGAAAGGGCAAGCGCGCGAGTGTATCCGGACTCGGAACGGACAACGGAGAGAACTGACGAACACGAACGGATGCAAGTTTTGAAAACATGCGGATGAAATGCGATGATGCCATGAGATAGATGCATGACAAGAACAAAATGCAAACCAACAGACAAAAACCCAACCACGGAGGAAATAATAAATCAATCTCCGGAAAGGGCAAGAGTCGGAGTTACGAATATGGAAAGTTGTATCCGGGGTGTTACAACACTCCACCACTACGAGAGGATCTCGTCCCGAGATCTAGGATGGCACCGGAGGGAAAAGGACGAGGAAGATGAGAGGTAAAACTAAGTTGCTTCTTTGACAAACGAGTGAAACCAAAGAACCTTGAGAGGTTGAGCAAAATGAAAGAAAGAACACAACGAAGATGAACAAGGTTGAAAAACAAACCGTTAGAAAAGAGGAACAAGGAACATTACGATAACTTGAAGGTTGAAAAGGCATGAATCAAGAGTTTAATGGACAAGATAGAATTCGAAACCACTCCGTTTAAACAAGATGAGAGAGGAAGAATTTGGGCAGCACTCCGATTGAACATGGAAGGAATATAACATGAACTTGAGAAGATGGGATGATACTTGATGAAATCAACAACACACTGCCTCCGGAACTATTGAAAGAGTGGCACAAGGGGTAAGAAGGATTTCAGACAGCTCTCCGGTTGAAAAGAGAGGCAAAACTTGATAAGATGAAAGAACTCAAATGAAAACATGACACTCCGGTTAAATGGATAAGCAAGAAAAAGAACATGATCTTGACAAAAGAAAGATGATGGGTCAAGAGTGCAACATCACAATGCCTCCGGAAGAAAAATTGAAGATAGGTCGTTGGAATAAAGGAATGGAGAAAAAAAATGACAACTTGTACCACAAATGAACTTGGAAAAGCACCCTTGCAAAGAAGAATTGAACGGAGTTGTTGGAAAACCAACAACGAAATGAATAAGCTTGTAGTGGGCTTATGGAAACATCTCAACATTTGAGGTGAAATTCTTCCACTAACGAAAAAAACAAATGCTTGTTTGAGATCAACAAGAGATGAAAACTTATTTCACCGAGAAGGATATGGAGAAAACTTGGATCAATGATAAGCACCATAAATAGCAACATTCCTTAGGGAAGGCTTTAGGTGAAATATAGCCGAAGATAAGTCCAATGAAGAGATTGATGGATTTAAAATACCTCATTCTTGACAACATGTGAATCATGAAACACGAAGGGAAATTGCCAAGAGTGACATAACACCATCTCAAGAGATAAGGTAGAAAGAATTGCACTTCGGAATGCAAGAAGAAGAATGCTTGAACTCCTCAAAACAAAACATGTGTTGAGCACCATGTTTATTTTAGAGTATAGCTTGACGGATCATAATTTCTAGAGAAATCTTGAAGAACAATTGAAGAATGAAAAGAATCCTTGATGAACCACCATGTAGAACCTCCATGATGAACTCCGGTAACCAAAAGGATGATAAAAGAAAGAGAAGTTGACAACACAAGGTGAAGCCTTGCAGTGATAAGATGAAGCTTTGAAATGATATAACCGAGAAAAGTTGGAACTCCGGAAAGAAAAGATGAACAAATGAAATCAAGAATTTTGATGAACCTCCGGAATAAGGAATTGAATTTACTCGATGGAACAAGAATAAGAATTACATTATGCTGATCCTTCACCAATTAAATTGATGACAAGCAATGGATTAGGCATACTACTTATTCCCGTAGAAAAGATTAAGATAGATATGGCGCAAACTTGGGAAGGTCTTGAACGAACCACCCGTGGGATTGGAAAGAACGAATGAGTCTATATGATAACGAAGGAAGAGAACTCTTGAACAAACCACCATAATAATTGAGAATGAACGTAGCGAAAGCACAATTCACCGGGAAGAATTGTAAAACGAATAAAGATGCTTGACAAAATTTAGATACATTAGAACGAAGAGATCATGAACTGATTAGAGGATATTTCGACGATGCACCGGTGAGATTTGGAAAACCAGAGTTGAATGCTTGAATGAATGATTCTGAGATGATGGGCTCCGAAGAATCAAACTGAAAAGACTCCTGAAATGCTCCGGGTGGGTTAAAAGAATTCTCACAATCAAAACAATTATGAGGATGGCACGAAGCTAGAACCATGAATCTTGAAGAGAAAGAAGCGAGATTTAAGAGAAACTCTTCTTCGGTCTACAAATGACGACGAGAAACATCACCATGAATTATTGAAGCACTCCGGAATGAAAATTAGGAAGGTTGAACCAACAATGAAAATAATTTGGAAGATCTTGGAGAAAACCAAGACTGATGATAATTCATTCTTATGTCAAACTTTGCAATGAATTTGAGAATAACTCCGGGAAAATTAGAAGAGTCGTAAGATCCTCGAAAAGACCTGTGGGTTAGGGCCCACTCAAAAGAAACATTGTTGAACAATTGTTTGAAATAGAGATTGCACCGTAGAATTAAATGGCTTGAATGAGATAGCATCCTCAAAAGAACTTGAGTGAATTGAGAATGGAAACTAGAATCTTCCGAGATATCTTCAACACTCCTAACAATTGAATAGCGAGAAGTGGTGATTAAGAGATGCACCGACATGAGAAAGCATTTGAAATGATGAAAAGAATACGATCAACACTGAAAACTTGACTAAATCCACCGGAGAAGAAAATTAGAATGGAACAATGATAAGGTTGAAACTTCCTTAGCGTCTTCATGAGAAATCACCGGATAAAACATTAAAGGAAAAGAATGAAGAAACTTCACTCAATAAAATGGATACTTGATTAAGAAATCTGAGTCCTTGAAGAAAAAGGGTGGAGGGCGGAAATCAAAACAACTTGGGTCGGATGAAACGAACACCGTTGAGAAAAAGCTTAGAATTGATCTTGCGAATGTTGGAATGATCGGATTCACTTGAAGAGAAGCACGCCGTTGGAAAAGAATTAACATGACAAGCTCAAGTGATCAAGAAGGATTAGTATTCACATAGAAATATGAGAACACCACTTAGAATAAGGTATGGAATCAACACTTGACTTCAAGCAACTCGAATACCACAAAACAAAACAAAACAAAGGATTGGCTTCAAGAATGAGCCGAACAAACACATGATAGAGATTTCACCAAAGTGTTCGTGGTGGGGCCCACACGGACACGACGATAGCGGACGCCACGAATGACAAACAAGACGCCCCGAATCAGCATAGCCAAGGATTCTTTAAGACGCCTCGCGACCATCAGAATCGACCGTGAATGGGCGGACCACTAGACGTTGAACCCCAATCTCAAATCATACATCCATCGGAAAGAATATCCCGTAAGCTACTAGAATTCCCACCTATAAACTCCGAAACTTTCTGGTTATGCAATCTGGTGTTGGGGATACAGGGACACAAAATATATCACCCAAACTAACAATACCTAGATCCAATTGTATCCATCCGTCAACACATAACCAAGAAATCCTCGAAATCGTGGTACCTCGACCTTGAAAAACATCCGTTATACAAGTCATGGCAATACTCCAAGACTTGCCACAAGATCGGGCTATCAGGGTTATCTCACCAACAACTGCACAAAAGAGATTTCGATGTCGGCAAAACTCGTATTCCGAATCGCAACGATAAAATTGTGACGACAACACCTCGGAGCTCAACTCCCGGACACCGCCACAACCCCTAAATGTCGAGGCACCAAGAACAATGTTCTCGCCACAAAACCATCGAACGATTCCAAGATACCCACGTGATCCTAAAATTTTTTAGTGAAATTTGAGAGAGAAGAGTCAAAACTCTACGTCGGGATACCTCACCAGAGCGACAAAGGACTGGGGAGTAAAAGAATCCTACTCTCCGATATATATAATCCTAAGACTCAAAACATTTTCCATTCTAGACTCAACAACGCCAAGACAAACAATCAAGTAGGGGCTCCTAAGTCGGGAAGGCTCGATTACCAACTTGTAACGCCTCGATGCGGCTATATCTCCCACGTGTCGAAGCACGACTTAGAGGCATAACCGCATTGAAAGCAATGTCGCAAGTGAGGTAATCTTCACACAACCCATGTAATACATAAGGAAAAGAGATACATAGTTGGCTTACAATCGCCACTTCACACAATACATGAGTAAAACATTACATCATACAGATACAATCAAGGTCCGACTACGGAACCAAAATAAAAGAAGACTACCCCAAATGCTACACATATCCCCGATCGTCCCAACTGGCTCCACTCTCGATCAACTCAAACGAAACAACACAAAGAACAAGATCTTCATCGAGCTCCTCCTTGAGCTCGGGTGCATCACCCGCACGGACTCATCGGCACCGCAAACTGGTTTTGAAGTATCGTGAGTCACGGGACTCACAATCTCACACCCGCGAGATCAAGACTATTTAAGCTTAAAGGTAGGACAGGGTAGTGAGGTGGAGCTGCAGCAAGCGACTAGCATATATGGTGGCTAACATACGCAAAAGAGAGCGAGAAGAGGAGGCAAAGCACGGTCGAACAACTATGATCAAGAAGTGATCCCGAAACTACTTACGTCAAGCATAACTCCAACACCGTGTTCACTTCCCGGACTCCGAGAAGAGACCATCACGGTTACACACGCGTTGGTGTATTTTAATTAAGATCAACTTCGGGTTTCTACAACCGACATTAACAAATTCCCATCTGCCACATAACCGGGCACGGCTTTGAAAGTTCAAACCCTGCAGGGTGTCCCAACTTAGCCCATGATAAGCTCTCGCGATCAACGGCGAATAGACCTTCTCCCGGAAGACCGATCAGTCTCGAATCCGGCTACAAGACATTTCACAGCAATAAAACAAGTCCAGAAGACCTCCGGCGTGCCGACACCTCGATAGTAGCGCACAGATCTCGCCTCGTGCCACGACCGGATAAGCTAAGCGACAGTACCGACGTAACCCAAGTTGCCAAGGGATGGTCCCAGACGGTGTTTAGTTTGGACCAACGCTTAGACAAGCACCGCCCGGGGTAAATAAAGATGACCCTCGGGATGCGCGACTCCCAAGGGAAAAAGGCTAGGAGGCAAATGTAAAACCAATGTTGGGCCTTTTTGGAAAAGTCTTATTCAAAGCGAACTGTCAAGGGGGTCCCATAAATCACCCGACCGCGTTAGGGACGCAAAAATCCGGGAACATAACACCGATATGACGGAAACTAGGCGGCAAGAGTGGAACAAAACACTGCATAAGGCCGAGCCTTCCACCCTTTACCAAGTATATAGATGCATTAATTAAATAAGATATATTGTGATATCCCAACAAGTAAACATGTTCCAACAAGGAACAACATCTCCATGTTCCAACAAGGAACAAACTTCATCTTCACCGCAACTAACAACGCTATAAGAGGGCTGAGCAAAGCGGTAACATAGCCAAACAACGGTTTGCTAGGAAAGGATGGTTAGAGGTTTGACATGGCAATATGGGTGGCATGATATAGCAAGTGGTAGGCATCGAGCATAGGCATAGCAAAAGAGCGAGCATCTAGCAAGCAAAGATAGAAGTGATTTCGAGGGTATGGTCATCTTGCCGAAATCCCGCAAGGAAGAAGATCAAGTCCATGAAGAGGACAAACGAGGCGTAGTCGAACGAATCCTCACAACTCCGAACGAACCCGAAGCTAACGAGAGAAGCAAACCGGAAAGAAGCAAACAACATAGTAAACACACAATCATGAACATGGCATGATGCACAAACCAATATGATGCATGTTCGGTTTAAATATGCATGGCATGGCAATATGCACAAACAAAACTACAAGTTAAATGGAGCTCAATATGCAACGAGTTGCATATTGACGGAACACCACAACACTTATTTAGTTCTCTCCCGATTAGGTACTCAACAATATTAAATGTTGTTAAACATGGCAAGAGGTGGAGCATAATTAAACTAACTATTTAGGCAAGTTTAAATGAGGCCGGAAATAAGAAACAACAATTCCGGAAAATCCTCATGAGCAATATTTTAGATTCGGTACTGTTCTGCCCTAAACACAATTTTAGAGTTGTTAAACAGCAACATAAAGTGGACCATGTTAATCTAGGCATTTTTCCACCCCATTTACATATAAAGAACATTTAATTCCGAGTTACGGTTATTTAGTTATGAATTAAAGCATTTTAGCATGGCATAATAGCAAATTAAAGCAAACATCAATTTAAACATTTTAAACATGGATGAAAATGGCATATTATTAATCTACACAATATTCTAAGCAATTTACATGTTTAAACCATTTTAATCCGATGCACGGTTGATGAGTTATTAAATGCATGAACTCTAGGGACTTTCTGCAAAATAGTAATCTCGGGAATAATAGCTAAATCGCAGCGCAGGTAAAAAAAACAACACGGGCCGCATCTGGGATCTGGCCCAACAGAGCACAGGGGTGGGGCTGCTCACCAGGCCTCATGGGCCGGTCGGTGGAGAGGCCTGGCAGGCCGGAAGGGGGCGCTGGGCCTTGGCCGGCTTCGGCTGGGCCTGGCTGGGCCGAGGGCCACGCGGGAGGGACGCGGCAGCCCACGAATGGCGCCGTCGTCTCCCTCGTGCCCCGCACGAACAGGAGCCATGGCAAGGGCGGCGGCCGGACGTCGGGGGGCGGAGGAGGCCGGGAGGGGCGGAACGAAGCGGATCCGGCGGCGACTCGCGGATCCGGCCGCGGGAGGAAGTTGGAGGCTCTGGCGCCCGCGACTGCGGGCGGCGAGCTCCATGGTGGCCATGGCGGCGCTGCAGAGAGGGGAGAGGGGGTTAGAGGAGGAAGGAGAGAGAGGAAGGGAGAGAGGAGCGGGGCGGCTGGCTGGCTGCTTGGCTCGGCGGGCTGCTGGTCGCCGGCGGGAGGCGGGAGGCGCGAGGGGGCGGTCTCGATCCGGCTCGGGATCAAGGGAGGAGGAGCGAGGGGCTCATGGGCGCTCAGCGGGCGAACAGGCTCAAGCGGAGCCAGCGGGCCCGATGATGGGCTGGGCGGGCTCAAGGGGAGGGAGAGGCTGGGGACGCGTGGCGACGCGGGAGTGGAGGGGAGCGCGCGGCGGTGACGGCCTGGCGAATCCAAAGCGCCAAGTGGCGAGATGAGGTGGCTGGCGGCGGATCTGGAGGGGAGGCGGGCGGGGCCCCGAGGTGGGAGGAGGCGCTGAAAAAAAGAGGAGGAGGGGGTAGGACGGCCAGATTTGGAAGGAGGGGGTTAGGCTGCCCAAAATGGAAGGGGCTTCCATTTATAGGTAGGGCTAGGGTTTGAGGGGTTAGGAGGGGTTTGGGACCTCCGATCGCGATCCGACGATCAGGAAAAGAGGGGGTTTAGGTGAGCTGCGGTGGGCTGTGACGAGAGGGTCGGACTGATAGGAGAGAGAGGAGAAATGCAGCCCGGCAAGCTGCTTCGGAGACCGAAAACGTCCGACGAAGGTACCGGCAATGGTACCGCTATGTTTAACGGTTGGGCTATCAAATGGACTCCGAATGCGACGAAACTTGGCAGGCGGCCTGTCTACACTATAATAAGACCGCATGACAAGTTGCAACCCATTCCGAGAACATTATTATGCCACTTATAAAATAATATTTCGGAGGTGCCGCGGGCGCGTGCGAGTGTATCCGGACTCGGAACGGACAACGGAGAGAACTGACGGAACACGAACGGATGCAAGTTTTGAAAAACAAGCGGATGAAATGCAGATGATGCCATGAGACTAGATGCATGACAAGAACAAAATGCAAACCAACAGACAAAAACCCAACCACGGAGGAAATAATAAATCACATCTCCGGAAAGGGCAAGAGTCGGAGTTACGAATATGGAAAGTTGTATCCGGGGTGTTACACCGACGTACTCGACTACGACTCCGAAGACATCGACGGTATGGACGACGATGCCGGAGACTACTAAGAACCAAAGGGCCTACAGGACACCGGAAAACCACCTCGTCGACGACATATACATGGTGGACACCCCAAAAGATGGGGACGGCGAAGAAGCAGCGGAGGCCGATTCCTTAAAAGAAACAGCCCAAGCGCCGACGTCGTGGCGCCGCTTAAATCCCGCCACGGCAAGAATGGAGATTCCGCACGGGAGATAATAAAACCCCGAAAGTGCTGAAGACAACTCCCTCCAAAGACGATCCAGCACAGAGGAGGGGCAGAAGCAAGCCCTCGGAGAGAGGCGGCGGATTTAAGAGGTCGAGGATGACAATTACTTACCTCCCTCCGGAGACGAGGCAAGCCTCGGCGACGATGAATTCGTCGTGCCTGAGGATCCCGTCGAACAAGAGCGTTTCAGACGTAGGCTAATGGCCACGGCAAACAGCCTAAAGAAAAGGCAACAACAGCTTCAAGCTGATCAAGACCTACTGGCCGACAGATGGACCGAGGTCCTCGCGGCCGAAGAGTATGAACTCGAACGCCCCTCCAAAAGTTACCCAAAACGCAAGTTGCTCCCCCGATTAGAGGAGGCAGCATCACCAGCGCATAATACGGCAGATCGACCACCTCGTGGCCGCGATAGAGAGGCGTGCAAGCCCTCCACCAAAACCGTACCCCGGCATCGCTCTAAAAGCAGGAAGCCACGAGGGAACGCGCCGGACTTGCGAGATATATTGGAGGACAAGGCAAGACAATCCAGATCTATCTATGGATCACGTGGACGCCCCACGACCCACGACGAATACCGTCGCACCAGATACAACTACTCCGGCCGGGCTGAACACAGCAGACAACGCTCTTTCGAGCTACGTCGCGATATTGCTCAATCTGAGGCGCCAAGACACCCACTATGCTTCACCGACGAAGTAATGGATCATCAAATCCTCAAGGGTTCAAACCGTTACATTATCGAATCCTGCGATGGCACAACAGACCCAGCGGTGCGGATTGAGGATTATCTCTCCATATACACATGGCCCGCGGCGGCATCTTCACGCCATCAAATATCTCCGCTCAAGCTTAAAGGACCAGCTCGGCATTGGCTTAACAGCCTGCCCGCAGAGTCAATTGATCTTTGGGAAGACACGAAGCCGCATTCCTCGACAACTTCGAGTGGCACGTATGTGCAACCACCGGACGCGGATGACCTAAGCCACATAATCCAAGAGCTGATGAATCGCCAGAAATTCTGGACACGGTTCTTAACAAAGAAAATCAAATCGCCGACCGTCCGGATGCGAGGCACTCGCTGCCTTCAAACACAACATCCGCGACGAGTGGCTGGCCCGCACCTAGGACAGAGAAGCCAAAATCCATGGCAGCCCTCACATCCCTCATGACCCGCTTCAGGCGGGAGAGGATAGCTGGCTCGCCGCATAACAACCTCAAGAAAACGATGGCAGTCCGGATACCAAGGACCGCAATGGCAGGTTGCGTCGAAACAAAAACAAACGCCGCATTAACGGCGACAGCAATGAGGATACGGCAGTCAACACCGGATTCCGAGGCTCCAAACCCGGTCAACGGAAGAAGCCATTCAAAAGAACCACTCTGGGCCCGTCCAATTTGGACCGAATACTCGACCGCTCTTGTCAAATACATGGAACCACCGAAAATCCAGCTAACCATACCAACAGAGATTGTTGGGTATTCAAGCAGGCAGGCAAATTAATCGCCGAAAACAGTGACAAGGGTCTACACAGCGATGACGAGGAAGAGACCCGCCGCCGAACAACAGAGGACAAAGGGATTCCCCCTCAAGTTCGGACGGTAAACATGATATACGCAACGATATTCCCAAGAGGGAGCGGAAGTGCACTAAAGGACGATACGCGATGGAGCCGCCGCCCCAAAATTCAACCCATGGTCCTCTTGCCCGATCACTTTCGATCGAAGACCATCCGACCAAGATCCGCCATGGCGGATTCGCCGCATTGGTTTTAGACCCAATCGCTGATGGATTTCACCTCACGAGAGTCCCGATGGACGGCGCCAGATGCTGAACCTGCTTTATCGGGATACAAGGCGCAAGATGGCATAGACCCTTCAAGGATTAAACCTACAACGACGACCTTCAAAGGCGCCATACCGGTGTCGAGGCCAATTGTGCAGGCTCGATTACATCGAAGTGGTCTTCGGATCCCGGATAATTTCAAGCGAGGAGTTAATCTTGACATAGTCCCGCTCATGGCGGCTATCACGCTCGCTTTCGGACGAACCGCGTTTGTAAAATTCAACGCGTGCCGCATTATGCATACCTTAAGCTCAAGACGCGAGGCCCTCGTGGAGTCATCACGGTCAATGGAAACACGGAACGCTCCCTCCGAACGGAGGAACATACAATGCTCTCGCGGCAGAAGTACAGAGCAGCCTTTTAAGGCAATTATCGAGTCCGCCGTTAAATGACCGGACACGACCAAACGCGCCCGGAGCAAAATCAACCAAGACCACCTGGCACGTTCCGTGCACACGTAGCAATGCGGCCCCAACCCCAGCCCTCGCAAAATTGTAAGACAACCTCTCCGCGTACATAATTACGCCCTGGAGATACCATGGGAATAGGGGGAAGGGCACAACCACAACAGACCCAGAGTGCGGTTCGACCACGCCAGGGGCTCCCAAGTGTGTCGCTCTTTTTTCTTTTTCTTTTTTATACAGAACTCAGTCCGCGGCGAACCTGCCAACTCATGATGCAACAGCCAGGGAAGGACAAAGGCCGCGGCGAACACTCGTGTGGTCTCCATCACGAGCATTAAATTTGTTAAATACAACATTCCGCTGCCTACCCTCGAGGGAGACGCCTTTAATTCGTCCAATCCTTGCTTTCCGCACTATTTGTATCATTCCGCACCGATAGCATATCTTCTAGAATAAAATGCAGCACTTTTGCCTATAATTGCATCACTTTATATATATATATATATATATATATATATATATATATATATATATATATATATATATATATATGTTCATTTACAACATGTTGCACCCATGCATCTTGGTACGACCAAATACACCAGGGCTTATGTCCTCCGCTTTATGGTGTGATAAAGTCCAGACACTTTCACAAGTGCGGCACCCGAACTTATAGCATTATATGAATCAGCTCGAATCATGTCTTGGGTCAATAGTTCGGTTTGCCGGCTCCCATGTTTGGCACCTTACGCCCGTTCTATCGGCTAAGGTAGCACTGGGAGAACCACGCGATGCGCCCGGTTGAGCCGGGTTAACGCCTCGAGGAGAAAGCTAAAACTGACCGGCATGATAAGGCGTGAGACTGGTCGCTGTTCGAGAGGTCCTTTCGGGTCCTTAAAGACCTACGCCGCTTCGAGCGAAGTTCCGGATTATGTCCGATGAAGGCGTGGATAGCGCCCCAATTCGGTCTTCCAAATACTAGGGGCTTCGCTGAAATTTAAAATTATAGAATTCTATGGCTAAGTGAGAGTGTTCAAGCACTATATGTCCGGTTGCCTTGTTCGTTGTGTTGAGCGCCTCCCTAGATGGACCCAAAAATGGGAACAAGAGTGCTCAAGTTTATCCCGAACACCCCAAGACTCGTGGCATGGGGGCGAAGCCGACGACTTGCCATCTCTCGATTTAATAAACGGCCGCATTGAAGGTAATATTTTAAATTAAACAAGCGTTGCTTAGCGATATGAACAAAGTTTTCAGCGCACAGGATAACACATTGCGAATTCACTCAAAATTACATCCTGGGGCACTCATCCGAATCTTTGGGCACCCTTCAGATAGCCTTATAGTAAATTTCGGGCGACGATGCTCCTTGCCCGCTGGTGGCGCGTCGCTGATTAGCTTCTCCGCATCCAGCTTGCCCCAATGCACCTTTTGCGGGCAAGGGCCCGACGAGCACCTTCAATACAGGCGGAGCGCTTGATAACCTCCACCTGTGGGCACGATCCACCAGCCGCCGTGACGAGGTCAAGTAGCTCTGTGCATGGCCTCTCGAGGCCACCTTGAAGTTCGACCAGCCTGCTTCACCTGGTCGCTAGGGGCACCGGATGGCGGCCTCAAAGATATCGAGACCGAAGACCTTCTCCGCTGAGCTCCCTCCTCGGCTCGGTAGAATCTGGCGGCATCGACACGCCTGAGGCAGATCTGCAAACGCCTCGAGAGCTCGAACGGGTAAGTAACACGTAATTTACATTCACATGCTTGCTTTGCATGAAAAATGCCTTACCCGCCGCTATCTTCTTCATCAATTCAACCTCATGAAGGGACTTATGGGCCTCGGCCTTGGCGGTTTGGCACTTTCGAGAGCCGAGGCAAGCTCGGACTCTCGAGTCTTTGAGTCACGCCCAAACTCTCATGCTTTTCCATGAGAGCACGGAGCTCTTGCTGAACCACCGCCACCGCGCCTCCTGCTTTCTCGCTCCCCCGTTCGGGTCGCATTGTGTTCGGCGCAGACACGCCTCCTTCAGGGCCGCCACCTCGTTCGTGGCCCCTGCAGTAACCATGGTATCCTTGTTATTTTTTTTTGCAACCTAAATCCTTTTCTATAAGGTACAAATTCAAAGTGGTGTTACTCACCTTCTTTGTCTTGGAGCTGCTTCCTGGCGCGGCCGAGCTCTTGCCCGGACCGCCGAGCTCGCTTCAACGCACCGACCTCCTTGATCGGTCGGCAGAGGTCAAAGAGCAGCAGCCTGCAACCCATATTGACATAATTTTTAGCAACCCTGCGTATATCTTGTTTCAGATCCTCAGTCCGGCTTTTCTTTCCGAACACCGAACCGAGCATCAGGGGCTACTGTCTATGCGGTATTACATTGCATATTTTTAACTTCTTACCTCAAAGCCTGATAGAAGGCTATTGCAGAAGCGGTCAGCCCGCCTTTGGCGAGCTGCACCTTCTGAATCACCGCACTCATAATAGTGCGGTGTTCTTCCTCGATGGAAGCGCTCTGCAGCGCCTCCAACAAATTACCCGGCGCCTCCGGTTGGACGGAAGCCGCCGGCGTCACGGTCTTGCCCTTCGTTCGAAGGGGCCGCCGGCCGGACTCCGGAACCACTGCGGGTTCTGTTGTGGAGTCCGGCGCAAAGTCCGGGAGGACGCCTTGTGGCGCCTCCGGAGCCTCCCCCTGATGGGTCCCTTCTGGGGATCCCACCTCGGCGTCCTCGGTGTCGCGAGGGGTGGAGGCGGTCGGGATGGAGTCTACATCCGACGAAGCCAACGACCGCTAGATGAAGCGGGAGATCATCACCGCCGACTACAGGCAGCATGCGGCATTAGAATGACACTATGTGACATGTAAAAAGAAATTATAAATCATTCAGGAATCCGGATACTTATGATCTCGCCGAGGCTGGCCCTTGAAGGCCATTCTTCCTCGCCAACGTTGATGTTGGCAGAGCTGTCCGAGGAATAGTCCTTCCCTCTTGACCCTCCGGCCTCCCAGTTGGGGAAGCCTTCCTCTTCTCTCTCTCCTCCTCTCGAGAGAGTCCTCTTCCTCCTCCTCATTTTCGGGAGGAGTCAGCCCTGAGTCGTCGGACACCTGAAAACGGGCACTCTTTCGAGCACCCGTGGCCTCCTTCTTGGTTTTCTTCTCCGGCACCACGTGCGGTGCGGAACTAGCAGCCCCACTAGACGAAAGCGCCTCACTGGATTTTCTGGCTTAGAGCCGGACAGTAATCTGCTCCGCCTTCTTCATCCAGTCTGTCAAAGGAAAAGGGAAATAAAACCCGCATAGAGTCAAACTATGGAAAACGAAAGTGTCCCGTAAAGGGTAGAATCACTTACCTCATCACCGGTGCTGAAGCGAAACCGCGATCTTGATCGCAGATGCAGGGGCTTGGCGCCTTTGAACAGCACCTTCCAGCGCCTTTCAGACGTTGTGTCAAGAGCTTGTTCGAAGGCTCGGTGCTGTTTCGGATCGAACTCCCATAGATTGAATGCCCGCTCTTGGCATGGGAGAATCCGGCGGACGAGCATGACTTGGACCACGTTAATGTAACGCCCCCGATGCGGCTATATCTCCCACGTGTCGAGGCACGACTTAGAGGCATAACCGCATTGAAAGCAATGTCGCAAGTGAGGTAATCTTCACACAACCCATGTAATAATTAAGGGAAAGATACATAGTTGGCTTACAGTCGCCACTTCACACAGTACACAAATAAACATTCATCATTCAGAGTACACTCAAGGTCCGACTACGGAACCAAAATAAAAGAAGATACCCCAAATGCTACACAGATCCCCGAATCATCCCAACTGGGCACCACTACTGATCATCTGGGAAAGACACATAGTAACGACCACGTTCCTCGTCGAACTCCCACTTGAGCTCGGTGGAATCACCTGACCGCCTCATCGGAACCTGCAACTGTGTTTGAAGTATCTGTGAGTCACGGGACTCAGCAATCTCACACCCGCGAGATCAAGACTATTTAAGCTTATAGGAAGGACTGAGTAGTAAAGTGGAGCTGCAGCAGCGACTAGCATATATGGTGGCTACTTCGCAAAAGAGAGCGAGAAGAGAAGCAAAGCGCGGTCGTGAAACTAGTAGCGATCAAGAAGTGATCCTGAACTACTTACGCCGACATAACTCCAACATCGTGTTCACTTCCGGACTCCGCCGAGAAGAGACCATCACGGTTACACACGCGTTGATGTGTATTTTAATTGAGGTCAACTTTGGGTTATCTACAACCGACATTAACAAATTCCCATCTGCCTCATAACCGCGGGCACGGCTTTGAAAGATATTACCTGCAGGGTGTCCCAACTTAGCCCATTATAAGCTCTCACGGTCAACGAAGGATATTCCTTCTACGGGAAGACCCGATCAATCTCGAATCCCGGACTACAAGACATTTCGACAGCAATAAAACAAGACCAGCAAAGCCGCCCGATTGTGCCGACAAATCCCGATAGGAGCTGCACATATCTCGCTCTCGAGCACATCCGGATAAGTCAAGCTACGAGTAAAACCAAGCCTCGAAGTTTCCCGTGGTGGCCCCGCAGTCTCTTTCGGTTCGGGCCAAGACGAAGGAGCACTGGTCCGGGGTTAAAATAAAGATGACCTCGGGCTCGCGAAAACCCGGGGAAAAGGCTTAGGTGGCAAATGGTAAAACCAATGTTGGGCCTTCTGGACGAGTCTTATTCAAAGCGAACTGTCAAGGGGTCCCATAAATCACCCAACCGTAAGGAACGCAAAATCAAGGAACATAACACGGTATGACGGAAACTAGGGTGGCAAGAGTGGAACAAAACACTGCATAAGGCCGAGCCTTCCACCCTTTACCAAGTATATAGATGTATTAATTATAGCAGATATATATTGTGATATCCCCAACAAGTAAACATGTTCCAATAAGGAACAACATCTCCATGTTCCAACAAGGAACAAACTTCATCTTCACCGCAACTAGCAACGCTATAAGAGGGCTGAGCAAAGCGGTAACATAGCCAATCAACGGTTTGCTAGGAAAAGGATGGTTAGGGGCTGACATGGCAATATGGGTGGCATGATATAGCAAGTGGTAGGCATCGCAGCATAGGCATAGCAAAAGAGCGAGCAACTAGCATAGCAAAGATAGAAGTGATTTCGAGGGTATGGTCATCTTGCTCGCAATGTTCTCGAGTTGTCGAAAGCTTGATCCTAAAACGTTCTCAACAGGCTCCTCGCTCACGCACTCGCCTCCCGACTCTACCCAAAGCAACAACACAAACAAAGGAACCACAATAAATCACGGTGCAATGCACAATCAACATGATGCAAAACATGACATGATATGCGGGATGCGATATGCAATGCGTATATGCGCTCGGAAGGTAATGATGAACCAGGCATCAACTTGGCAAACCAAGCATGCCACTGGAAAGATGAGATGATTTCGGTTGAAATCGATATAAAGATCACCGGAATCGGATGCACGGTTTGCAAATGGCAAGCAAAACAAGAATGGCGCAAATCTGCCATTTACAGCATGATGCCACTTAGCAAGCAACAATTAATTAAGCTACTGCACCCAAACGTACCAAAAAAGCACATGGCAGTGATCTACACATGATGCTCGACAAAAGATGAGCACTGAGCTACGGCTAGTTCACATCATAACATGTTCAAACAAGCATGGCAAAAGTGCAATAATAATCAGGCTGGACATGGCAAAAACAGTAACAGGTTGCAATGTTCAGAGCATCAAAACTACATGCTACAGGACCTTAAAATAGCAAAACATGGCATGGCATGAATCTACTCACAGCCTAGAACAAAAGTCCCTTACTGACCATAAGCCAAAAAGGACTAGAAAATATAGTAACACCCATGTCAAAATTGAAAGTCTTGTTAACAGATTCAGCAACATGACATGTCAAAAACTGGTAACGAGAGGGCATGTTTACAAGCTCAATGCACTCACAACAGAGCCTCAAATGATAAACTAAGCATACATACATCAAGAAGACATGACATAGAAGACATACATGGCAAGAACACTAACATATCATATATGGATCAACCACAACAAGCTAGGCAAAATTGAATAACATGTATACAATCTGCCAGGAAATCATTTGGTAGCAAAAGTAGAGCTCGATTGACTCAAGCTAAGGCATCCCATAATTGCAAACAAAGGCATGAATGGATAGAGCAAGTCATGCTTTACAAAACACCCTTACTGAAGTATCTCAAAATATGCATAGATCTCTCGGTATCATCAAGTAAACATGGCATCAAAATCAGCTAAAACAGGGCTGAAATCAGCAACAACAGGACACCTACTTTGCATGCTTGTGCTAGTCACCACATAGATCACAAAAATACATGGCATACACCCCTGGAAAGATGGCATGGCATTTTACAAAACTCATGTAGGAATCAAATTCATAGGGTGCACACAATAATCATGGCAAAAATAACAAAAGTGCAAGTCCTGATAAAAATCAGAAACTAACAGCACATAGCACTCTTCCAACAGCATTTCTGGCATCAAGATGAGCTCAAATGAAAATGATGCAATGGAATGAAATGATCTACTCTTCGAGACGAACATTTTGACATATTATACGCGAAAAATGGATCTACGGATGCGAAGATATAGCATGTTGAAAATTGCACAAAATAATAAGAGATTAGGACTTAGAAGAAAAGAGGGGAAGAGAAGTCAACGCTGCACGGTTCGAGGACGGATCGGCCCGATCCGATCGGAGCGACGCGCTGGAGGGGCTCGCCGGGAAGAGGAGGAGGTCGGAGGGCGGGCGGGCGCGGCATGGCGGCGCCGAGCCGGGCCGGCCAGGCGCATGGCGAGGACAGGGGCGCATAGGCCGGGCGGATGGAGGGGAGGCCGCCGGATCGGGCGAGGCGGAGGAGGGCGGTGGGCAAGGGCGGGCGCGGCGGAGAGGCGGCGGAGGCGGCGGGCGGGCGGGCATGGAGGCGCGGGCGGGGCGAAGGCGGGGGCGAGCGGGAAGGAGGCCTCGCTGGCGGGCGGGCGGGTCTGGCGATCTGGGGACAGGCGGTGCCACGTGGCACGCTTCGTTGGTCGGGCGGCGGCGGGCGGACGCGTCTGCTCGCCGGACGTGTCCGCGCGGCGCGAGGCAAAATTAGGGTTTCGGGAAGGGATGATCCGGATTTTGGGGAGGTGTTTAAATAGGCATAGAGGAGCTAGGAGAGTCCAAATGAGGTGTAGTTTTTACCACACGATCGTGATCGAACGACGGAGAGCATGGGAGTGACTTAGATGGGTTATTGGGCTGTTTTGAAGGGTGTTGGGCTGCAACTTAAAATAGGCCTTTGCGAGAGCGGTTAACCGCTGGAGTACCAAACGAGCTCCAAATGACCGAAACTTGACCGGTGGTCTTCGGGTGTTATACCAAGGCCACTAGACAAACCTCGGTCCATTTCGAGAAGGTTTAATACCCGCACACGGAAAAACGTAAAAGGGACCGCCGGGGGAGATAGGAGTGCCGGATTGCAAAACGGACAACGGAAAAATGCTCGAATCAAGAGACGAACACGTATGCAAATGCGATGCACATGATGACATAATATAAAATGCATGACATGGACAAAATGCAAAAAGAAGAAAACCCAACCACGGAGGGAATATCATATCACAATGCCGAAAATGGCAAGAGTTGGAGTTACAAATATGGAAAGTTACTTCGGGTGTTACAACACTCCACCACTACAAGAGGATCTCGCCCGAGATCTAGGACTGAAAGAACTCCGGATACTCAGAACGGAGGTGATCCTCGCGCCCCTGTGTAGCTTCTCGGTCGGAATGGTGTGACCACTTCACTTTGAGGAATTTGATTGACTTGTTGCGAGTCTTGCGCTCGGTTTCTTCAAGAATAGCAACGGGTGCTCATGATAAGAGAGATCTTCTTGAAGGTCAATCTCTTGAAGTTGATAGTGCGCTCAGAGTCTTGAAGCACTTGCGAAGGTGTGACACGTGAAACACATCGCACGCTTGCAAAGTTGGATGGAAGCTCGTTGATAGGCGAGATCGCCTCTTTTCCCAATGATCTTGAAAGGACCCACGATCTAGGTGCAAGCTTCCTTTGATACCGGCGGACGAGTGCCTTTCATTGAGAGACGCGAGGTAGACATGGTCTCCGATTTCAAAAGGCACATCACGGTGCTTATCATCATAATAGTTTTCCGCGCGATTGCTGCTTTGAGATTCTCACGAATGACTTGGCACATTTCTTCCGCTTCGTGATCAAGTCATTGCCAAGAAGTTGGCGCTCACTGTCTCGCACCAATTGAGAGGAGTACGCACTTTCGCCATAGAGAATTTCGAATGGGGCCTTCCCGAACTCGCTTGGAAGCTGTTGTTGTAAGAGAACTCGGCATAAGGAAGACAATCTTCCCACTTCATACCGAAGAAATGACACAAGCCCCGAGCATATCTTCAAGGATTTGATTTACTCGCTCAACTTGGCCACTTGTTTGGGGATGGAAAGCTGTCTTTGAAACGAATGTTGGTGCCCATGGCCTTCGAAAGAATCCCAAAACTTGGAGGTAAAGATGCTGCCACGGTCTCAAGAGATCACTTGTGGAATGCCGCAAGGAGACAATCTCGAGGTGTATAGCTCGCCAACCGAGCTGTTGTGATGGATTCTTTGATAGGAAGAAAATGAGCCACTTTAGTAAGCTTGTCAATGACAACGAAGATAGCATCATTTCCACGCTTGGACTTTGGAAAGCCAAAGGACGAAGTCCATTTCAATATGATCAAACTTCCATTCAGGAATAGCAAGAGGTTGGAGGAGACCAGCTGGTCTTTGGTGTTCGCTTTCACTCTTCTCGCAGACATCACATTCATTCACGAATTGAGCAATTTCTCGCTTCATTCGAGTCCACCAATATGACTGCTTGAGGTCATGGTACATCTTCGCATTTCCGGATGAATGGATAGAAGCGAATTGTGAGCCTCGCTCATAATGACTTTTCTCAGATCACCCTTAGGAACCACAATCCGTCCTCAAAGAACAGAGTGTCTTTGTCATCAACGCGAAGCACTTGTACTTGAAATGCCCTTGTCGATACCACGCTTCACCTTCTTCACCATGGCATCCGAAGTTGAGCCTCACGAATCTGATCTTCCAAAGTAGGAGAGACTATGAGGTTGGCAAGAAAGCCTTGAGGAACAACTTGAAGATTCAGCTTATGGAAAGATTCACAGAGATCCGGCTGAAAGGGCTTGAGGATTAGACTGCTTAAAGAAGCTTTCCTGCTCAAAGCATCTGCAATGACATTGGCTTTGCCCTGAGTATACTCAATACTTGGGTTGTACTCTTGAATCATTTCACCCATCGAGTCTGCCTCGAGGTTGAGGTTGGGCTGAGTGAAGATGTACTTGAGACTCTTGTGATCGGTGAAAATGTCCACTTTCCTTCCCAACAAGAGATGTCTCCAATTTATCAATGCATGGACAATCGCCGCCAACTCAAGATCGTGAGTGGGGTAGTTCTTCTCGTTGGGCTTCAATGGCGAGAGGTATAAGCCACAACTCTCTTCTCTTGCATTAACACAAAGACCGAGACCTTGAAGAGAAGCATCACGTAAAACTTCATATGGCTTGGATTCATCAGAGGAGTCGAACAGAGCTGTGACGAGTTTCTCTTTGAGGATATTGAAAGCAACGCCACACTCGGGAGACCGACATACTTCACATGCTTCGGAGAAGGTTGGAAAGAGGCTTTGCAATCTTGGAGAAGTTCTCAACGAATCTTCGCAATAACTTGCAAGACCAAGAAAATCATGGAGCTGCTTGACATTACGAGGAGGTTCCCAATTCACAATTGCGGACACCTTCTGGGATCAACAGCGATGCCCTTGGCGGAGATGATATGACCAAGATAAAGCACTTCATCAAGCCAAAATTCACATTTGGAGAACTTAGCATAGAATTGGTACTCTCGAGCTTGTCTAGCACCAATCGCAAATGTTTGGCATGATCCTTCTTATTCTTGGAGAAGACCAAAATATCATCAAGATAGACCAAGACAAATTCATTGGTGTAGGGGTTGAATATGAAGTTCATCATCCGAGAGAATGTTGGAGGAGCATTGACGAGGCCGAAAGACATGACAAGATATTCATAAGAACCAAAGCTTGTTCGAATGCTGTCTTGGGAATATCTTGTTCACGAATGCGAATCTGATGATACCCCATACGAAGGTCAAGCTTAGAGAACACCGTAGCACCTTTGAGTTGCTCGAAAAGCTCATTGATGTTGGGAAGTGGATACTTGTTCTTGATTGTCTTCTTATTCAATGGACGGTAATCGACGCAAAGTCGGTCCGCGCCATCCTTCTTCCGGACAAAAGAACACCACAACCCCAAGGAGATGAACTCGGTCCGATCAAACCCAGACGCTCTTGTTCATCGAGCTGCTTCTTCAATTCCTTCAGCTCATCAGGTCCAAGCTTGTATGGACGCTTGCAAACGGGTTGATGCGTGCTCAAGATCGATAACGAACTCAACCGGCCGATGAGGAGGCATACCCGAAGCTCTTCCGAAAGACATCTTGGTACTCACAAACGATCGAATTCGAGAGATGGCATTCAGTTCGCCCTTCTCATTGAGAGAAAACAACCAATGGTTTCATCACGAGAGGCATAGATGATCACATCATTAGAAGAGTGAGTCAATTGAATTTCGGCAGCACAATCAAGCTGAGCTTTGTGCCGATAAAGCCACCCATCCCGAGAATAAGATCAATATCCGAGTCACCAAGAACAATAGGTTTAGCCGAAATCTATAATCGCCCATCTTGATAGAAACATCCGAACCACCAAACTGGAGCTCAACCGTTTACCCGGAGAAATGACATCCATGGGTTTACCCAAATGAGAAGAAGTGAATTCATGTTTGGTAAAAACGGTCTTGACATGAAACAATGCGATGCACCAAGATCAAATAAGACTTTTGCAGAATATCATTAATCGAGAGATTACCCATGATCACATCGAAGAATCCTCCGCTTGAGCTGCATTCATCATATTGACCTTGGCATGCTTTGGATTATGCTTGACCACCGCATTGCTTTGGAAGATTTCACAGAGGAGGAGGCGGAAGGCGCCTCTGGTTGAAGCACTTGTTAGATAGTGACCCTTCTGCTGACACTTGTTGCAAGTGACCTCAGAGAGCGGACGGTGGTAAGGAGCACTTGACCTTGGAGCTTGAGAATTAGACTTGTTCTGATAGCTTGGGTTGGGTGGGTGGGAAGATCCACGGCCACTGAGTTCTTCTGCCGGTAAGGCCGACGGAACGGAGGAGGGGCAGGTAAAACTTCGCTGCTTGGCTGCCACTTGAGAGGACGAGGAGGACTGAACTGCATCCCTGATTCTCTTCTTAGAAGCCTCGCATTTGAGCTGTGCCGCTTCTTGCTTGAGTGCCATGTTGTAGAAATCATCATACTTATCCGCTCAAACAAAGACAAGAGGTAATTGCAGATCTTCTCTCGCACCACCTCCGAGGCGATAGATCATACTCCTTTCATCGTGCACGCCTTGCTTAGCAAAACGAGCGAAGCTCGAACTGGATATTGTATTGATAGACAGACATGTTGCCCTTCTTGAGATTGCGGAACTCCTCACGCTTGCTCTCAACAACACTTTTCGAATGTGATGAGCTCGAAATCACGGCGGAACTCATCCTGTAATGACACGACCTCCTCTCGAATCTTTGTATTGTCGGTACCACTCAAAGCAGCTTGATCCTTGAGTTGAAACGATGCAAACTTGACAAAGTCCTCGTGTCCGACATTGCTACTACCAAAGTGCTTGCAGATGTCCACTAACCAATCGTCGGCGTCGTGGCCTCAACACGTAAACCGAAAGACTTCGCTGATTAGCGAGGAACCGATCGAGAGTAGCAAAGTGTGGCTGATTGTTGCCTTGACCTTGATTGCCTTGATTGCCTTGATTGCCTTGCCCGAGTACGTTCTTGCAAGAGCTGCAAAATCATCTCGAGCATTGGCATTGGTGGCTGCCATGATAGCTTGCCGTGCCTCTCGGAGGCGGAGGTGGAGGTGGAGGTGGAGGATTCGATCGATCCCCATCATTGCGATCCGGATTCGACGCTGGCGGAGCCATCTCAAGAGGGTGACATCCGTTAGTCCTTTGATAGACAAATTGATAAGTAGAATCAACGGATAGAAATTGCAACATATAGTCTTCACAATAAACATTCAACAAGAATGAACGAATGAATTCCAAAGTTAATCATCACACGCCCATTAAGGTGAGAAGCCACTTAGATAAAGATATGGAAACAACATCTGCCTTAGAAACAAATCGAATATCACAACTGAAAACAAAAGATTGGCTTCTAGAATGAGCCGAACAAACACATGATAGAGATTTCGCCCAAAGTGTTCGTGGTGGGGCCCACACGGACACGACGATAGCGGACGTCACGAATGACTAACAAGACGCCCCGAATCAGCATAGCCAAGGATTCTTTAAGACGCCTCGCGACCATCAGAATCGACCGTGAATGGGCGGACCACTAGACGTTGAACCCCAATCTCAAATCATACATCCGTCGGAAAGAATATCCCGTAAGCTACTAGAATTCCCACCTATAAACTCCCGAAACTTTCGGTTATGCAATCTGGTGTTGGGGATACAGGGACACAAAATATATCACCCAAACTAACAATACCTAGATCCAACCAGATCCATCCGTCAACACATAACCAAGAAATCCTCGAAATCGTGTACCTCGACCTTCAAAAACATCCGTTATGCAAGTCATGGCAATACTCCAAGACTCGCCACAAGATCTTTGGGCTATCGTGGTTATCTCACCAACAATTGCACAAAAGAGATTTCGATGTCGGCAAAACTCGTATTCCGAATCTGCAACGATAAAATTGTGACGACAACACCTCGGAGCTCAACTCCCGGGACACCGCCACAACCCCTAAATGTCGAGGCACCAAGAACAATGTTCTCGCCACAAAACCATCGGAACGATTCCAAGATACCCACGTGATCCTAAAATTTTTTAGTGAAATTTGAGGAGAGAAGAGTCAAAACTCTACGCCAGATACCTCACCAGAGCGACGAAGGGACTGGGGAGTAAAAAGAATCCTACTCTCCGATATATATAATCCTAAGACTCAAAACATTTTCCATTCTAGACTCAACAACGCCAGCAAACAATCAAGTAGGGGGCTCCTAAGTCGGGGAAGGCTCTGATTACCAACTTGTAACGCCCCCGATGCGGCTATATCTCCCACGTGTCGAGGCACGACTTAGAGGCATAACCGCATTGAAAGCAATGTCGCAAGTGAGGTAATCTTCACACAACCCATGTAATAATTAAGGGAAAGATACATAGTTGGCTTACAGTCGCCACTTCACACAGTACATAAATAAACATCCATCATTCAGAGTACACTCAAGGTCCGACTACGGAACCAAAATAAAAGAAGATACCCCAAATGCTACACAGATCCCCGAATCGTCCCAACTGGGCACCACTATCGATCATCTGGAAAGACACATAGTAACGACCACGCCTCGTCGAACTCCCACTTGAGCTCGGTGGAATCACCTGACCGCCTCATCGGAACCTGCAACTGTGTTTGAAGTATCTGTGAGTCACGGGACTCAGCAATCTCACACCCGCGAGATCAAGACTATTTAAGCTTATAGGAAGGCTGAGTAGTAAAGTGGAGCTGCAGCAACAGTTTACTAGCATATATGGTGGCTACTTCGCAAAAGAGAGCGAGAAGAGAAGCAAAGCGCGGTCGTGAAACTAGTAGCGATCAAGAAGTGATCTGAACTACTTACGCCGACATAACTCCAACATCGTGTTCACTTCCGGACCACGAGAAGAGACCATCACGGTTACACACGCGTTGATGTGTATTTTAATTGAGGTCAACTTTGGGTTTTCTACAACCGACATTAACAAATTCCCATCTGCCTCATAATCATGGGCACGGCTTTGAAAGATATTACCCTGCAGGGTGTCCCAACTTAGCCCATTATAAGCTCTCACGGTCAACGAAGGATATTCTTCTACCGGAAGACCCGATCAATCTCGAATCCCGGACTACAAGACATTTCGACAAAGAATAAAACAAGACCAGCAAAGCCGCCCGATTGCCGACAAATCCCGATAGGAGCTGCACATATCTCGTTCTCGTGGCACATCCGGATAAGTCAAGCTACGAGTAAAACCAAGCCTCGAAGTTTCCCGTGGTGGCCCCAAGAAGTTGCTCGGTTCGGGCCAGCACTCGAAGGAGCACTGGTCCGGGGTTAAAATAAAGATGACCCTCGGGCTCGCGAAAACCCGGGGAAAAGGCTTAGGTGGCAAATGGTAAAACCAATGTTGGGCCTTCTGGACGAGTCTTATTCAAAGCGAACTGTCAAGGGGTCCCATAAATCACCCAACCGTAAGGAACGCAAAATCAAGGAACATAACACCGTATGACGGAAACTAGGTGGCAAGTGGAACAAAACACTGCATAAGGCCGAGCCTTCCACCCTTTACCAAGTATATAGATGTATTAATTATAGCAGATATATATTGTGATATCCCCAACAAGTAAACATGTTCCAATAAGGAACAACATCTCCATGTTCCAACAAGGAACAAACTTCATCTTCACCGCAACTAGCAACGCTATAAGAGGGCTGAGCAAAGCGGTAACATAGCCAATCAACGGTTTGCTAGGAAAAGGATGGTTAGGGGCTGACATGGCAATATGGGTGGCATGATATAGCAAGTGGTAGGCATCGCAGCATAGGCATAGCAAAAGAGCGAGCAACTAGCATAGCAAAGATAGAAGTGATTTCGAGGGTATGGTCATCTTGCTCGCAATGTTCTCGAGTTGTCGAAAGCTTGATCCTCGAAAACGTTCTCAACAGGCTCCTCGCTCACGTACTCGCCTCCGACTCTACCCAAAGCAACAACACAAACAAAGGAACCACAATAAATCACGGTGCAATGCACAATCAACATGATGCAAAACATGACATGATATGCGGGATGCGATATGCAATGCGTATATGCGCCCGAAGGTAATGATGAACCAGGCATCAACTTGGCAAACCAAGCATGCCACTGAAAGATGAGATGATTTCGTTGAAATCGATATAAAGATCACCGAATCGGATGCACGGTTTGCAAATGGCAAGCAAAACAAGAATGGCGCAAATCTGCCATTAACAGCATGATGCCACTTAGCAAGCAACAATTAATTAAGCTACTGCACCCAAACGTAACAACAAAGCACATGGCAGTGATCTACACATGATGCTCGACAAAAGATGAGCACTGAGCTACGGCTAGTTCACATCATAACATGTTCAAACAAGCATGGCAAAAGTGCAATAATAATCAGGCTGGACATGGCAAAAACAGTAACAGGTTGCAATGTTCAGAGCATCAAAACTACATGCTACAGGACCTTAAAATAGCAAAACATGGCATGGCATGAATCTACTCAAAGCCTAGAACAAAAGTCCCTTACTGACCATAAGCCAAAAAGGACTAGAAAATATAGTAACACCCATGTCAAAATTGAAAGTCTTGTTAACAGATTCAGCAACATGACATGTCAAAAACTGATAACGAGAGGGCATGTTTACAAGCTCAATGCACTCACTACAGAGCCTCAAATGATAAACTAAGCATACATACATCAAGAAGACATGACATAGAAGACATACATGGCAAGAACACTAACATAGCATATATGGATCAACCACAACAAGCTAGGCAAAATTGAATAACATGTATACAATCTGCCAGGAAACATTTGGTAGCAAAAGTAGAGCTCGATTGACTCAAGCTATGGCATCCCATAATTGCAAACAAAGGCATGGATGGATAGAGCAAGTCATGCTTTACAAAACACCCTTACTGAAGTATCTCAAAATATGCATAGATCTCTCGGTATCATCAAGTAAACATGGCATCAAAATCAGCTAAAACAGGGCTGAAATCAGCAACAACAGGACACCTACTTTGCATGCTTGTGCTAGTCACCACATAGATCACAAAAATACATGGCATACAACCCTGGAAAGATGGCATGGCATTTTACAAAACTCATGTAGGAATCAAATTCATAGGGTGCACACAATAATCATGGCAAAAATAACAAAAGTGCAAGTCCTGATAAAAATCAGAAACTAACAGCACATAGCACTCTTCCAACAGCATTTCGGGCATCAAGATGAGCTCAAATGAAAATGATGCAATGGAATGAAATGATCTACTCTTCGAGACGAACATTTTGACATATTATACGCGAAAAATGGATCTACGGATGCGAAGATATAGCATGTTGAAAATTGTACAAAATAATAAGAGATTAGGACTTAGAAGAAAAGAGGGGGAAGAGAAGTCAACGCTGCACGGTTCCCGAGGACGGATCGGGCTCCCGATCCGATCGGAGCGACGCGCGGAGGGGCTCGCCGGGAAGAGGAGGAGGGAGGGCGGGCGGGCGGGCGGGCGGGCTGAAGCCGAGCCGGCACGCGGCCGGCGCGGCGAGGGTCGGCGGGCTGGCATGGCGGCGGCGGAGGAGGAGGCCACGGATCGGGCGAGGCGGAGGAGGGCGGTGGCTGGGCGGCGGGCGCCCGGAGCGGAGAGGAGGCGGAGGCGAGCTGGGGAGGGCCCTGCTGCTGGGCAAGGGCATGCTGGCGATCTGGGGACCAGGCGGTGCCACGTGGCACGCCCGGTTGGTCGGCGGCGGCGGGCGGACGCGTCCGGCTCGCCCGGACGTGTCCGGCGGCGCGGAGGGCAAAATTAGGGTTTCGGGGAAGGGGATGATCCGGATTTTCGGGGGAGGTGTTTAAATAGGCATAGAGGGAGCTAGGAGAGTCCAAATGAGGTGTAGTTTTCGCCCACACGATCGTGATCGAACGACGGAGAGCATGGGAGTGACTTAGATGGGTTATTGGGCTGTTTTGAAGGGGTGTTGGGCTGCAACTTAAAATAGGCCTTTGCGAGAGTGCGGTTAACCGTTGGAGTACCAAACGAGCTCCAAATGACCAGAAACTTGACCGGTGGTCTTCCGGTGTTATACCAAGGCCACTAGACAAACCTCGGTCCATTTCGAGACGGTTTAATACCGCTTTACGAAAAACGTAAAAGGACCGCCGGGAGATAGGAGTGCCGGATTGCAAAACGGACAACGGGAAAAATGCTCGGAATCAAGAGACGAACACGTATGCAAATGCGATGCACATGATGACATAATATAAAATGCATGGCACGGACAAAACGCAAAAAGAAGAAAAACCCAACCACGGAGGGAATATCATATCACAGTGTCGAAAATGGCAAGAGTTGGAGTTACAAATATGGAAAGTTACTTCCGGGGTGTTACAGTTAACCAACCTGAGCTTCTTCACTAGCTTCTTGATACAGGTTTGGAGTCCCGTTAGCTCCTTCAAACTGCCCCACAGCAAGCCCTTCTCTTTCCAAGAGGTAAGCTGCGTGGGGATACCAGATCTAAACTCGGGGGCCGCCGCCCATTTAGGGTCACGCGGCTCGGTGATATAGAACCACCCTGATTGCCACCCCTTGACGGATTCCACGAAGGCCCCTTCGAACCAAAGGACGTTGGGCATCTTGCCCAGCATGGCGCCAAGACTCCGCTTGAGTGCCCTTCACTACCTTCGCTTGACATTGAAGGTCTTGAGCCATGTCAAGTGGGGCTGGATGCATAGGAAGGCCTCGCATTTACCACGATAAACGCTGAGATGTTGAGGATGAAGTTGGCGCCAGATCATGGAAATCTAGGCCGTAGTAGAACATGAGCCCACGGACAAAGGGATGTAATGGAAAGCCCAATCCATGGAGGAAGTGGGGAAGAAAGACGACCCTCTCATGGGGCTGGGGGTGGGGATAAGCTGCCCTCGTCGGGCAGCGCCGGCTTGCGATGTCGCCGAAAGGTATCCGCGCCGCGCAGTTTGACGAGATCTTGTGAACTTGGGCGCTGGAGCTCGAGTGCGGAGATGGATAAGCAAAGGACGAAGAAGGCGAGGTGAGAAGGTGAATCCTTATCCCTTATATGGGCGGGCGAAGTCTTACGCGCCCCCACCGCCCGGTAAAACTCGCTTATCTCCCAAAGCGCCACCATCAATGACGCGTTGGGTTACCCACGCCCGTATTGATGAGAATCCGGATTATGGGGAAACACGATCTCCGCTCGACAAGACGTGCCAAGGAAACCGCTTCGCTAAATGCGCTAAGGTGGTAAAGTAAAAACAATTTGAGTAATGGCTTGGTAGTGGTGTGACGTCATGCCACGGAAAACGCCGGCAGATTGAACTCGTATATATTATTATTCTCTACGGTGGAATGTGGAATTTATTTTGCGAGGCGGACACTATCCTGGTGTTCACAATCTTCTATCATTTGGAGGAGGAACCCGCCTTGCAATGCCAAGCAATATACACGCCGGACTTATCGTCATTGAAGCCTGGTTCAGGCTACCGAGGAGTGCCGATTAGGGGTGTCCGGATTGCCGGACTACCATCATCGGCCGGACTATCATCGGCCGGACTATCATCATCAACCGACTCCAAGACTATGAAGATACAAGATTGAAGACTTCACCCGTGTCCGGATGGTACTTTCCTTGGCGTGGAAGGCAAGCTTGGCGACACGGATATGTAGATCTCCTACCATTGTAACCGACTCTATGTAACCCTAGCCCTCTCCTGTCTATATAAACCAGAGGGCTTTAGTCCAGAGGACTACAATCACAACAACCCTTACAATCATGCCATAGGCTAGCTTCTAGGTTTAGCCTCCTTGATCTCGTGGTAGATCCACTCTTGTAAACATCCACAATATCAATATCAATCAAGCGGGACGAGGGTTTTACCTCCATCAAGAGGGCCCGAACCTGGGTAAACATCGTGTCCCTTGTCTCCTGTTACCATCCACCTAGACGCACAGTTCGGGACCCCCTACCCAAGATCCGCCGGTTTTGACACCGACAGTGCCGCCCTGGGTTTACGCGCCGGTGAGCCTACCCGGTTAACGTAGGGCGGACATACAAGGGAAGATCAGACAGGAAAATAAGATGCATTGTATCAAAAGTACTACAGAGTTATATTACATCAGTTGTTGCCGCGGTTCTAACTAAAGATAGAAATTGTCTTGGTCATGAACCTGCAGCGGCAATGAGAAACAGGGTGCCTAATCCCGACGCTGGCCCTCCACCCTCTGGATTCCATCAATGCGGCTGATGATGGGCTTGATACGCACCTTGAGTGCCGCGATGTCCGCATCCTCCAGCAAGCTCTCCAGCATGCCGTCGAAGTCGAGGTCAGGATTCCAGTGCGCCAACTTGGAGAGGACCTTGGTCCTGGCACCCCGGCAAAGCCTCCGGGCCTCATCGGCGAGGGAGGCCGCCCGATTGGAGTGGAGCTGCTCCAGGGCCCCGAGGACGCCCTTGAAGAAGATGGTCATCTTGGCGTTGGGGCTCACGTTGCGCTCCGGGTTATACCTCACGTTTGGCGTCCCCATGGTAGCCAGCTGCATGGTGATCCTGCCGGCGATGCCTTCGTGGCGCCCGATACAAAGATTCTCACCCTCCACAAAGTCTTTGTGGTTGGTGGTCTCGTTCTTCCGCAACTGCTTCTCGGTCTCTGTGTCCTGGCCGTGGTCCCCTCCTGTGCCTTGCTCTCGACAAGATCCTCGAGACCCTCGGCTTGACTTGAGGTCTTTGATGGAGTTGTTGGCCTTGGAGAGCTGCCCAGCCGTGCTGAGGGCCGCGCCCTGTGCCTCAACCAGAGCGCTAGTGAGCCTTCTACTTGGACAGCTTCAGGACCTGGTCTTTCATCCCGTTCCGCTCCACCTCCAGCTCCTTCACCTTGTCAGCGTGAACCAGAGCCTGGGCATTGAGTGCCTCTCCGTGCCCCTACTCCAGCTCCTGGGTCCGCTGCACGACGAGCTTCTCCACCTCCTCGTCCTTGCCGCGCAGAGTCGCAGCAAGCTTCTCCTCGCGAGCGGCAAGGTCCTCCTCCTGGGAGTTCAGCACGGCCTGGTGCTGGGTTCGAGCAGCCTCGGCTTTGGCGGCCAGGTTCTTCGCCGTCTCCTGGGCCTTCTCAATGTCGGCCCGCTTCATGGTGAGCTCCACCTCGCGCTTGGCCAGCTCACCCTGGGCGGCCTTCAGCTCCTCACAAGCTTGGCGGAACCAAGTTTGCGTCTCGGCGACGCGTCCCTTGAGGTCCGCCTCCGCCTTGTCCACCGTAGCCATCCTGGACTTGGCCTTGTCCAGGCAGGCGCGGTGGAGCGCCTAGAGCTTTCAAAAGATGGCGCCCATGGCATGGAGAAGCCGCTTCTCCTGAGAACCGTCGCCACCGGTGCTCGGCTCATTAACAACCTCGAGCCCGGCGGCAGCAAGCACCTCCTCGTCGAACACCTCTCCCTCGATGGGCACCCTAGAGCTCGACGTCCCTGGAAGGTGGAGGAAAAGGTCGTCGCTCACCCTCAGATACCTGCCGGAGCCAGAGGCAGCAGAGGAGGAAGGTTGGTCATCAACCACCTCCTCCTCGGCAGCGGCCTTGCCGGCCTCCCCAGCAGGCCCCTTACCGGCCTCCTCGGTAGCAGCCTTGTCGGGCTCCTTGGCATTCCCCTTGGCGGCGTCCTCAGCAGCGCCCTTGGTGGCCTTCTCGGCGGCGATCTTCTCAGCCTCCGCCTCGGCGGCCTGGGCGACATCCTCGATGACAGTGTCTATGTCCTCCTGGCCAGCCGACGGAGGATCTGGATATTGAGAAGGGGATGAAGCGAAGCCAATACCAAGATTCAAAAAGAAGAAGAAAGGGCAGGGATGAGAGGCGAATGATGTACCCGTGCTGGGCTGGGAAGATGTAGCCCCTTTCTCGCCAACATCTGGCACCGAGGTGGAGCCGCCGGCGCCCAAGTTCTCCTCCTCCTCCGTGTGCATGGGCTCGGTGCTTGACGCCCTTGCAGGGGACGCCCCTTGGGGCGGCGTGGTCGATGGGGGCGACGCGTCGGGGGTGGCCCTCAGTGGCTCCTCCTGCGATCTCGGCAAGGTCAGCACCAGTGACTCGTACCCCCCAACACACACATCGACGAGGGGCGAGTGGCGAACTTACGTTGGGGGCTGCTCCGGGGGCTACTGTCCGGGCTACTCACCACCACCAGTGGCACCCTCGAGGTGCCCGCCGGGAGCTGGCCGCCCGTCGAGGACCTGGCCCTCTTCACCCTCTGGGCCAGCGTCTCCACATCCCTGCAAAAATGAAAACAATCCAAGATAAGCGGCACAGTTTGAGGAGACGGAGATGACAAAAAGGGGGAGGGAACAAGAAGCTTACTCCTCCTCCTCCACCTCCTCCTTTGCTCCCTTCCTCTTCCTCCTTGGGCTGAGGGACCCGAAGTCAAAGACGACCTCCGCGTCGACGTCTGCCGGAGGAGGGGAAGAAGGTGGAGTCTGAGCGTGCTTAGACGAAGAAGAGGTAGATGCTTTCTTCTTCGCCACCGCGGCCTTCACCAATTTCTTCGCTACTACAGCCCTCGTTTGGCGCGCGTACGTCTCCTGGGCATGCTGGGGTTGAAAGGCCCTGCCGGGCCAAACCGGCTCGCCGGAGCTAGCCTGCCGCAGGACTCGCCCTCTCCCCGTGGCTGGAGGGTCGACGGCCTCGGCCTGCTCCTCCTCCAACGACAACGACGATGACTCGTCGGGCGCATCTTCAATGAGAGGGGCCCCGGTGCCGGCGCTGCTGGCCTCTCCAGCGGATTCCGCCCACTAGGCGAGCTCCTTCTCCTTTGCAGCTGCTGCGACCTGGTCCACCATGCCGCCAGCGCTGCCGGCCTGCCTGGCGAGCTCCGCCTCCGCCGCGCTGGCGGCGATATAGTCCAGCTCTACCTGAGTGGTGTCCTGGATGAGCAGTGGCTCGTTGCGGACGTACACCTCCGCCAAGCCATCAAAGAACTCATGCACCTGCTCCTCTGGCAGCACGGCCCAGTTTTGGACGGGAACATGCGCGTTGCAGTCCGGCATCATGGCGATGATGTCAGTCTGGTGTGAGTTGTTGCTCAGCGGGACCACCGCCGCCGGCAACCCAAACAAGGGCCCCTTGACGACCTTGCCGGCCTTCGCAGCCTTGCCGGACCTCTCAGCCTAGCCATCGCGGTTCACGTCGAGCTGAAAGATCCGCTGGCAGAAGTGAGCGTGCCCCATCACCGTGAAGTTGTGATTGAGGCCAGGGCGAAGCCTCTTGATGTCAGCCACATTCTAGAAGATCCAGGCGGCCTCCCCTTGTTGTGCAGAGGAGCGATTTGGCGAGGGAGGAAATTTGCCTCAATCATCTCCAGGGTAAGCCCGGCAACGGTGAGGCGGTGGATCCTGGTGGTGGCGATCTTGAGCTTGTCATCCTGGGTGTCGATGTCGCCCCAAACGTTCCTGCGAACCGGCGGCCTGGCGGACCCGGCAGAACTCCTGTGGGTTGTCCTCCTCAATCCAGCACCACCAGCCCTGCCATTCTTCCCACCTCTCCTTCTGGGCGCCCTCCGGGTACGTCCCTTTGGACCTTGGGATCCAGGTGATGCAACCAGAAATAGCGCCTCCCTTCTGGGTGCGAGGGTAAAAATAATGGCAAAAGAGCGCCATGTTCGGAAGAACTCCGGCGAAGCCCTCACAGAGATGGCCGAACAGAGCCATGCACGCCATGGCGTTTGGAGTAAAATCCAGGAGGTGGAAGCCAAATGTGTGCATGATATCGTTGAAGAAATCAGAGAAAGGGGGGCAAAGGCCGCAAGAAAAGTAGTCGACGACGAACGGGTACCGATCGGGGCGGCCTCGGTGCAATTAGCGGGGATGACGTGCGTGGCCGGATGCCCTGTCGTCTCCCCCCCCCCCCGTCTTCCACCACCATAGGGGCCTGAAGCAGTCCCGGAGTTTGAACACGTCAACCGTCAAGGGGAAGTAGGCGAGCTGCGTCTGCCGCGCCGCCAACTCGCTCTCCGGCGGCTCCGACGCCCCGGCGTCCTTAGCCACTCCCTTGCCCTTGGTGGATTTGGGGGCCATGGCAGCTGCGAGAGGCAAGGGACGGAGGACAGCGAAGATGCAGTAGCGGCGAGCAAAGGCGAAAGCTTGGGAAGGAAGGATAAAGGGACAGCGGTTCCGAGATTGAAGAAGACGCAGGGGGTAAATGAGCAGCGCACCCGCGGTTATTCCTTTTTACGGGGAAGGCGCGGGCCGCCTCTTTTCCCATTAACTGCGATGTGACGCATGTGTGCGGAGATCGCCCCACGCATGACCCCCCACGTCATGCATGATATTCCACGTCGCGCGTTCAACGTAGGTCATGGGGAAGCGCAACGGACGAAACAGTTACCATGGTAAAAATCCGCCCCGCCTGCCCGCGCACCATTCTGGGCCTGGCCCAACAACACGTCGCGCTTATGTGTGGCCCAGACCCAGGGGCTCCTATCGGTGTACAAAAGTAGGGGCTCTCCTTTTGACCGCTTTACTTGTGTACGGGGCAGTCAGAGCCGCGCGCCGCGACTACACTTAGCAGGCAGAGGAGGGAAGCCAGAGAGAAGCCAAAGCACAAGACAACCAATGCAACGCCAAGACCAGAAATACAGGAGACCAAGAGGGCAAGGTGGACTCCCTCAGCAAGATCCTTGCCGAGGCAGCCTCCGCAGCCCTGGCAAGAGCCTTGCCGGGACAACTTGCCCGACGCCAGCAGAGCAAGCCACCCTTGAGCCCACGGGTTCCAACACCACCAAGTATCCACGTTAGGAATAAGGCTCGGGAGGCGCCTCTGTGGTGGCATGCAGATCTTCGTGAAGATCATAAACATGTGAGATCAGATGAAGACCAGAAGACGGCGACCCTCGGCGGGATCCCATCTGAGGAAATCCACAAGACCCCCGGCAAGCGCCTTGCCGGGGACAACTGCAACACCACGGCAGGACCCTTGCCGGGTCCCCGGCAAGACCCTTGTCAAGGGCATCAGCAGGGCCACTGCCAGGCCCGTGCCTGCCAAGACTCCACTGCCGTCCCCAAGCAGCTGCTAGCTCAACCAGTTGGGCAGGCACCTGCGTGGCGACGGGCGGCCTCTACACCGACTCAGCAAGCACCTGCGTGGTGGCATGCAACCTTTCATGAAGGCTCCACCATCGCGCCAGCCCAGCAGCCAGCCAACGTGGCACCGTGATGCCTCATCAGCTCGGACGCATGTCCAGGCCAGGCGAGGCGGCAACAGCTGAGACGTGCTTCTTTGGCGTCCCCGATAAAGCAAGGGGGGCACGTCGGCAGCGCATTAAATGCGTTTGTCCGATGGTCCCGTAGGATAGGCTTATCGACTGTAGACCTTTCAACCTCCTGTGTGCCACTGTGGCAACCCCTTTTTCCTATAAAAGGAGGCCCGAGACGACCAGGAGAGGGATTCGGCTCTTTTGGGCAAGTTGCACCCCATAGCTAGCTCAAGAACACAAGAACACTCAAATACATCCACCAAAGCAGGACTAGGGTATTAGCATCTTCGCGACCCAAACCTGGGTAAACGATCCATGCTTCCTGTCAAACCCTCTCTTTGCACAACCTCGCGCCCACCAACCGTAGAAGGGATCCCAGTGACCCCATAGGTGTCGTTTCCACCGACAAACCCGAATCAATTTGGTCTCACTGATGGGATCTCGGCCTCACCGAGATGGGCTTGCAAACTCTCTGATTACCTATTGTAATTATTTCGGTCCCACCGAGATATGCAATCAGTCCCACCGAGTTTGCTTGAATAACTCTCTGTTTTCTCATTACCAAAATCGGTCTCACCGAGTTTGTGTAATCGGTCAAACCGAGTTGAGGCTTTACCCTAACCCTAACACATCGGTCTCACCGAGTTGATCATGTCGGTCCCACCGAAAACTCTAACATTCACATTTTGAACCATATCGGTCTGACCGAGTTTCACTATTCGGTCCCACCGAGTTTGGTAAATTGTGTGTAACGGCGAGATTTTGTGTGGAGGCTATATATACCCCTCCACCCATCCTCCATTCATGGAGAGAGCCATCAGAACGTGCCTACACTTCCAGCATTCATTTTCTGAGAGAGAAGCACCTACTCATGTGTTGAGACCAAGATATTCCAATCCAACCACAAGAATCTTGATCTCTAGCCTTCCCCATGTTGCTTTCCACTCAAATCATCTTTCCACCATATCTAAATCTGTGAGAGAGAGTTGAGTGTTGGGGAGACTATCATTTGAAGCACAAGAGCAAGGAGTTCATCATCAACACATCATTTATTACCTTTTGGAGAGTGGTGTCTCCTAGATTGGTTAGGTGTCACTTGGGAGCCTCCGTCAAGATCGTGGAGTTGAACCAAGGAGTTTGTAAGGGAAAGGAGATCGCCTACTTCTTGAAGATCTACCCTAGCGAGGCAAGTCCTTCGTGGGCGATGGCCATGGTGGGATAGACAAGGTTGCTCCTTTGTGGACCCTTCGTGGACTCGCGCAACCGTTAACCTTTGTGGGTTGAAGTCTCCACCAACGTGGATGTACGATAGCACCACCTATCGGAACCACGCCAAAAATCTTCTGTCTCCAATTGTGTTTGCATGCTCCAATCCCATCCCTTTACTTTCTTGCAACTTGCATGTTTTACTTTCCGCTGCTCATATACTCTTGCCATGCTTGCTTGAAACGTATCGTGAATGTTTAAACTTGTGCTAAAACTCCACCTTAACTTCAAGAACTAAAAACTGCTAATTTTCTTTGTTGAGGGTCTAATCACCCCCCTCTAGACACCTCTTATCGATCCTCTCATACCGCCACGACGCTTTGCTTGGAACTGCACCAAATGACAGCTCCACATTCAATATAAATACGTATCCGGTGGGTGACTTAGAGTCATCTGGATCAGTGTCAAAGCTAGCATCGACGTAACCATTTACGACGAGCTCTTTGTCACCTCCATAAATGAGAAACATATCCTTAGTCCTTTTCAGGTACTTCAGGATGTTCTTCACAACTGTCAAGTGATCCACTCCTGGATTACTTTGGTTCCTCCCTGCTAGACTTATAGCAAGGTACACATCAGGTCTGGTACACAGCATAGCATACATGATAGAACCTATGGCTGAGGCATAGGGAATGACTTACATTTGCTCTCTATCTTTTGCGTTGGTGGGGCATTAAGTCTGACTCAACTTCACACCTTGTAACACAGGCAAGAACCCTTTCTTTGACTGATCCATTTTGAACTTCTTCAAAACTTTATCAAGGTATGTGCTTTGTGAAAGTCCAATTAAGCGTCTTGATCTATCTCTATAGATCTTGATGCCCAATATATAAGCAACTTCACCGAGGTCTTTCATTGAAAAACTTTTATTCAAGTATCCTTTTATGCTATCAACAAATTCTATATCATTTCCAATCAACAATATGTCATCCACATATAATATTAGAAATGCTACAGAGCTCCCACTCACTTTCTTGTAAATACAAGCTTCTCCAAAAGTCTGAATAAAACCATATGCTTTGATCACCTCATCAAAGCGTATATTCCAACTCCGAGGTGCTTGCACCAGTCCATAAATGGGTCGCTGGAATTTGCACACTATGTTAGCACCTTTAGGATCGACAAAACCTTCTGGTTGCATCATATACAACTCTTCTTTAAGAAATCCATTAAGGAATGCAGTTTTGATGTCCATTTGCCAGATTTCATAATCATAAAACGCCGCAGTTGCTAACATGATTCAGACAGACATAAGCATCGCTACGGGTGAGAAAGTCTCATTGATACGTCTCCGTCGTATCTACTTTTCCAAACACTTTTGCCCTTTTTTGGACTCTAGCTTGCATGATTTGAATGGAACTAACCCGGACTGACGCTGTTTTCAATAGAATTGCCATGGTGTTATTTTTGTGCCGAAATAAAAGTTCTCGGAATGTCCTGAAAATCAATGGAGAATTATTTTGGAATATATAGAAAATACTGGCGAAAGAATCAAGGCCAGGGGGCCCACACCCTCTCCACGAGGGTGGGGGCGCGCCTACCACCCTGGGCAGGCCCCCCTGCCTTGTGGGCCCCCTGGAGATCCACGACCTCAACTCCAACTCTATATATTCATGTTCGGGGAGAAAAAACAAGAGGGAAGGATTCATCACGTGTTACGATACGGAGCCGCCGCCAAGCCCTAATCTCTCTCGGGAGGGCTGATCTGGAGTCCGTTCGGGGCTCCGGAGAGGGGAATACGTCGCCATCGTCATCATCAACCATCCTCCATCACCAATTTCATGCTGCTCACCGCCATGCGTGAGTAATCTCATCGTAGGCTTGCTGGACGGTGATGGGTTGGATGAGATTTATCATGTAATCGAGTTAGTTTTGTTAGGGTTTGATCCCTAGTATCCACTATGTTCTGAGATTGATGTTGCGCTGACTTTGCTATGCTTAATGCTTGTCACTAGGGCCCGAGTGCCATGATTTCAGATCTGAACCTATTATGTTTTCATGAATATATGTGAGTTCTTGAGCCTATCTTGCAAGTCTATAGTCACCTACTATGTGTTATGATCCGGCAACCCTGAAGTGATAATAATCGGGACCACTCCCGGTGATGACTGCAGTTTGAGGAGTTCATGTATTCACTATGTGTTAATGCTTTGGTCCGGTACTCTATTAAAAGGAGGCCTTAATATCCCTTAGTTTCCATTAGGACCCCGCTGCCATGGGAGGGTAGGACAAAAGATGTCATGCAAGTTCTTTTCCATAAGCACGTATGACTATATTCGGAATACATGCCTACATTACATTGATGAATTGGAGCTAGTTCTGTGTCTCCCTATGTTATAATTGTTGCATGAATAATCGCATCCAGCATAATTCTCCATCACCGATCCAATGTCTACGAGCTTTTCACATATTGTTCTTCGCTTATTTACTTTTCCGTTGCCACTGTCACAATCACTACAAAACTATCACTGTTACTTTTTACTTCCATATTACTTTGCTACTAAACACTTAGCTACAGATACTAAGTTATCCAGGTGTGGTTGAATTGACAACTCAGCTGCTAATACTTGAGAATATTCTTTGGCTCCCCTTGTGTCGAATCAATAAATTTGGGTTGAATACTCTACCCTCGAAAATAGTTGCGATCCCCTATACTTGTGGGTTATCAAGACTATTTTCTGGCGCCGTTGCCGCAGAGCATAGCCCTATTCTTTGAGTCACTTGGGATTTATATTTTCTGGTCACTATAAGGAACTTGAAAGACGAAAGAACTAAGATTTTTCCCTCAACTACGAGGGGAGGTAAGGAACTGCCATCTAGCTCTGCACTTGATTCACCTTCTGTTTTGAGTAAACTTGTGACATCTAAACCTACTTCTGCTATTAATTCCGATATGTCGCATGTTATTGATGTTGCCACTTCTGCTATGCAAGATACTTATGATGAAACTACTTCTATGTTGGATACTACTGTGCCACTTGGTGAATTTCTTGATGAACAACTAGCTAGGGCTAGAGAGAATGAAATTATTGAAACTGATAATATTGATGAAAGTGATGATGAAGATTCTCCCCCTAGATATGAATTGCATGTTGTGCCTGAGGGTTATGTTATGGATGAAGAAACTGCTAGAGACTTTCTTGCTTGCAATGATAGGAGTGATCTTAAGAAATTATTAGGTAAGCTGAAAGAAAAATCTCTGAATGCTAGAATGAAATATGACCTTGCTTTTGCTACTTCACCTATTGAGGGAGTCCCGGATTAGGGGGTGTTCGGATAGCCGAACTATCACCGTTGGCCGGACTCCTGGACTATGAAGATACAAGATTGAAGACTTCGTCCCGTGTCCGGATGGGACTTTCCTTGGCGTGGAAGGCAAGCTTAGCGATACAGATATGTAGATCTCCTACCGTTGTAACCGACTCTGGGTAACCCTAACCTATCCGGTGTCTATATAAACCGGAGGGTATTAGTCTATAGGTCGAACAACAATCATACCATAGGCTAGCTTCTAGGGTTTAGCCTCCTTGATCTCGTGGTAGATCTACTCTTGTACTACCCATATCACCAATATTAATCAAGCAGGAGTAGGGTATTACCTCCATCGAGAGGGCCGAACACAGGTAAAAACATCGTGTCCCTTGTCTCTGTTACCATCCGCCTAGGCGCACATTCGGACCCCCTACCCGAGATCCGCGGTTTGACACCGACATTGGTGCTTTCAAAGGAGAGTTCCTGCGTGTCGCCGCCATCGGTAGGATGCCTCATCTCGTCTTTTAAAGGCGATACTATCGCCAAAGGAGCCTTGGCGCTGGCGAACTCTTGACTAGGTGGTTTTCTTATGACCGCCGGTCCGCCATCATACCGACGATGACCTCTCGAGTCATCAAACCAATCTTCATGTCAATTCGAACTTGCGAACAGTTAGATCGATCGAGCTCTCCTCAGAAGCGAGCTCTTGGATCGCATCGCCGCCCAGGAGTCGCCACAGACTACGATCGGATCGGGCCTAAAACCGATCCGAGAGAGATCAACTCTCCCTGGGCTACCCATCATGTTGCTGTGATAGAGGAGCAATGCGGCATTCTTCTTCTAGCTTAAGGACTAGCTACGCCCGGATTCCCGATCCCTCCATGCCGGATTCCCGCGGAGGGACGAATGTCGATCAAGCCCTGAACTTAAAGTCAGGCGGCGGGTCGGACTCATTGGATAACACTCAAAAATCCAAACATTAGCGATCTCTCTCGAATTCGGAAACTTCTCGGCCCCTGAGTCCTAAATTGGACGGGGTTTCGGATCTAGTTCCACCCGCCCACCCAAGCATTAGCGATCTCTCTCGAATTCGGCAAGAGCCCGCTGAAACAGTACATCATTACTGGGCCAGATTCCTCCTGGTTATGAACAGGATAAAGGACTGCCGAGAGGAGGACGTAATCCCAATTTTTTGCAATAATTGCACGGACAAGGGAATCCTAAACGCCATAAGTCGTCACAAAATTATACGCTTTGCTGACTTGGTCACCATAGTACAAAAGTACTGTGCGATGGAGAGCGCCTGGAAAACCGAAAGTAAATTTTGGGATAAGCCGGCCCCGAATACATCCCTAGTCCGAAATAAAAGGGTGCATCATTATCAAGCACTTGGGTTAAATACCAAAAAACCAAAACCCCTAAAGTGCGGAACCGTCATTGCAGGGTTGGCTAAACGGACCTGCAAAATTCATAGCACGAGGGCGCCACTCCAACTCATAGCCTTCGAGCATGTTGGATACTACGGCAGGTGGCCAAAAGTGGCGAGGAGCTTCTAGCTTCAGAATCCCAGCCCAGCAACACCAGTACGGTGTTAACAGTCTTCGAGACTTTCGCATCAAATAACATGCAACGAACACTCCGCAACCTTGCGAACTCTACCAAGTAGCAACAATAAATCCATGGGGACACGGCTATTACCTTTAATGCCGTGGATTGAACCTAAATTCGAACAGCCCGAGCACCAGCAGCATTGGTCCTCGGTCCGATAGTGGGCGGCTGCCGCCTTACTAAGGTACTCATGGACGGCGGCAGCGGACTAAACCTCATCTATGAGGAAACCCTCCGAAAAATGGAAATAGACTGGAACCGCATTGAGCGAAGCAGCACAACCTTCAGAGGAATAATTCCTAGCCGGAAAGCATGCTGCACAGGAAAAACCACACTAGACGTAGTGTTCGGCTCGCCGGACAATTACAGGTCGGAGGAGGTCACATTTCAAGTGGCCCCGTTCAACAGCGGATATCATGCTTTATTAGGACGAGAGGCATTCACAATTTTTCAAGCTATACCCCATTATGGGTACATGAAGCTTAAAATGCCCGGACCTAACGGAATCATCACTATCGCCAGTGATCCGAACATAGCACTCCGCGCCGAAAACAAGATAGCTGCACTAGCCCTCGAGGCACTATCCGAAGCCCTAGCGGCCGAGGAACTCACCGCGATGCGCTCCACGGTGAACAGGGACAATGTGATACTTGATAAAAGATCCAAGTCCACTTCTTTTAAACCAGCGGATGAAATAGTCAAATTCCAAGTCCACCCAACGGACCACTGCAAAGACGGCCTCCATTGGGGCACAATTAAACCCCGATGTAGGCGCGCCAGACTACGAGAATTTCTACAAGAAAACTGGGACATCTTTGCCTGGCACCCTTCAGATATGCCAGGAATCCCATGTCAGCTGGCTGAGCACAGCCTAAATATCCTAAAAGGATTCAAGCCATTCAAACATGCTCTTCGGCGCTTTTCCGAACCCAAGAGACAGGCCATGGGAGAGGAGCTAGCCAAACTTTTGGAAGCCGGATTCATCAGAGATATAAAACATCCGGACTGGCTAGCAAACCTGGTGATGGTACCAAAGAAGGATAAATCCTGGTGCCTATGTGTTGATTTTAAAGACCTTAATAAGGCTTGCCCAAAGGATCCCTTCCCCCTCCCTCGAATTGATCAAATTATTGACGCTACAGCAGGACACGACTCATTGTGCTTCCTCGACGCGTACTCCGGCTACCACCAAATCAAGATGGCGGAGCCAGACCAAGCTGAACAACATTCATCACTCCATACGGCCCGTTCTGCTTCAATACAATGCCCTTTGGGCTCAAAAACGCCGGCGCAACATATCAGCGCATGATTCAGACATGTCTGGCAAACCAGATTGGCAAAACAGTGGAAGCATATGTAGATGACGTGGTCGTCAAAACCAAGCACGTCGAAACTCTAGTAGACGACTTGAGGCTCACATTCGACAATCTTGAAAATATGACATCAAGCTCAATCCGGAAAATGCGTCTTGACGTTCCACCGAAAGCTCACGGCTTCATTGCGTCCGTAGAGGAATTGAAGAAAACCCAGCCAAGATCCGAGCTCTATCACAGTTGGATATTCCAAAAGACCTCAAACAAATACAAAAATTGACGGGATGCGTAGCGGCTCTAAGCCGCTTTATTTACCGTTTGGGGGAAAAGGCGTTACCCCTTTACCGCCTCCTCCGCCGCACCGAACACTTCGAGTGGAAGGATGCCGCCACGGCCGGACTCGAAGAAATAAAGGCCATTTTGGCAACAAATCCGGTCCTGGCCGCGCCCAACGTGGGCGAACCAATGCTATTATATATCGCCGCAACACATCAAGTTGTCAGCGCGGTGCTTGTTGTCGAACGAGAAACGGACGGACACTGGTTCCCTCTTCAAAAACTGGTTTATTATGTGTCCACTGTCCTAACTCCATGCAAGTCCTGGTACCCACACTATCAAAAGATAGCATACGCGGTGTTCATGGCATCCCGGAAGCTGCGACACTACTTTCAAGAGTGTTCGATAACGGTAGCCTCCGAAGTACCTCTTAACGACATTATAAGCAATCGCGACGCGACGGGCCGGATTGCTAAATGGGCCATAGAGCTCCTTCCATTCGACATAACTTATAAGCCACGACGAGCTATTAAGTTGCAGGTTTTGGCCGACTTCGTGGCCGAATGGACTGAAGGCGAACTCCCTAAAGAGTACGACGCATACTCCAATTGGATCATGCACTTTGACGGCTCCAAAATGTTGCCCGGCCTGGGGGCTGGCGTCATCCTGACGTCCCCAACCGGGGACACAGTCCAATACATCCTTCAGATAATGTATACGGACTCCAACAACGCAGCGAATCGAGGCCCTTACGCACGGCCTCCGGATGGCGTCTCCATGGGCATTCAACGCCTAGAGGTGCGCGATTGAACCTCGCAATATCTCAAATAAGCGGAGACTTTGATGCCAAAGATCCGAAAATGGCAGCATACCGCAATGCGATCCTAAAAATGTCAGCACGGTTCGAAGGGCTCGAATTTCATCATATAGCCCGGGATAACAACCAGGCGGCGGATATATTGGCACGCATCAGCGCAAAACGCGATGCCGTCCGCCTAACATCTTCACGAGCGGCTGTTCAAGCCATCCGTACTATGGGAAGGAGTCCGCAATAACAATCGGACCCAACCGCCTTTGCTGACGCCAACACTCGACACAACCAGAGGCTCTGCCCCCGAGATAACACCCTCCGCTCACGAAATAATGGCGGTTATCGCCCCAAGGACGGAACCATTCCTAGCCTACCTAACTTGGCAGGAACTCCCCGAAGACCAAAATGAGGATCGCTGCATAGTACGGCGATCTAAAGCCTATAAAGTCCATGAGAGAGAGCTTTATAAGAAAAGCACTACCGGAGTCCTTCAAAGATGTATCTCCGAAGAGGAAGGGCGAAACCTCCTGGCTGAAATTCATGCCGGACTGGGTGGGCACCACGCCGTAGCCCGGGCCCTTGTAGGCAAGGCCTTCCCTATAGGATTTTATTGGCCGACAGCACGGGCAGATGCGCAGGACTTAGTCCAACGATGCGTCTGTTGCCAGCTTTTTGCTAACCAAAGCCACATGCCATCCACCGCCCTTAAAACTATACCCATCACCTGGCCGTTCGCGGTCTGGGGGCTTGACATGGTTGGACCCCTTAAGGGAGGAACCCACAAGCAAAAATACCTATTGGTCATGGTGGATAAATTCACCAAATGGATAGAGGCCAAGCTCGTTAAAGCGGCGAATCCGGACCAGTGATAGACTTCATATCGGGGTAGTGCACCGTTACGGTGTCCCCACAATATCATCGCGATAACGGCACCAACTAAACGGCCGATGAGGTCAAATTATGGTGCAAAAACATGGGCATCAAGCTCGATTCGCCTCGAGGCTATCACCCTCAAACCAACGGCCAAGTCGAAGAGCAAATGGTCTAATCATGAGCGGCATTAAACCCGCACTAGTGCGGTCCTCAAGGAATCTAACACGACTGGGTTGAGGAGCTCAACTCCGTACTCTGGGGGCTGCGGACCACGCCGAATCGTACTACCGGATTCACACGATTCTTTATGGTGTACGGCGTAGAGGTAGTCTTGCCCCGCGACATAATACATGACTCACCTCGCGTGCGCATGTATGAAGAAAGAGAAGCAGAGCTCGATCGGCAGGACAGTTTGGACGCATTGGAGGAGGAGCGCGATGTGGCAAAAGCTCGTTCCGCATTCTATCAACAGCAGGCTCGAAGATATCAAAGCAGGGAAGTACGGGCCAAGGCTTATAACGTTGGAGAACTAGTTCTACGCCTGCCGGACAAGAAAAAGGACAAACTAAATACCAAATGGGAAGGTCCCTTCATCATCGACCAGGTCCTGACCGGCGGAGCATACCGTCTGCGAAACGCATCGGATAACCAACTCGAGCCGAACCCATGGAACGGAGCCCGTCTACGAAGATTCTACGCCTAAGCGTCGGACTCCAAGTTCGTCTCCTTCCTCCGTCCACATTTGCTATTTTTGCTGTCTTTTATTTCTCTCCTTCCTCCTCCTTATTCTTGACGCCTCTAGAGGCTCGTTTGCGCCTTTTTCGCACATACTTGACGCGCTGTCCGCGCTCATCATACCTGGGGGCTTCTTTAACAGAAGCTTATTTATACGGGCTTCATGCCCAACACATGCGTTAAACTTCTGCATGTACCTTTTATTCACCATTATATGCATCGATATGACTTAAGTTTTGGACAAGCTGGGTTGCTTGGCTCACGTGCTTACCCCCTCGTTCCCGATTGTTCGGCTAGGTGGTAAAGGAGCACCTCTGTGATTGTTCTGCCGGGTCAGCCGGATGTGTACCTCGACCGGGTGAAGCCGAAAGCTAGCGTTCTTAAGGGAATATTCGGTCGGTGAACTGAAAGATGATTTTTTATTATTTACCCATCTGCCCCCAGATGATTTTCTGCTTTCATAGCAGCTTTGACATGCACTTTAGGGCATGCATCCCAAACAAAAGGAACCCTTAACGGAACTATTCTCCTGGAAGATGTTTCTTACTACCCATGTAATATAACATAACTAGTTGGGCACTTGTCTGATACAGCAACAATGACCCCTACGCCTTGTCTCCATGCATACCCCGGTTCTTATATAACCACGAAGGTATTCGGACACACTCCGGACTATTGGGTCCCGAGGTCGGGCGAAAAGGTCCGCTATGACAAGCGATCTACAATCCGGCTAGAAGACATTTTTTCATGTCATACTTTTACATAGTCAACTCGACTCATTGTATTCCTCCTCAATGCCATCTAATAGGCTATCTAATTTACAATCTTGCTGGGAATACTTGGCGGCCAATTCTACTTGGCGTACACTAAGCTTACAGGATCTCCATCCCATCAGCCCCACAGTCCGACCTCGGCCATGTGGTTTGGGTCAACCGTGTACCGCGTCTTTACCATGGCCCGAGCCTCCTGGCGCCTTTGACAGCAGCCGATATCTTCCATAGTCGGAAGCGCCGCCGTGCTCCTTGAAGCCGCTCGCCAGCTCCCCAATGCCTTCGGCAGGAGATAGATAGCCACAAGGCTGGCCGATGCCTTTCATCACTGTCCGACTCGTTCATGCAGGTGGCGCAATTCGGGAAGAAGATCACCGAATAAGCGGGCATCTCCTCCTCGGGACGACCTGTGAGCAAACCTACATACATGTTTATGTTAGTCGCCTTCCTCGCCGAACTCTTTCAAAGTTCGCTCAAGCACTCTTGAAAATGCGCGACGAAGCCGCCGATTCTCCTTACTGGTCGGACAATGAGCACGAACATCTTTTAGTTCCTCACCCAGCTTGGTGTTGGCATCCTGGAGGTTATTTTTCTCCTGACGCACCCTCGTAAGCACGCTCTCGCCGGCCTTTAGCTGGCGCAAGAGCTGTTGCTTGTCCGGATCCAGTCCGGCACCATGTGCAATGTTTTTGTCAGATTTACACACCCGCCGCACTTCATAAACCATTTATCTCTTGAAGCGTATATTACCAGAGGGGGTCTCTGTGGCTCCCCCTGTAGCGGCTAGTGCGGCCTCAAGTTGGGCCTTGCACTCTTCAATCTCCTGGGACAGTTGGGTACTCTTTTCTCTAAGATCCTGCATAACAAATGATCCTTAAATCAGTTATTCTAACTGTTTTAAGTCTCGAGAACTCTTGGCATATATAATCGTCAAATTTCCTTACCGTATGTCCTTTACATACGCTCTCGTGGCTCTGGCTAGACCATCTTGAGCGGCACGGAGGTGAGCATCTTCGAATTGAAGGCATTCAAGGCCTCTTGGGAGAAACATGCGCCACGAAGAATGTGTCGGCGGCGCTGTGATTCAAGGCTCTCCACCTCGGAGTTGGTGGCGGACATTCTGTCGGCATCCTCTGTCGGAGGAGCATCCGACGTACGCCTCATGTTCGCCTCCGCTTCTGGACCCGGCTTTGGAGCCCGGCCGGCGGAGGTTCGATTAATAACCTCTCCGGACTCGATCCGCGCGCTCTTTTTCTGAAAAGAGCATCAGCGTTAATCGCCTTCTAGGAATCGATCCTAGGAACATGGTGACAGGCCATACCGTTGCGGCGGAGTTTCGATCCGAACCACACTTCTTTTTAGCTCATGGGGCGACGCCTTGTTGGCCAGCCGCCGCGGGCTCGGCTTCCTGCCTCGAAGGTACCCCCTGCGAACCACCATTGGTATATGGTGATCAAGAAATAAGCACGGATGGGTCATTAACAGAATATTGGGACCTTGGTCTCAGTTACCTGTGAGGCTGGAAGTATTCCGGGGTAATCGGCCGTGATGGCAACCAAAGCATTGTCGATGCTAAGTTGGTGGAATACCCCGTCGATCAACTCCACCTTTATATCCGGATCCTCTTGAAGGCGGATCGAGGACCGTTCCAGATCCTCGGGTTGTGGGGCGGGCTGTATCTTCTCCACAATCCGGCGCAGATTCTGCGCAGAAACCATGAAATGAGATATTTAACCACGGAACATGGATCGAACAGATCACAAAGATGTTTGCTTACCCAGCTTCGAGGATTATTCAAGAAAACTCCTTCGATGGATTGACGCGAGGAAATCCTCCTCCTCCCTTTATACATGGCGACAAGATCTTCACCGTTCGGTGATCGATCCCGCCCTTTATGCCATGGCGGTGGCATCGTCCTCCCGCTGAAGTCCCACATGGGTGGCCCTGTATTGGGCGGCTGCACTCCCCTCATAATGCATATTGCCATGACTCCAATCATGGTCAATCCGCATGAGCCGAGAATCTTATTCGCTCATCAAATAAAGGACATCCCGGTCATTTTCTCTCCGGGGGCTCCGAGGGCGCCAGCTTAGGCGCTTCTTGAGAGGAGCATTGCTGAACTCCGGAAGGCCGATCCGAACAGGATCCGGCAGCGGGACGTCCTCCATGTAAAACCATTCCGAAGGCCGGTCTTCGGACGCCTTCTTTGGGGTTCCGGATAGGTATCCGGTCCCGGCGATGCGCCATAGCTCGGCTCCGCCCACTTGATATATTGACCCCTCATGAGAACGGGGTACTAGGCAGAATATTCTCTTCCACAGCTCGAAATGAGCCTCGACGCCCAAGAACAGTTCGCAAAGGGCCACGAAGCCCGCGATGTGCAAGATGGAGGCAGGAGTAAGATGGTGCAATTGGAGGCCATAGAACTCCAAGAGCCCCCGGAGAAACGGATGGATTGGAAATCCGAGTCCTCTTACTAGATAAGAGATGAAGCATACCCGCTCTCCTTTAGAGGGATCGGGACGCCTCCGCTTTCTTTCCGCCCTTGTAGGTGGCAAGTCCGCTCGAACCGGAACCATGAAGGCCGGGGGAAGAAATCCCTTGGCTTGGAGTATAACTAGCTCGCTATGCGGGACTGAGCATCTCTCCCAATTTCCAGGCTGCGGGCTGGGAGCGCGAGAGGAGGAGCCGCGTCGACTGTCCATGATGGAATGGGCTTTGGTCAAAGGCGCTCCGATGAAAGCTCGTGAGGGGGGGATGATGTGATTCAGATCTAGAACCTCGCCCCTTTTATAGGCAGCTCATTTGTGCAACTAGGGGGGTAATTGTAAAAATACCCAGGCTTTTCGCATTCATTCAAACACGAGGAGGATGGCCTTTATTGGGCATAGAAGCCAAGGAGCGCAGCATTTATCAGAAGCCGGACACTATTCGACAAGTATACGGAATTTGGAGAACAACCCGCCTCGCAATGCCGAAGACAATTACCAAGCCGGACTCATCGTCATTGAAGCCTGGTTCGGGGGCTACTGAGGGAGTCCCGGATTAGGGGGTGTCCGGATAGCCGAACTATCACCGTTGGCCGGACTCTTGGACTATGAAGATACAAGATTGAAGACTTCGTCCCGTGTCCGGATGGGACTTTCCTTGGCGTGGAAGGCAAGCTTGGCGATACGGATATGTAGATCTCCTACCGTTGTAACCGACTCTGGGTAACCCTAACCTATCCGGTGTCTATATAAACCGGAGGGTTTTAGTCTATAGGACGAACAACAATCATACCATAGGCTAGCTTCTAGGGTTTAGCCTCCTTGATCTCGTGGTAGATCTACTCTTGTACTACCCATATCACCAATATTAATCAAGCAGGAGTAGGGTATTACCTCCATCGAGAGGGCCCGAACCTGGGTAAAAACATCGTGTCCCTTGTCTCCTGTTACCATCCGCCTAGACGCACAGTTCGGGACCCCCTACCCGAGATCCGCCGGTTTTGACACCGACACCTATCTTTATTACTGATAAGGATTATGATTTCTCTGTTGATACTGAGATAATTACTTTGGTTGAATCTGATCCTTTCTATGGCTATGAATCTGAAACTGTTGTGGCACATCTTACTAAATTAAATGATATAGCCACCCTTTTCACTAATGATGAGAAAACTCGCTACTATTATATCCTTCAATTATTTTCGTTCTCATTAAAGGGTGATGCTAAGATATGGTTTAATTCTCTTGATCCTGGTTGTGTGCCTAGTCCCCAGGATATGATTTATTACTTCTCTGCTAAATATTTCCCCGCTCATAAGAAACAAGCTACTTTAAGGGAAATATATAATTTTGTGCAAATTGAAGAAGAGAGTCTCCCACAAGCTTGGGGAGGCTTCTCCAATTACTTAATGCTTTGCCTGATCATCCCCTCAAGAAAAATGAAATACTTGATATCTTTTATAATGGACTAACCGATGCTTCCAGAGACCACCTGGATAGTTGTGCCGGTTGTGTTTTTAGGGAAAGAATAGTTGATCAAGCTGAGTTGCTATTGAATAATATGTTGACTAATGAACATAATTGGACACTTCCTGAACCAACTCCTAAGACAACTCCGAAGAAAAGGGGTATTCTATTTCTCAGTCCTGAAGATATGCAAGAGACAAAGAAATCTATGAAAGAAAAGGGTATTAAAGCTGAAGATGTTAAGAATTTACCTCCTATTGAAGAAATACATGGTCTTAATTTTCCGCCTGTTGAAGAAATACATGGTCTTGATAACCCGACACAGGTAGTAAAGGTAATTTCTCTCTATAGATTTGATGAAGGTGATATTCCTAGTTATAAGTCTGCTATCCAATGCTTAGATGATTTTGATAACTTTATAGTTAAGAAAGAAAACTTCAATGCTTATTTTGGCAGAGAATTAAAACGCAATGCTTATATGATTGAACACTTGAGTGATTATATGTCTAGATTTAAAGGTGAACTTAAACTCATTAGTAAACATGCTTCTATGGTTACCACTCAAGTAGAACAAGTACTTAAAGATCAGAATGATTTGCTCAATGAATTGAATAGTAAGAATAATGACTTTGCTGTTGAGTTGCAACTAGAGGAGGTAAAGTGACTCTGGAACCTTTGTATCCTGAGGGCCACCCTAAGAGAATTGAGCAGGATTCTCAAATAAACAATGTTGATGCACCTAGTCCCTCTAAGAAGAAGAAAAAGAAAAATGATAGGACTTTGCATGCTTCTAGTGAACCTGTTGTCGGCACACCTGAGAATCCCAATGATATTTCTATGTCTGATGCTGAAACACAATCTAGTGATGAACATGAACCTAGTGATAATGTTAATGATGATGTTCATGTTGATGCTCAACCTAGCAATGATAATGATGTAGAAATTGAACCTGATGTTGATCTTCATAACCCACAATCAAAGAATCAACGTTATGATAAGAGAGACTTTGTTGCTAGGAAGCACGGTAAAGAAAGAGAACCATGGGTTCAGAAACCCATGCCTTTTCCTCCCAAACCATCCAAGAAAAAGGATGATGAGGATTTTGAGCGCTTTGCTGAAATGATTAGACCTATCTTCTTGCGTATGCGTTTGACTGATATGCTTAAAATGAATCCTTATGCTAAGTATAAGAAAGAAATTGTTACAAATAAAAGAAAGATACCGGAAGCTGAAATTTCCACCATGCTTGCTAATTATACTTTTAAGGGTGGAGTACCTAAGAAACTTGGAGATCCAGGAGTACCAACTATACCATGCTCCATTAAAAGAAATTATGTTAGAACTGCTTTATGTGATCTTGGAGCCGGTGTTAGAGTTATGCCTTTGTCTTTATATCATAGACTTGATTTGAATAAGTTGACACCTACTGAAATATCTTTGCAAATGGCCGATAAATCAACTGCTATACCTGTCGGTATTTGTGAGGATGTGCCTATTGTTGTTGCAAACGTTGCTATTTTAATGGACTTTGTTATTCTTGATATTCCCAAGGACGATAGTATGTCTAATATTCTTGGAGGACCCTTTTTGAATACTGCAGGGGCTGTTATTGATTGCAATAAAGGCAATGTAACTTTTCATGTTAATGGTAATGAGCATACGGTACACTTTCCAAGGAAACAACCTCAAGTCCACAGTATCAATTCTCTTGGAAAAATTCCATCGATTATTATTGGAGGTTTTGAATTTCCTCTTCCTACTGTCAAAAAGAGATATGATATTCTTATTATTGGGGACGTGCATATCCCCGTTGAGTTAACCTAGTGCTATTCGAAAATTCTCCGGTTCCATGTTATTCAGAATGAGTTTGTTAACAAGACTTGATCAACCTTGTTAGTGGATTCCTTTCGATGAGCATGAGATGGATGAAGTTAGAAAGCACAACCTTCTGTACCCTCCTTTTACTATCTGTTATTTAGATTAAATAAAGAAAAAATAGTATTTTCTGTCAGTTTTCTGAATTATCCATGCAATAAAAAATACCCCGAAAATAAAAGTTCTCCAAATGCCCCGAAAATGAAATATGATTTTTTTTCTAGAATTTTTTTAATATTTGGCACTGAGAACACAATAGGGGGAGCAAGCACCTAGCCACGAGGGTCCAGGGCGCGCCCCCTGCCTCGTGGGCCCATGGTGGCTCCCCTCCACTTTTCCAACAACCACACACTCCTTCTTCCTCCCAAAAAAATCACCAACCAGCTCGAGCACGAGTTCTACCTCATTTTGCTGTGATTTTCGATCTCCTTGCTCAAAGCTCCACTCACAAAACTGCTTTGGGGGATTGTTCTTCGGTATGTGACTCCTCCAATGGTCCAATTAGTTTTTGTTCTAGTGCTTTATTCATTGCAAATTTTTGCTGCCTTGGTGACCCTGTTCTTGAGCTTGCATGTCAAATTTATTTGGTCCCAAGTAGTTCTAATGCATGATATAGTCTCTAGGCACTTGTAGGAGTATAGTTGCTATCAATTTTGTTGAGTTTGGTTCACTTTTATTTGAAGTTACTAAAAATTTCAGAAATTTTAAGAAAATGATGAAGAGATTTTTGAGGGGCTCTTCGAGCCGAAGCTCGAAGGATAAGCAAAGTGAAGAAGAAGAGAGGCCCAAATATAATCTCCCTCGCACCGCGGAGGTTCGGCCGTGTGAATGTCCTTGTGATGATTTCTTGAGAGCAGCCGGGATTTATAATGATTTTTATGAGTTGGCTGAGAATGCAGGCCTCACCGACTTCCTCCGCGACCAACGCGGACAGTATCTCTTACTCACTAATATCTTTGTGCAAAATTTTCATTTCCATGCTAAGAGGTCACCACCTTCGGTGGATTTCTATTTATATGATGAGTATAAGGAGATGCCCCTCCCTGAATTTTGTGAGGTTTGCAAATTCCCCTTTTCGGGCAGCGTAGAGGAACCACATCATTACGATGTGGAGGGGTTTATTGATACAGTTGCTGTAGGGGAAACTAGGAAGGTTTCTGATGCAAGAATTACTAGCATCCATTTTCCTGTTCTACGTTACTTTGCAATATTTGCTAGTAGATGCTTGATTGGTCGCGGAAACTGTGGCAACCTAAGTGCCCCTGATATTGTTCTTTTGTGCCATGCCATGTTTCGTGATGACACATTTAGTATGGGCGCTATTGTTGCAAAGCGGTTAAATCTTAACCGCACTAAGGGCCCCATCTTGGGAGGCATCTTCGCCTTGCACCTCGCTGCATACTTTAACATACCTATTAGGCATTATGAGAAAGAAGAAAAGTTGTTGCCTCCTGTTTTTCTAGACTACAAGAGTATGGTTGCACATGATTTCATTGTTAAGAACAAGAAAAAGGAGCTTAACTATACACTGATATTTGATAAAAATCACCCTGAGACTATTACTTTGCCTGCTCCTTCCTTGTTTGACTTATCTGCAGGCAAGTACCTGGTTCCGCTGGAGGCCATTCACACCTACCGAAACCCCACATCAGCTACAAAGCCAGAGCCGGAACCACAATTTGATCCTTCATGACAGTCTATTTACCAGTGGTATCCAGAGGAGATTGCCAACCAGTGGCAATCCGAGGCTCCTTCTCAGTACGAACCCAACTACAACTTTCATCCATGGGCATAGACCAACTTAGGCCAAAAGCCTAAGCTTGGGGGAGTACGTATTTCTCACCATCATTACATTTATGTTCACACACTCATGCTAGTTGTCGGTGCTCACACACTTTTTCATTGTACTATCCAAGCTAGTTTATTTCCCTTTTTATGCTTTCTTCTTGTGTGTTTGAAAAACCTTAAGAAAAACAAAAAAAAAGTTGTAGCTTTTAGCTAGTTTACTATCCATGCTTGTAGTAGTAATTAAAAAGAAAACCCCAAAAGATTTCATGTTCTTCTTTTGCTTGTTGGGAGATTTCTCGTGTAAATAGTTTTATTTCTTTTCTTTTCTTTGGGGGTCGAGAGGAGAAGACCATAATGAAAATGCTTAAGTGGCTCTTATATGCATTATTGTTTATTTAACCAAGAGCCCAAATTATCTTGTCTTCTCCTATATGTCAGACACTTGCAGATTCCAACTTAGTTCAATGCACGTGCACTATTATTATATTCACATCGCTCAGTCGTGCAAGTGAAAGGCAATTATGACGATATATGATGGACTGATTGAGATGAGATAAGCTGGTATGAACTCGACCTCTCTTGTTTTTGTAAATATGATTAGTTCATCGTTCTTGATTTAGCCTATTATGAATAAACATGTTTGCAATCACAATTAGAGATTATAGTTGCTTATGCATCCTTAATTTGCTAGGAGTTTATAATGGTTTACCTTGCGTGCCAACATGCTATTAAAATGGTTGTGATGCGGTATGATAGGGTGGTATCCTCCTTTGAACGATTCGAGTGACTTGACTTGGCACATGTTCACGCATGTAGTTGAAAGAAAATCAAAATAGCCTTTACAATATTTATGTTCATGGTGGATTATATCCTATTCATGCTTGCACTCAATGTTCATTAATTTTAATGCATGTTCAGGACTGTTGTCGCTCTCTAGTTGGTCGCTTCCCAGTCTTTTTCTAGCCTTCACTTGTACTAAGCGGGAATACTGCTTGTGCACCCACTTCCATAAACCCCAAAGTTATTCCACATGAGTCCACTATACCTTCCTATATGCGGTATCTACTTGCCGTTCCAAGTAAATTTGTATGTGCTAAACTATAAACCTTCAAATGAAATTATGTTTTGCATGCTCGAATAGCTCATGTATCAACTAGGGTTGTCTGTATCTTCCATGCTAGGCGGGTTATTCTCAAGAGGAGTGGACTCCGCTCCTCACTCACGAGAAAATGGCTGGTCACTGGGATGCTCAGTCCCATGCTTTATGCAAATCAAATCAAAATAATTGCAAACAAAACTCCCCCAGGACTCTTGTTAGTTGGAGGCACTCATTGTTTCGAGCAAGCCATGTATTGATGCTTGTTGGTGGAGGGGGAGTATAAAATTTACCATTCTGTTTGGGAACCGCCTATAATGTGAGTAGCATGGAAGATATCGAGATCTCTGGGTTGTTATGTTGACAATGAAAGCATGCCGCTCAAAATATTATTTATCTCTATTTCAAAATCGAGCTCTGGCATCTCTACAAATCCCTGCTTCCCTCTGCGAAGGGCTTATCTATTTACTTTTATGTTGAGTCATCACCCTCTTATTAAAAAGCACCAGCTGGAGAGCCCGCTGTCATTTGCATCCATTACTATTAATTTATATTGAGTATGACTGGATCTCTTTTACAATGAATTACAATGTTTAGTCAGTCCTTGATCTTTAAAGGTGCTCTGCTTTTATATTTTGCGGTCTCAGAAAGGGCTAGCGAGATACCATCTTGTTATATCATATTATGATTGTTTTGAGAAAGTGTTGCCATCCGAGATTTATTATTATTGCTCACTAGTTGATTATGCCATTGATATGAGTAAACATGAGACCTAAATGTTATTGTGAATATGGTTAGTCATAATCTTTCTGAAAACTTGAATCTTTGGCTTTACATATTTACAACAACAAGAGCAAACAGAGTTTGTAAAAGTTTTTCTTTATCACTTTCAGTTTATCAACTGAATTGCTTGAGGACAAGCAAAGGTTTAAGCTTGGGGGAGTTGATATGTCTCCGTCGTATCTACTTTTCAAAACACGTTTGCCCTTGTTTTGGACTCTAACTTGCATGTTTTGAATGGAACTAACCCGGACTGACACTGTTTTCAGCAGAATTGCCATGGTGTTATTTTTGTGCAGAAATAAAAGTTCTCGGAATGTCCTGAAAATCAACGGATAATTATTTTGGAATATATAAAAAATACTGGCGAAAGAATCAAGGCCAGGGGCCCCACACCCTGTCCATGAGGGTGGGGCGCGCCTACCCCCCTGGGCAGCCCCCCTGCCTTGTGGGCCCCCTGGAGATCCACCGACCTCAACTCCAACTCTATATATTCGTGTTCGGGGAGAAAAAACAAGAGGGAAGGATTCATCATGTGTTACGATACGGAGCCGCCGCCAAGCCCTAATCTCTCTCGGGAGGGCTGATCTGGAGTCCCTTCGGGGCTCCGGAGAGGGGAATACGTCGCCATCGTCATCATCAACCATCCTCCATCATCAATTTCATGATGCTCACCGCCGTGCGTGAGTAATCCCATCGTAGGCTTGCTGGACGGTGGTGGTTTGGATGAGATTTATCATGTAATCGAGTTAGTTTTGTTAGGGTTTGATCCCTAGTATCCATTATGTTCTGAGATTGATGTTGTGCTGACTTTGCTATGCTAAATGCTTGTCACTAGGGCTCGAGTGCCATGATTTCAGAACTGAACCTATTATGTTTTCATGAATATATGTGAGTTCATGATCCTATCTTGCAAGTCTATAGTCACCTACTATGTGTTATGATCCGGCAACCCCGAAGTGACAATAATCGGGACCACTCTCGGTGATGACCGTAGTTTGAGGAGTTCATGTATTCACTATGTGGTAATGCTTTGGTCCGGTACTCTATTAAAAGGAGGCCTTAATATCCCTTAGTTTCCATTAGGACCCCGCTGCCACGGGAGGGTAGGACAAAAGATGTCATGCAAGTTCTTTTCCATAAGCACGTATGACTATATTCGGAATACATGCCTACATTACATTGATGAATTGGAGCTAGTTGTGTGTCACCCTATGTTATAACTATTGCATGAATAATCGCATCCGGCATAATACTCCATCACCGATCCATTGCCTACGAGCTTTTCACATATTGTTCTTCGCTTATTTACTTTTCCTTTGCCACTATCACAATCACTACAAAACTATCACTGTTACTTTTGCCACCTTTACTGTTACTTACATATTACTTTGCTACTAAACACTTTGCTGCAGATACTAAGTTATCCAGGTGTGGTTGAATTGACAACTCAGCTGCTAATACTTGAGAATATTCTTTGGCTCCCCTTGTGTCGAATCAATAAATTTGGGTTGCATTACCATCATCGTCAGTCTTCTCCTTGAAGATCCATTTATTCTCTATGGCTTGCTGATCATCGGGCAAGTCAACCAAAGTCCATACTTTGTTCTCATACATGGATCCTATCTCAGATTTCGTGGGCTCAAGCCATTTTGCGGAGTCTGGGCTCATCATCGCTTCCTTATAGTTCGTAGGTTCGTCATGGTCTAGTAACATGAGTTCCAGAACAGGATTACCGTACCACTCTGGTGCGAATCATGCTCTGGTTGACCTATGAGGTTCGGTAGTAACATGATCAGAAGTTTCATGATCATTATCATTAGAGTCCTCTCTATTTGATGTAGGCATCACAAGAACGGTTTTTTGTGATGAGCTACTTTCCAATTCAAGAGAAGATACATTTACCTCATCAAGTTCTTCTTTCCTCCCACTCACTTCTTTCCAGAGAAACTCCTTCTCTAGAAAGGATCCGTTTTTAGCAACAAATATCTTGCCTTCGGATCTGTGATAGAAGGTGTACCCAATAGTTTCTTTTAGGTATCCTATGAAGACGCACTTCTTCGATTTGGGTTCGAGCTTATCAGGCTGTAGCTTTTTCACATAAGCATCGCAACCACAAACTTTAACAAATGACAGCTTAGGTTTCTTGCCAAACCACAGTTCATACGGTGTCTTCTCAATGGATTAAGATGGTGCCCTATTTAACGTGAATGCAGTTGTCTCTAATGCATAACCCCAAAACGATAGTGGTAAATTGGTAAGAGACATCATAGATCGTACCATATCTAATAAAGTATGGTTACAACGTTTAGACACACCATTACGCTATGGTGTTCCAGGTGGCGTGAGTTGTGAAACTATTCCACATTGTTTTAAATGAAGGCCAAACTCGTAACTCAAATATTCGCCTCCGTGATCAGATCGTAGAAACTTTATTTTCTTGTTACGATGATTCTCCACTTGACTATGAAATTCTTTGAACTTTTCAAATGTTTCAGACTTGTGTTTCATCAAGTAGATATACCCATATCTGCTCAAATCATCTGTGAAGGTCAGAAAATAACGATACCTGCCACGAGCCTCAACACTCATCGGACCGCATACATCGGTATGTATTATTTCCAATAAGTCAGTGGCTCGCTCCATTGTTCCGGAGAACGTAGTCTTAGTCATCTTGCCCATGAGGCATGGTTCGCAAGCATCAAATGATTCATAATCAAGTGATTCCAAAAGTCCATCCGCATGGAGTTTCTTCATGCGCTTTACACCAATATGACCTAAACTGCAGTGCCACAAATATGTTGCCCTATCATTATCAAGTTTGCATCTTTTGGCATCAATATTATGAATATGTGTATCACCACGATCGAGATTCAACAAAAATAGACCACTCTTCGAGGGTGCATGACCATACAAGATATTACTCATATAAATAGAACAACCATTATTCTCTGATTTAAACGAATAACCGTCTCACATTAAACAAGATCCAGATATAATGTGCATGCTCAACGTTGGCACCAAATAACAATTATTTAGGTCTAAAATAAATCCCGAAGGTAGATGTAGAGGTAGCGTGCCGACGGTGATCACATCGACCTTGGAACCATTCCCGACGCGCATCGTCACCTCATCCTTAGCCAATCTTCGTTTAATCCGTAGCCCCTGTTTCGAGTTACAATTATGAGCAACCGAACCGGTATCAAATACCCAGGCACTACTACGAGCATTAGTAAGGTACACATCAATAACATGTATATCACATATACCTTTGTTCACTTTGCCATCCTTCTTATCTGCCAAATACTTGGGGCAGTTCCGCTTCCACTGACCAATCCCTTTGCAGTAGAAGCACTCAGTTTCAGGCTTAGGTCCAGACTTGGGCTTCTTCCCGGGAGTGGCAACTTGCTTTCCATTCTTCTTGAAGTTCCCCTTCTTTCCTTTGCCCTTTTTCTCGAAACTAGTGGTCTTGTTAACCATCAACACTTGATGCTCCTTCTTGATTTCTACCTCCGCAGCTTTGAGCATAGCGAAGAGCTTGGGAATTGTCTTATCCATCCCTTGCATATTATATTTCATCACCAAGCCTTTGTAGCTTGGTGGCAGTGATTGAAGAACTCTGCCAATACACTATCATCTGGAAGATGAACTCCCAGCTGAGTCAAGTGGTTATGATACCCAGACATTTTGAGTATGTGTTCACTGGCAGAACTGTTCTCCTCCATCTTGCAGCTATCGAACTTGTTGGAGACTTCATATCTCTCAACACGGGAATTTGCTTGAAATATTAACTTCAAATCCTGGAATATCTCATATGGTCCATGACGTTCAAAACGTCTTTGAAGTCCCGATTCTAAGCCGTAAAGCATGGCACGCTGAACTATCGAGTAGTCATCAACATGTGACTGCCATGCGTTCACAATGTCTGCAGTTGCTGAAGGGGGTGGCACACCTAGCAGTGCATCAAGGACATAATTTTTGTGTCCAACAATGAGGATAATCCTCAAGTTATGGACCCAGTCCATGTAGTTGCTACCATCATCTTTCAACTTAGCTTTCTATAGGAACGCATTAAAATTCAAGGGAACGGTAGCACAGGCCATTAATCTATAACATAGATATGCAAAAACTATCAGGACTAAGTTCATGATAAATTCAGTTCAATTAATCATATTACTTAAGAACTCCCACTTAGATAGATATCTCTGCGAGTCACCTAAATGATCATGTGATCCATATCAACTAAACCATGTCCGATCATGACATAAGATGGAGTAGTCTTCAATGGTGAACATCTCTATGTTGATCATATCTACTATATGATACACATTCGACCTTTTGGTCTCCAATGTTCCGAGACCATGTATGTACATGCTAGGCTCGTCAAGTTTAACCCGAGTATTCTGCATGTGCAAAACTGTCTTGCACCCGTTGTATGTGAACATAGAGCTTATCACACCCGATCATCACGTGGTGTCTCAGCACGACGAACTGTCGCAACGGTGCATACTCAGGGAGAACACGTATACCTTGAAATTTTAGTAAGGGATCATCTTATAATGTTACCGCCGTACTAAGCAAAATAGGATGCATAAAAGATAAACATCACATGTAATCAAAATATGTGACATGATATGGCTATCATCATCATGTGCCTTTGATCTCCATCTCCAAAGAACCATCATGATTTCCATCGTCACCGGCTTGACACCTTGATCTCCATCATAGTTGTACATAGTTGCTTCGGAAGCAGCAAATGAAGGAGTCTGGATGAAGGAGTCCATATCCTATCTAGGTGTAATGCCTAGTGCATTGGGTCCAATGAAAATCTTTTGTGACAATACTGGAGGAATTGCCTTGGCGAATGAATCCAGATTTCACAAGAGAACCAAACACATCTAGAGACGCTTCAACTCCGTCCATGATCAAGGCAAGGAGGAAGACATAGAGATTTGAAAAATACATGTGGATCTAAATGTGGTAGACCCATTGACTAAGCCTCTTCCACGAGCAAAACATGATCAGCACCAAGACTCCATGGGTGGTAGAATCATTACAATGTAATCTAGATTATTGACTCTAGTGCAAGTGGGAGACTGAAGGAAATATGCCCTAGAGGCAATAATAAAGTTGTTATTTATATTTCCTTATATCATGATAAATGTTAATTATTCATGCTAGAATTGTATTAACCGGAAACTTAATACATGTGTGGATACATAGACAAAACGCTGTGTCCCTAGTAAGCCTCTACTAGACTAGCTCGTTAATCAAAGATGGTTAAGTTTCCTAACCATAGACATGTGTTGTCATTTTATGAAAGGGATCACATCATTAGGAGAATGATGTGATGGACAAGACCCATCCATTAGCTTAGCATAATGATCGTTAAGTTTTATTGCTATTGCTTTCTTCATGACTTATACATATTCCTTTGAGTATGAAATTATGCAACTCCCGGATACCAGAGGAATACCTTGTGTGCTATCAAACATCCCAACGTAACTGGGTGATTATAAAGATGCTCTACAGGTATCTTCGAAGGTGTTTGTTGGGTTGGCATAGATCGAGATTAGGATTTGTCACTCCGAGTATCGAAGAGGTATCTCTGGGCCCTCTCGGTAATGCACATCATGATAAGCCTTGCAAGCAATGTGTGAGGGAGTCCTGGATTAGGGGGTGTCCGGATGGCCGGACTATAACCTTTGGCCGGACTCCTGGACTATGAAGATACAAGATTGAAGACTTCGTCCCGTGTCCGGACGGGACTTTCCTTGGCGTGGAAGGCAAGCTTGGCGATACGGATATGTAGATCTCCTCCCATTTGTAACCGACTCTATGTAACCCTAACCCTCTCCGGTGTCTATATAAACCGGAGGGTTTTGGTCCGTTGGACGAACAACAATCATACCATAGGCTAGCTTCTAGGGTTTAGCCTCTATGATCTCGTGGTAGATCTACTCTTGTACTACCCATATCATCAATATTAATCAAGCATGAGTAGGGTTTTACCTCCATCGGGAGGGCCCAAACCTGGGTAAAAACATCGTGTCCCTTGTCTCCTGTTACCATCCGCCTAGGCCTTACAGTTGGGACCCCCTACCGAGATCCGCGGTTTTTCACCGACATTGGTGCTTTCATTGAGAGTTCCTCTATGTCGTCATCTTTAGGCCCGATGGCTCCTCCGATCATCAACAACGACGCGGTCCGGTGAGACTTTTCTCCCGGACAAATCTTCGATTCGGGCGGCTTTGCTGCTGGGCCAATTAAGCAGCCATCTGGAGCAGATCGAAGCTACACCCCTGGCCATCAGGTCAGATTTGGAAGTTTGAACTACACGGCTGACGTCGCGAAGACTTGATCTTCGACGGGTTCGAGCCACAGCCGAGCGTGCCACACTATTACGAGGGGCATGATCTAGCTCTGCCGCCGAACAGTGCCCTAGAGGTCGCACCCGTGTCCGCTCCGACCCTGAGCTTGGAGCCGACTGCGCCAATCGAGGACGGGTGGCTGGACACCGCCTCAGGGGCTGCAATCTCTACGGCGATCGAGCCGAACACCAGCCTTGTCCTTTTGCGAAGCTTGTGACTCCAAGGTGCCGGACTCCCCTACGGACTCCAAACCTTCCGCGCCCCTGCCAATCGAATCCGATTGGGTGCCGATCATGGATTTCACCGCCGCGGACATCTTTCAGCACTCGCCCTTTGGCGACATTCTGAATTCACTAAAGTATCTCTCTTTATCAGGAGAGCCCTGGCCGGACTATGGTCAGCAAGGTTGGGATGCAGACGACAAAGAAATTCAAAGCCCACGCACCACCCACTTCGTAGCCACTGTCGATGATTTAACCGACATGCTCGACTTCGACTCCGATGACATCGACAGTATGGATGCCGATGCAGGAGACGACCAGAACCAGCGCCTACTGAGGCCTTTGGAAGGCCACCTCGTCATATGACATATACATGGTAGACACCCCAAAAGAAGGAGCGGCGATGGAACAATAGAGGATGACCCTCAAGAAGCAGCCTAAGCGCCCGGCGTCGTGGCGCCGCTCTAAATCCGCCAAAGCAAAAGCGGTGATTCCGCACGGAGACAATAACACCGGACGGTGCGAAGACAACCCCTTGCGAGGATTGAGGCGGGAGGATGGAGAAACCAGCCCTCATGAGAGAGCGGTAGATGAGGGTAGAGGGCGATAATTACATGCCTCCCTCGAAGGCGAGGCAAGCCTCGACCATGATGAATTTGTCGTGCCGGAGGATCCCGTCGAACAAGAGCGTTTCAAACGCAGGCTTATGGCCATGGCGAGCAGCCTCAAGAAAAAACAGCAACAACTTAGAGCTGACCAAGACTTGCTAGCCGACAGATGGACTGAAGTCCTTGCGGCCAAAGATTACGAACTCGAACGCCCCTCCAAGAGCTACCCAAAACGCAGGTTGCTACCCCGATTAGAGGAGGAAGCACCTAGACCTACATCACCAGCGCATGATGCGACGGACCGGCCACCTCGTGGCCGCGACAGAGAGGCCTCTCGGCTCTCCACTCAAGCCGCACCCCAGCGTCGCTCAAAGAATACCAAGGCCTGGAAATCGCCGGACTGCGAGATATATTGGAGGACAAGGCAAGGCAAACAAGATCGATCTATGGATCGCGTGGCGCCTACGACACGTGGCGATAACCGTCATGCGGATATGGTAAATCCATTGGGCGAACAAAGTAGATAAAGCTCGTTTGAGCTACGCCGTGATATAGGCCGATGAGGCGCCGACACCCACTATGCTTCATGATGAAGTAATGGATCATCAAATCCGAGGGTTTCAAACCCGTAAACATCGAATCATCACGATGGCACAACAGATCTGCGGTATGGATCGAGGATTATCTCCTTCATATCCACATGGCCCGGCGATGATCTACGCCATCAAATACCTCCCACTCAAGCTTAAAGGACCAGCTCGGCATTGGCTTAACAGCTTGCCGGCCAGAATCAATTGGTTGTTGGGAGGACACGGAAGCCGCATTCCTCGACAATTTCGGGGCACCTATGTGCAATCACCGACGCCGATGACCTAAGCCACATAATTCAGCAACGGAGGAATCGGCGGACAATTCTGGACACGGTTCCTAACCAAGAAAAATCAAATAGTCGATTGTCCGGACGCAGAGGCCCTTGCAGCCTTCAAAGATAACATCCGTGACGAGTGGCTTGCCGGCACCTAGGACAGGAAAAGCGAAATCCGTGGCAGCCCTCACAACACTCATGACCCGCTTTATGCGGAGAAGACAGCTGGCTAGCTCGTAGTAATAACATGGCCAAGAGCCCTGGTAATTCGGATACCAAGGACAGCAATGGCAGGTTGCATCGCAACAAGCACAACCGCCGCATTCGCGGCAACAATCTTTGAGATATGACAGTTAATGCGGATTGAGGCTCTAAACCGGTCAGCGGAAAAAGCCATTTAAAAGAAATAATCCGGACACGCCCAGTTTGGACCGAATACTCGATCGCTCGTGCCAGATACACGGCACCCCCGAAAAGCCAGCCAATCACACCAACAGGGATTGTTGGGTGTTCAAGCAGGCAGGCAAGTTAAGTGCCGAAAACAGAGAAAAGGGGCTGCATAGTGATGACGAGGAGGAGCCCCGGCCGACGAACAATAGGGGACAGAAGGGCTTCCCCCCACAAGTGCGGACGGTGAACATGATATACGCAACCCACATCCCCAAAAGGGAGCGGAAGCATGCACTCAGGGATGTATATGCGTTGGAGCCAGTCGCCCCAAAGTTCAACCCATGGTCCTCCTGCCCGATCACTTTTGATCGAAGGGACCACCCCACTAGCATCCGCCATGGCAGATTCGCCGCATTGGTTCTAGACCCAATCATTGACGGATTTCACCTCACTAGAGTCCTTATGGACGGCGGCAGCAGCCTGAACCTGCTTTGTCGGGATCTGATGCAAAAATGGGCATAGTTCCTCAAGGATTAAACCCACAAAGGCGACCTTTAAAGGCGTCATACAGTGTAGAGGCCAAGCTATGACAGTGCTCGGTTACACTTGAGGTGGTCTTGGATCCCAGATAATTTCGAAGCCAGGAGTTAATCTTCGACATAGTCCCGTTCCGCAGTGGCTATCACGCACTGCTCGAACGAACCAGATTTGCAAAGTTCAATGCGGTGCCACACTACGCATACCTCAAGCTCAAGATGCCAGGCCCTCGGGGAGTCATTACGGTCAATGGAAACACTGAACGCTCTCTTCGAACGGAGGAGCATACGGTGGCCCTCGCAGCGAAAGTACAAAGCAGCCTCTCAAGGCAATTCTCCAGTCCGGCTATTAAACGTCCGGACACCGTCAAGCGCGCCCGGAGTAACCTACAACAAGACCGCCTGGCACGTTCCGAGCAAGCGTACATAATTATGCTCTGGAAATACCATGGGCATAGGGGGAGGGGCACGACCACGGCATACCCAAAATGCGGCTCAACCGCACTAGGGGGTCCCGATTTTGTCATTCTTTTTCTTACTTTCAGGACTCCACTCTACGGAAGGCCTGTCCGGTAGTACAATCGCCGAACACAGGATGCAATAGCCAGGGGGGCAGAAAGCTACGTCGAGTGTCCAGGTGGTCTCTATAATGAGCAATATACTTGTTTCACATATCATCCCGCAGCTCTCCCCTGGAGGGGGGCATGTCAAATAGTCCCATCTCTTGCTTATCGCACTATTTGCATCGTCCTGCTTTTACCGCAGCCTTTTCGAATAAACAATACATAGCTTTTGTCTATTATTGCATTCCCTTTTTTATCTATATATGTTCATTAATGACATGTTGCACCCGTACACTTTGGTACAGCCAAATACACCAGGGGCTTAAGTACCCCAACATACGGTGTGATAAGTCCGAATACTTTCACAAGTGCGGCACCCCGAACTTATAGCATTATATGCATCGGCTCCGAATCATGTCTTGGGTCAATAGTTGGGTTTGCCCGGCTCCCATGTTTTGGTACCTTACGTTCCATTATATCGGCTAAGGTAGCGCTGGGAGAACCACTGCGATTGTGTAGCGCTGGGAGAACCACTGCGATTGTGCCCTGGTTGAGCCGGGCTAAGCACCTCAGTGGAGAAAGCTAAAACTGACCGTCATGATATGGCGAGAGTTGGTCGTTGTTCGAGAGGTTTTCGAGTCCCTAAAGACTTATGCCGCTTAGAGCGAGGAGTTGGCTATGTCCGGCCTAGGCGTAGATAGCGCCCCGAACTCGGTCTTCCGAATACTAGGGGCTTCACCGAAATTTAAAATTATAGAATTCTATGGCTAAGTGAGAGTGTTCAAGCATTATAGTCCGATTGCCTTGTTCGTTGTGTTGAGCGCCTCCCTCGAAGGACCCAAGAATGGGAAAAAGAGCGCTCAAGTTTATCCCGAACACCCCAGACTTTCATGACATGGGGCGAAGCCAAAGACTCGCCATCTCTCAAATTTAATATACGGCCGCACAGAAGGTAATATTTTAAATTCAAAAGCGTTGCTTAGTGCATATGAACAAGTGTTCAGCGTACAGGATCACAAATGCGAGTTTACTCAAAAATTACATCTTTTGAGCATTCATCTGCTATAAGGCGGGCACCCTTCAGGATGCCCTCATAATACATCTCGGGCTTGCGATGCTCCTTGCCCGGTGGTGGTCCGTCCATCACAAGCTTCTCAGCGTCCATCTTGCCCCAGTGCACTTTAGCACAGGCAAGGGCCCTACGGGCACCTTCGATGCATACAGAGCGCTTGATGACTTCAAGCCATGGACAGGCATCCACCAGCCGCCTCACCAGCCTGAAGTAGCTCCCAGGCATAGCCTCCCCAGGCCACAGCCGGACTATGAGCCCCTTCATGACCTGTTCGGCCACCTTATGGAGCTCGACCAGCTGCTTCAGCTGGTCGCTCAAGGGCACCGGGTGTCCGGCCTCAGCATACTGAGACCGGAACACCTTCTCGGACGAGCTCCCCTCATCGGCTCGGTAGAATACGATAGCATCGGACACACTCCGGGGAAGATCTGCGAATGCTCCTGGAGAGCTTCGGACTCGGTAAGTAACAAGTTATTCACTTTCACGTGCTTGCTTTGCATAAAGAATGCCTTACCCGCCGCTATCTTCTTCATCGCCTCAATTTCCTGGAGGGCTTTTTGGGCTTCGGCCTTGGCAGATTTGGCGCTCTCAAGGGCCGAGGCGAGCTCGGACTCTCGAGTCTTTGAGTCAAGCTCCAAACTCTCGTGTTTTTCCACGAGAGCTTGGAGCTCTTGCTGCACCTCCACCACCCGCGCCTCCTGCTTCTCTCGCTCGGTGCGCTCCACGACCGCCTTTTCTTCGGCCTTGGACAGCGCTTCCTTCAGGGTCGCCACCTTGGTTGTGGCCCCTGTAATACTCACGTTGGTCCTGTCATTTTTTGCAACCACATCTTTTTATATACTTACATAAGGTATTACTTACCTTCCTTGTCTTGAGCTGCTTCTTGGCAAGGCCGAGCTCGTTCTCAGACCGCTCGAGGCTCTGCTTCAATGCATCGACCTCCGCAGTCAGTGCGGCAGAGGTCAGCAGTGCAGCCTGCATTCCCATATTGACATACTTATGTTAGACTCCTGCGTATATCTTTTAGATCCTCGTTCGGTTTTCTTTCCAAAACCAAACTGAGCATCGAAACTACTTGCCTATGCGGTAATATTTTTACATATCTTAAATACATGCCTCGAAAGCTGTTAGAAGGCTGGCACGAGCTTGATCAGCCCGCTCTTGGCGGATGAACCTTCGGATCACCACACTCATAATAGTGCGGTGCTCCTCGTCGATGGGCGCCGTTAAGCACCTCCGAGAGATTATCCGGTGCCTCTGGTTGGGCCGGAGGTCACCGGCGTCGTAAACTTGCCCTTCTTACTAGGGGGCTCTGGGACTCGGAACCTTGAAGGTTCCGGTGCGGTGTCCAGCCTAGGGACGGACTTGGAGCCCTTGGGTGTTTTGTCCCCTTTGCGCCTGGAGTCCGGGAGGTCGCCTTGGCGCCCAGACCGCCTCCTCTGGCTTGGACCCCTTTGGGACTCCACCCGGCATCATCCATGGCGAGGAGAGGAGGCGGCCGGAAGTGAAGTGCTATTCACATCCGACGAACCCAGGGAGCCGCTCGACGAAGCATCGAGCCCGGCCTTGGGCAGACTGCATGATTATATTAGGCGTCAGAAGATACTCTGCAACAAAGGAACACCACGAGTTATTCTGGGATCCGGATACTTACAATTTTTCCAGGGGCTTGGCCCTGGATGGCCACTCTTCTTCGCCGTCGTCGACGTTGGTGGAGTAGTCCGTAGGAAGGGTCCTCCCCTTCTTGGACCCTCCGGCCCCCCCAGTTGGGGCAGCCTTCCTTTTCGTTCCTCCCCCCACTGGAGGGGGAGAGGCCTCTTCTTCCTCCTCCTTGTCTTCGTGGGAGGAGTCCGCCTCGGAGTCATCGGACGATGAGTCTAACACCAACAGGCGCCGGGAAATCTTTCGAGTTCCCGTGGCCTTCTTCTTGACCTTTTTCTCCGGCACCACGTAAGGTGCTGGAACCAGCAGCCCCGTCAAGCAGGCGTCCGCTGGGTCTTCGGGCAAGGGAGCCGGACAGTCAATCTGCCCGGACATCTTCTGCCAATCCTATCAAAGGTAAGGGAGTTTAGATCCCGCATAGAATCAAACTATGGAAAACAAGTAACTCGTAAAGGGTAAAATAGCTTACCGCGTTGGCTTGATGCTGCATGCTGAATCCGCGATCCTCGGTAGCGGATGCGGGAGCCTCAACGCCCTTGAACAGCACCTTCCAGGTGTCTTCGTACGTAGTGTCGAAGAGCCTACTTAGGGTTCGGTGTTGGGCCGGATCAAACTCCCACAAACTAAAAGCCCGTTGTTGGCACGGGAGGATCCGGTGGATGAGCATGACCTGGACTACGTTGACGAGTTTAAGCTTCTTGCTCACCAGATTTTGGACGCAGGTTTGGAGTCCGGTCAGCTCTTCCGAATTACCCCACGACCGGCCCGTCTCTTTCCAGGAGGTGAGCCGTGTAGGGAAGCCAGATCGTAATTCGGGGGCCGCTGCCCATTCAGGGTCACGCGGCTCGGTGATGTAGAACCACCCCGATTGCCACCCCTTTATGGTCTCCACGAAGGAGCCCTCGAGCCATGTAACGTTGGGCATCTTGCCCACCATGGAGCCTCAGCACTCCGCTTGGCGGCCGCCCACTACCTTTGGTTTGACATTGAAGGTCTTCAGCCATAAGCCAAAGTGGGGCTGGATGCAGAGGAAGGCCTCGCACACGACAATGAACGTCGAGATGTTGAGGATGAAGTTCGGGGCCAGATCGTGGAAATCCAGGCCGTAGTAGAACATGAGTCCCCGGACAAATGAGTGAAGTGGGAAACCTAGTCCGCGGAGGAAATGGGTGAGGAACACCACCCTCTCATGGGGCCTGGGGGTGGGGATGAGCTGCCCCTTGTGCAGGAGCGGTGCGCGATGTCGTTAGACAAGTATCGGCCTCCTCGGCTTCTTGATGTGTCCCTCCGTGACGGAGGAGACCATCCACTGCCTCCGCTCCGGACATTGCGGAGAGGGTTGATGTGGGATGTGCGGACTTGGGCGCTGGAGCTCGAGTCTTGTGAAAATGGATAAGCAAAGGAGGAAGAAGGCGTAGATGAGAAAGGTGGATCCTTATCCCTTATATGGGCGGACGAAACTATGTGCCCCCACCAGCTGGTAAAACTCGCTTATCTCCCAAAGCGCCGTAATTAATGGCATGGTTGGGTTACCGCCCGTATTGATGAGAATCCGGAACAAGGGACACGATCTACGCTTCGACAAGGCGTGCCAAGAAACCGCCTCGCTAAGTGCCTTTGAGGTGGGACAGTAAAAGCGATTGAATAAAGGCTTGGCCGTGGTGTGATGTCATTGCATGAATGCGGAATCGTGTGATTGGATTTGTGTAAATATTATTCTCTCTACGGTGGTATGTGGAACTTATTTTGCAGAGCGGACACTATCCTTGTGTTCAAAATCTTCTATGTAGTATTCTAGAGGAGGAACCCGCCTTGCAATGCGAAGACAATCGCACGCCGGACTAAATCGCCATTGAAGTGCTGGTTCGAGGGCTCTTGAGGAGTCTGGATTAGGGGTGTCCGGATGGCGGACTATAACCTTTGGTCGGACTCTGGACTATGAAGATACAAGATTGAAGACTTCGTCCGTGTCGGATGGGACTTTCCTTGGCGTGGAAGGCAAGCTTGGCGATCGGATATGTAGATCTCCTCCCATTTGTAACCGACTCTATGTAATCCTAACCCTCTTGGTGTCTATATAAACGGAGGGTTTTAGTCCGTGGGGCGAACAACAATCATACCATAGGCTAGCTTCTAGGGTTTAGCCTCTCGATCTCGTGGTAGATCTACTCTTGTACTACCCATATCATCAATATTAATCAAGCGGGAGTAGGGTTTTACCTCCATCGAGAGGGCCGAACACAGGTAAAAACATCGTGTCCCTTGTCTCCTGTTACCATCCGCCTAGGCCACGATTCGGGACCCCCTACCCGAGATCCGCCTGTTTTGACACCGACAATGTGACTAATGAGTTAGTTGCGGGATGATGCATTACGGAACGAGTAAAGAGACTTGTCAGTAACAAGATTGAACTAGGTATGAAGATATCGATGATCGAATCTCGAGCAAGTAACATATCGAAGACAAAGGGAATAATGTATGTTGTCATTGCGGTACGACCGATAATGATCTTCATAGAATATGTAGGAACCAATATGAGCCTCCAGGTTCCGTTGTTGGTTATTGACCGGAGAGGGGTCTTGGTCATGTCTACATAGTTCTCGAACCCGTAGGGTCCGCACGCTTAAAGTTCGATGACGATTTTGTATTATATGAGTTATGTGATTTGGTGACTGAATGTTGTTCCGAGTCCCGGATGAGATCACAGACATGATGAGGATTCTCAAAATGGTCGAGAGGTAAAGATTAATATATATGACGATATTATTTGGCCTCCGGAAGTGTTCTGGGGGTACTGGGTACGTATCGGGTCATCGGAAGGGGTTCCGGGCTACCCCCGACAAACTATATGGGCCTACTGGGCCAAGAGGGAAATGCAACAGCCAGCATTGGCTGCTCCGCTCGCCTTGCTGGCCGAATAGGAAGGGGAAGGGAAGAAGGAAGGGGAGGCAATTCGGCCTCCCCCTTCCTTCCCTCCTCTCTCCCCTTTCCTTCCCTCTTCGGAAAAGATGGTAGGGGGGCGAATTGGATAAGGCCCCCAAGTAGGATTCCTCCTACTTGGGGCGCCCCATGGGTGTCTCCCTCCCCCTCCCACCTATATATATGTGGGGAGGGGGTGCCTAGAACACACAACAAACATTGTTAGCCGTGTGCGGCGCCCCCCTCCACAGTTTACACTTCCGGTCATATTCACGTAGTGCTTAGGCGAAGCCCTGCGCGGATCACTTCATCGTCAGCGTCACCACGCCGTCCTGCTGACGGAACTCTCCCTCGACACTTTGATGGATCAAGAGTACGAGGGACGTCATCGAGCTGAACGTGTGCAAAAATCGGAGGTGCCGTACGTTCAGTACTTGATCGGTTGGAATGAGAAGAAGTTTGACTACATGCTTCCGCTTTCGATCTATGAGGGTACGTGGACACACTCTCCCCTTCTCGTTGCTTTGCATCTCCTAGATAGATCTTGCGTGAGTGTAGGAATTTTTTTGAAATTGCATGCTACGTTCCCCAACACGTGGTCGTGTCGCCAACTATTGCTTCTACAACTATCGCTAATGCATAGTGGTAAAGTAAATCAATTACATAGCGTTTGCATTTCATACAATAAAGCGACAACCATAAGGCTCCTACCAGTTGCCGATAACTTCTACTAAACATGATCATCTCATACAATAACGTATATCACATCATGTCTTGACCATATCACATCACAACATGCCCTGCAAAAACAAGTTAGACATCCTCTACTTTGTTGTTGCATGTTTTACGTGGCTGCGACGGGCTTCTAGTAAGAACCGTTCTTACCTACGCATCAAAAAAACAACGGTGATTTATCAAGTTTGATGTTTTAACCTTCAACAAGCACCGACCGCAGTCAAATTCGATTCGACTAAAGTTGGAGCAATAGACACCCGCCAGCCACCTTTATGCAAAACTAGTTGCATGTCTGTCGGTGGAACCGTATCATGAACATGGACATGTAAGGTTGATCCGGGCCGCTTCATCCAACAATATCGCCAAATCAAAATAAGACATTGGTGGTAAGCAGTATGACGATCACCGCCCACAACTCTTTGTGTTCTACTCGTGCATATCATCTACGCATAGACCTAGCTCTGATGCCACTGTTGGGAAACATAGCATGCAATTTCAAAAAAAATCCTACGCTCACGCAAGATCTATCTAGGAGATGCATAACAACGAGAGGGCGAGAGTGTGTCCACGTACCCTCGTAGATCGAAAGCAGAAGTGTTTGACAACACGGTTGATGTAGTCGAACTTCCTCTCGTTCCGACCGATCAATCACCGAACGTATGGCACCTCTGAGTTCTACACACGTTCAGCTCGATGACGTACCTCAAACTCTTGATCTAGCAAAGTGGCGAGGGATAGTTTCGTCAGCACGACGGCGTGGTGACGGTGATGGTGAAGTAATCCGTGCAGGGCTTCGCCTAAGCACTACGAAGATATGATTGTAGGTGTAATCTATGGAGGGAGGCGCCGCACAGGGCTAAGAGATGTTGTTGTGTGTTCTAGGTGCCTCCCCCCTCATATATATAGGTGGGAGGGAAAGGGAGCAGCCAAGGGGGCTCCCAAGTAGGAGGAATCCTACTTGGTGCCCTAGTGCAATTCGCCACCCCCCTTACCATAACTTCCGGAGGGGGAACGAAGGAGGAGGGAGGAGGGGAGGAAGGGGGAGGCTGAATCCCACCCCTTACTTTCTCTCTTCTCCTCTTTCCTCCCCCTCTTATTTCAGCCTACACGGGGCGCACCAGCCCCTTAGGGGCTGGTCTGTCCCCTTCTTGGCCCATTAGGCCCATGTAGTTGCCGGGGAGATGCCAGGAACCCCTTCCGGTGACCCGATATGTACCTGGTAGCCCCAGAACACTTCCACTGTCCGAATATCATTGTCCTATATATGAATATTTACCTCTCAACCATTTCGAGACTCCTCGTCATGTTCGTGATCACATCCGAGACTCTAAACAACATTCGGTCACCAAACCACATAACTCATATAATACAAAATCATCACCGAACGTTAAGCGTGCCGATCCTACGGGTTTGAGAACTATGTAGACGTGACCGAGACACCTCTCCGGCCAATAACCAGCAGCGGAACCTGGATGTTCATTGGTTCCCACATAATCTATGAGGATCTTTATCGGTCATACCATAATGACAACATACGTTATTCCCTTTGTCATCGGTATGTTGCTTGCCCGAGATTCAATCGTCGGTATCTTCATACCTAGTTCAATCTCGTTACCGGCAAGTCTCTTTACTTGTTCCGTAATACATCATCCCGCAACTAACTCATTAGTCACATTTCTTGCAAGGCTTATTATGATGTGCATTGACGAGAGGGCCCGGAGATACCTCTCCGATACTCAGAGTGACAAATCCTAATCTCGATCTATGCCAACCCAACATACACCTTCAAAGATACATGCAGAGCATCTTTATAATCACCCAGTTACGTTGTGATGTTTGATAGCACACAAGGTATTCCTCCGGTATCCGGGAGTTGCATAATCTCGTAGTCAAAGGAATATGTATATGGCATGAAGAAAGCAATAGAAATAAAACTTAATGATCATTATGCTAAGCTAACGGATGGGTCTTGTCCATCACATCATTCTCCTAATGATGTGATTCCGTTCATCAAACTTAACCATGTTTGATTAACGAGCTAGTCTAGTAGAGGCTTACTAGGGACATAGTGTTTTGTCTATGTATCCAAACATGTATCAAGTTTCCGGTTAATACAATCTAGCATGAATAATAAACATTTACCATGATATAAGGAAATATAAAATAACAACTGTATTATTGCCTCTAGGGCATATTTCCTTCAGCGCCCTAGGGGGGCGCTCTCCACACTTGTGGATGCCTCGGGACTATTCTGGTCGATCTCCGATGCTCCGTGGGCTTCTTCTGATCCATAAAAAATCACCGTATTTTTACCTCGTTTGGACTCCGTTTGATATTCCTTTTTTGTAAAACTCAAAAACAAGGAAAAAACACACATTGGCACTGGGCTCTGGGTTAATAGGTTAGTCCCGAAAATGATATAAAATAGCATAATAATGCATATAAAACATCCAAAACAGGTAATATAATAGCATGGAACAATAAAGAATTATAGATACGTTGGAGATGTATCAAGCATCCCCAAGCTTAATCCTGCTCGTCCTTGAGTAGGTAAATGATAAAAACAGAATTTTTTATGTAGAATGCTACCTAACACATTTATCCATGTAATTTTCTTTATTGTTGCATGAATTTTCAGATCCATAAGATTGAAAACAAAATTTTAATATTGACATAAAAATGATAATACTTCAAGCATACTAATAAAGCAATCATGTCTTCTCAAAATAACATGGCCAAAGAAAGTTATCCCTACAAAATCATATAGCCTGGCGATGCTCCATCTTCATCACACAAAGTATTTAATCACACACAACCCAGATGACAAGCCAAGCAATTGTTTCATACTTTTGATGTTCTCAAACTTTTTAAACTTTCACGCAATACATGAGCATGAGCCATGGATATAGCACTATAGGTGGAATAGAATATGGTGGTTGTGGTGAAGACAAAAAGAAGGAGATAGTCTCACATCAACTAGGCGTATCTATTGATGGGCATCTCCATAGCCCGTTGATATGCCTAGTTGATGTGAGACTATCTTTCCTTTGTCAGAATGCATCATTAAATACTGTGAACAGTGAATCATTGATTTTTGTAGGATATTTTATCATTTGAGGACATAATTATTATTATGTCAATATTAAACTTTCAATGTCTTGAATCTTTCGGATCTGAACATTCATGCCAATAATAAAAATTACATTAATATGTTAGGTAGCATTGCACATCAAAAATTATGTTTTATCATTACCTGGAGCGAGAACTAAGCAGGGGATGTTGATACGTCTCCAATGTATCTATAATTTTATTTCCATGCTATTATATTATCTATTTTGGATGTTTAATGAAACTTTAATATGCTCTTTTACGTATTTTGGGACTAACCTGTGTCAGAGGCCAGTGCCGATTCTTAATTTTTGCCTATTTCAATGCTTGCGAGAAAAGGAATATCAAGCGGAATCCAAGCGAAACAAGCTGCCGTGAGGATCTTTCTTGGAACAAGCATAATCCAGGAGACTTGGGTAGAAGTCGAGAGATGCAGCGAGGCCACGAGGCGAGAGGCGCACCGGGGGGGTGAAACCGCCCCACCCTCGTGGGCCCCTCGTAGCTCCACCGACCTATTTCTTTCGCCTATATATATACTATTATACCCTAAAAACATGCAGAACCCACGAAACCACTTTTCCATCATACAACCTTACATGCCCGTGAGATCCCATCTTGGGGCTGTTAAGCGATCTTCGAAGGGGACTCATCACGGGGGCTTCTACATCAACACCATAGCCTCTCGATGATGTGTGAGTAGTTTACCACAGACCTTCGGGTCCATAGTTATTAGCTAGATGGCTTCTTCTCTCTCTTTGGTTCTCAATACAAAGTTCTCCTTGATGTTCTTGCAGATCTATTCGATGTAATACTTTTTGCGGTGTGTTTGCCGAGATCTGATGAATTGTGGGTTTATGATCAAGATTATCTATGAACAATATTTGATTCTTCTATGAATTCTTATATGCATGATTTGATATCTTTGCAAGTCTCTTCGAATTATCATTTTAGTTTGGCCTACTAGATTGATCTTTCTTGCAATGGGAGAAGTGCTTAGCTTTGGGTTCAATCTTGATGTGTCCTTTCCCAATGACAGCAGGGGCAGCAAGGCACGTAATGTATTGTTGCCATCGAGGATATAAAGATGGGGTTTATATCATATTGCTTGATTTTATCCCTCTACATCATGTCATCTTGCTTAATGCATTACTCTGTTCTTATGAACTTAATACTCTAGATGCATGTTGGATAGCGGTCGATGTGTGGAGTAATAGTAGTAGATGCGGAATCCTTTCGGTCTACTTGACACAGACGTGATGCCTATGTTCATGATCATGCCTAGATATTCTCATAACTATGTGCTTTTTTATCAATTGCTCGACAGTAATTGGTTCACCCACCGTAATATATGCTATGATGAGAGAAGCCACTAGTGAAACCTATGGCCCCAGGTCTATTTTACATCATATTAGTTTATCGTCAACTTGCCAATTTCTGTCGCAGTTTATTTTGCAATCTTTACATTCCAATCTATACAACAAAAATACCAAAAATATTTATCTTATTATCTTTATCAGATCTCACTTTTGCAAGTGACCGTGAAGGGATTGACAACCCCTTTATCGTGTTGGTTGCAAGGTTCTTGATTGTTTGTGCAGGTACTAGGCGATTTGCGTGTAGTCTCCTACTTGATTGATACCTTGGTTCTCAAAAACTGAGGGAAATACTTACGTTACTTTGCTGCATCACCCTTTCCTCTTCAAGGGAAAACCAACGCATGCTCAAGAGGTAGCGGTTGTCAATCCCTTCCCGGTTACTTGCAAAAGTGAGATCTGATGGAGATAGATAAACGGTAAAGTAAATATTTTTGGTATTTATGGTTTATAGATTGGAAAGTAAAAGATTGCGAAGGAAGTAAATTAGAAACTAAAATTATAGATCAAAAACTTATATGATGGAAAATAGACCCGGGGGCCATAGGTTTCACTAGAGGCTTCTCTCAAGATAGAAAACATTACGGTGGGTGAACAAATTACTGCAGAGCAATTGATAGAAAAGCGCAAAGTTATGACGATATCTAAGGCAATGATCATGAACATAGGCATCACGTCTGTATCAAGTAGACCGACTCCTGCTTGTATCTACTACTATTACTCCACACATCGACCGACTCCTGCCTGCATCTAGAGTATTAAGTTCATGAAGAACAGAGTAACGCATTAAGTAAGATGACATGATGTAATGGAATAAAATCAAGCAATATGATGTAAAACCCATATTTCTATCCTCGATGGAAACAATACAATACGTGCCTTGCTAACCCTACTATCATTGGGAAAGGACACCGCAAGATTGAACCCAAGCTAAGCACTCCTCCCATTGCAATAAAAACCAATCTAGTTGGCCAAACCAAATCAATAGTTCGAAGAGACTTGCAAAGCTATCAAATCATGCATATAAGAATTCAGAGAAGATTCAAATAATATTCACAGATAAGTTGATCATAAATCCACAATTCATCGGATCTCGGCAAACACACCGCAAAAAAGTATTACATCGAATAGATCTCCAAGAACATCGAGGAGAACATGGTATTGAGAATCAAAGAGAGAGAAAAAGCCATCTAGCTACTAGCTATGGACCCGTAGGTCTATGGTAAACTACTCACGCTTCATCGGAAGGGCAATGGTGTTGATGTAGAAGCCCTCCGTGATCGAATCCCCCTCTGACAGGACACCAGAAAAGGCCCCTAGATGGGATCTCACGGGTACAGAAGGTTGCGGCGGTGGATAAGTGTTTTCGTGGCTCTCTCTGTTGGTTTTGAATATATGAGAATATATAGGCGAAGAAACTAGGTCGATGGAGTCACGAGGGGCCGACAAGGGTGGGGGCGCGCCCTACCCCCAGGCGCGCCCTCGTCCTTAATGGCCTTGAGGGCTTCTCATCTTGCACTCCAAGTCCTCTGGATGTCTTCTGGTCCAAGAAAAATCATCGCGAAAGTTTCATTCCGTTTGGACTCCGTTTGGTATTCCTTTTCTGCGAAACTCTAAAACAAGGAAAAAACATAAACTGGCACTGGGCTCTAGGTTAATAAGTTAGTCCCAAAAATCATATAAAATAGCAAATTGATGCATATAAAACATCCAAAACAGATAATATAATAGCATGGAACAATCAAAAATTATAGATACGTTGGAGACGTATCAGTTCTCTTGCTGCAAGAATTCAATTTACATATAACTGATATGAAAGGAGCTGAGAACCCCGTAGCTGATAACTTGTCTAGGTTAGAGAATATTCTTGATGGCCACATCCTATTAACGATAGCTTTCCTGATGAGCAGTTAGCTGCAATAAATGTTTCTCATAACACCCCTTGGTATGCTAATTATGATAATTATATTGTTGCTAAATATATACCACCTAGCTTTACATATCAACAAAAGAAAAATTCTTCTATGATTTAAGACATTAATTTTAGGATGACCCACATCTTTATAAAGAAGGAGTAGATGGTATTATTAGACGTTGTGTACCTGAGCATGAACAGGGACAAATCCTACGGAAATGTCACTCTGAAGCTTATGGAGGGCATCATGCGGGAGATAGAACTGCTCATAAGGTATTGCAATCTGGTTTTATTGGCCTACTCTCTTCAGGGATGCTGAAAGTGCAACTAATCCCTGGGTGGTTTTGGTAATTCTTAACAACATATAGCTCATTGAACTAATATTCTTTCAAGATAATCATTTCAGAAAGTTCAATGATTGGCATGGCATGGACTAGAGATGTGGACCCCTCAAAATACTAAGGACACATATTGGCAAAAGCTCAAGACTCTACATTTTCATTTTAGTGATCCAAGATCACATTGAGTCCATAGGAAAAGCCAACACTATTAAAAGGGGATGAGGTGTTGCTTAATGGCTTTCTTGCTCAAAATTCTTACTGATATGGTCCAAAAGCCCTCAACCACTTTCTCATTTCCACATATGTCCTAAACCTAAAGTCAAACTCGGCCCCACCGATTTGATCCATCCGGTGCCACCGAGTTCATTTGACATAGCCATAGCCAGAAACCCTGATCAATTCGGTCTCACTGATAGGGATCTCGGTCTAACCGAGATGGGATTGCAAACTCTCTGTTTCCCTTCGTAAAGTTTTGGTCCAACCGAGATGGGCGATCGGTCCCACCGAGTTCGCAATGCAAACTCTCTGTTTCCTTTTCGTAACGTTTTGGTCTCACCGAAATGAGCGACCGGTCCCACCGAGTTTGCCTGACCAACTCTCTATTTGCTTATTAATGAAATCGGTCTCACCGAGTTGAAGTGATCGGTCTCACTGAGATCAAGTTATGCCCTAACCCTAGTGCATCGGTCCCACCGAGTTGATCATGTCGGTCCCACCGAAAACTCTAACTTTCACATTTTCAACCATATCGGTCTGACCGAGTTTCACTATTCGGTCTCATCGAGTTTGGCAAATTGTGTGTAATGGTTAGATTTTGTGTGGAGGCTATATATACCCCTCCATCCTTCCTCCATTCGGGGAGAGAGCCATCAGAATGTGCCTACACTTCCAGCATTCATTTTCTGTGAGAGAACCACCTACTCATGTGTTGAGACCAAGATATTCCAATCCAACCACAAGAATCTTGATCTCTAGCCTTCCCCAAGTTGCTTTCCACTCAAATCATCTTTCCACCATATCCAAATCTGTGAGAGAGAGTTGAGTGTTGGGGAGACTATGATGAAGCACAAGAGCAAGGAGTTCATCATCAACACACCATCTATTACCTTTTGGAAAGTGGTGTCTCCTAGATTGGTTAGGTATCACTTGGAAGCCTCCGTCAAGATTGTGGAGTTGAACCAAGGAGTTTGTAAGGGTAAGGAGATCGCCTACTTCGTGAAGATCTACCCAAGTGAGGCAAGTCCTTCATGGGCGATGGCCATGGTGGGATAGACAAGGTTGCTTCTTCGTGGACCCTTCCTGGGTGGAGCCCTCCGTGGACTCGCGGAACTGTTACCCTTCGTGGGTTGAAGTCTCCATCAACGTGGATGTACGATAGCACCACCTATCAGAACCACGCAAAAAATCTCCATCTCTACATTGCGTTTGCTCCATCCAAACTCCTCCCCTTTACCTTCGTATATGCAATGATTTGCATTCCGCTGCTATACTCTTAGCTAGAATTGCATGTGTAGGTTGATTGCTTGACTTGTGTTAAGTTGCTAAAATCTGCCAAGACTTAAAATTGGGAAAAGGCTATATTTTTATTTGGTCAAGTAGTTTAATGACCCCCCCTCTCGACATACTTTTGATCCTACAAGTGGTATCAGAGCTTTGGTCTCCATTTGCCTTGATTTCCATAGCTTTGGTGATCATAGCCTTGGTTTCACAACCTAGGAGAGTATGGCATCTAGCGAGGGAAATTACCGCCATAGAGGTCCTTACTTTGATGGTACTAATTTTGATAGTTGGGATCATAAGATGAAACTGCATATTCTTGGACATAAACCCGTCGTTTGGGCTATTGTGTGTATTGGCTTGCAAGGTGAATTCTTCGATGGGAGAGAACCAAACCGCGAAACTATCGCAGAAGAATTGAAGATGTTGCAATACAATGCTCAAGCTTGCGATATCCTCTTCAACGGATTGTGCCCCGAAGAATTCAACAAAATCAACCGTCTTGATAATGCAAAGGAAATTTGGGATGCTTTGATTGATATGCATGAAAGTACCGACTCTGTAAAGGAATCCAAATTGGATGTGCTTCAAAGTCAACTTGACAAGTTCAAAATGAAGGATGGTGAAGGTGTCGCTGAAATGTACTCTAGGCTTGCTCTCATCACAAATGAGATTGCCGGCTTAGGAAATGAAGAGACGACCGATAGATTCATCATCAAGAAGATCCTAAGAGCCTTTCAACCAACACAAATGAGATTGCCGGCTTTGATGGAAAATATGATACCGTGTGCACATTTATCCAAATGATGCCCAATTACAAAGATCTCAAGCCAACGGAAGTCATTGGTAGAATTTTTGCTCATGAGATGTCACTCAAGGATAAAGAAGAGCGCGAACGGTCCTGTAGCCTAGTGGTTGCAGCGACCTTGGTAGCACCCAGTCTGGGTTCGACTCGGTGAGGCCAGTTTAAGCAGGCTGGGCAAAAGTTTCTGGAATAAAAGGACTATGGGGCTGTTGCTCTACAATAAATAGTCAAAAAAGGATAAAGAAGAGCTTCACAACAAGTCTAGTGGTGCTTACAAAGCCTCATGTGATGCTCCTACATCATCAAGTGAGAAACAAGCTTTCAATGAGGAATTGAGCCTAATGGTGAAGAACTTCAACAAGTTCTACAAGAGTAGAAGTAAAGAAAGAAGTTCCAAGTCAAGGTCCTACAATGACAAAAGATCTTCTAGTCGTGAACGTAATTGCTACAATTGTGGAAGACCCGGACACTAATCCAATGAGTGTACGGCTCCCTACAAAAGAAGAGAAGACTCACCTAAAAGGAGAAGCAAAAGGGAAGAATCACCTCCAAGGGAGAGAAGGAGTAGAGATGATCATTATGAATGAAGAACCTCTCCCGCGGAAGCAAGGATTCAGAAAGGAAGGACAAGTCATCAAGGAGCTACACAAAACAAAGACATCAAGCTCATGTTGGTGAATGGGTATCCGGTTCCGAATCCAGCCACCACTCTGAGAGAAGTTATCACTCAGACTCCGAATATACTCAAGATGAAGGTGTTGCCAGTCTAGCACTTGTGTCAACCAACTTATGACATATTTGACTCACCAAATGAAGGAATTGGAAGATGCTTCATGGCTAAAGGCCCAAAGGTATCACACCCCGAGTATGTTGATTTCAATAGTGATGAAGATGATTTACTTGATGACAACTCTAGTGATGAAAACTATGATGAACTTGCTATTAATCATGCTAATCAAGATAAAACGAGTGACGATGATAAAAAGGAGATTGAGCGTCTAACTAAAGAACTAAACACTCTTAAGCCTTGGAAGATCACTAAGAGCTTTTAAAGACTCATGAGAAGCTACGCTTTGAAAAGCTCAACCTAGAGCAAGAGCATGGGTTCTTAAAAGCAATCAATGACGATCTTCGCAAGAAAAGTTCTTCTTACATTGCCAAGCGTTTACTCTTGTCTACTTACAAGCCACAAGTAAAATCTAGCAACAAGGAGTAAGAAAGATTCTTCTTCTAGTAGCAACAATAATCATGCTAAATCTAATATTTTTGCTCCTAGTAGTTCTCTTGATTCCACTAATGACTCTCTTAGCCAAGTTACACTTGAGAAAGAAAATATATTATTGAAGGGAATTATAGAGAAAGGTGTTTACAAGAGCCTTGCCAGAAGTAAGCAATTTGAGGAAATTGTATGCAAGCAAGGAAGGCACCGGAAGAATCAAGGTGTTGGTTTTGAACGAAAGCTCAATGCCAATGGAGTTGAGTGGGAAGAAGATCAATACCCAAGACGAAGTTTGTTCCTCAGCAAGAGAAGTATGATCCTACTTCCTTCAAGGGGCCACAAGCTCAAGATGATCTTCCACCACAAGACCACAAGCTAAAAGGCAAGGACAAGCTTCAAGAGGATATTGATGCATTTGAAGAAGCTCCTAAGGCCTTGGTCAAGTGGGTTCCCAAGACTACATCAAGTTCAACTTCATCAAGTACGACTACAACTCCAAGGATTCCCATCAAGATGATGTGGATCCCAAAGAAGAAGAACTAGAGAGTTCTTGAGGGTGACTCCGCCAACACACTTCACTCATATTCTCTTTGGCAAGGACAAGTGCAATCAACTTCCACATCTTGCACTAGTTCAAGGAGTCACAAACCCTCTTATTGGTAAGTCAAGGGACAAGGTAACCTAATGCTTTTCATGGACATCATCTTGTGTGTACTTCACTCTATGTCTATGGATATCCTTGTTTGTTCCTTGTGGGACTAACCCATGTAGGTATTGAAAGTGCAACTCACTCCAATGGATTGCTCCAAAATGATCTACATAAACATTGAGCATCCACATCTTCAACATCTACATGAGTCATCATCGACAAAACCAAATGTTAGTTCATCCCTCTTAGGGGGGATATCACATCTAGGGGAGATTTACTCTAAGAATTGAGCTAAAGCAACTCTAATGATGTGAACACAACAATGCTTTATGTAAAAGTAGTAACCCCACTTGTGCTTAAACGATGAGTATGACCTACGATCAAATGTTCTCATTTGACTTCAAAGTCAATATACTCATATATAGAGGACCTAGTCATTGCCAATTGCTTGATAGATGCTAGAGTATTTGTGCATGCTTTGCCACATATTTCATTTGCCATCTTATTGTGTGAGCATATTGATTGCATATTTTTCTCATTTGAGGACATCCATTGTTGCTTTGATTGTTTGGTCTTTTTCTTTTGCCAAATGGATGGAGAATAATGCCTAAGAACTCCCTCTAGCTATCTATGTTTTTCTCGTCTCAAACTCTATTCATGCTACATCACAAAGTTCCATCAAGTCAGATTCGAACCCTCTGGGTGAGGAGCACTCGGAGCCACCGATTCGTCATAGACTTAAACTTCCAAAACCTCTCTGTGTATTTTGGTCTGACTTCATTCCTTTCAGTCATACCGAGTTCATTGAGTTGATCTAGGTTTCAATCTCGGTGAAACCGATTTGAACAATTCGGTCACACCGAGTTGCAGCGACCGCTTGCGATTCTGTATCTGAGTGCCACCGAGTCGTTCCACTCGGTTGCACCGATAGGGTCTGGATATATATACCCACGGGTCAAATTTTGGAAATTCCTCCGAAACCATTTGCCCGTCAAGTATAGGGGATCAATTGCAGCCTCTTTCGGTAAGTAAGAGTGTCGAACCCAACGAGGAGCTAAAGGTAGAACAAATATTCCCTCAAGTTCTATCGACCACCGATACAACACTACGCATGCTTGACCTTCGCTTTACCTAGAACAAGTATGAAACTAGAAGTACTTTGTAGGAGTGATAGGATAGGTTAGCAAGAAAATAAAGAGCATGAAAATAAAACTAGGGGCTGTTTAGATAAAGACACAACTAAAGTAAATATGGCGAGTGTGGAAAAGTGGTGGTAGGAGTTGTGGAATTATCCCTAGGCAACTGACTATATTACTAGACCAGTAATCACTATTGCAATTCTCTTTGAGGGAGAGGCATAAACTAACATACTTTCTCTACTTGGATCATATGCACTTATGATTGGAACTCTAGCAAGCATCATAACTACTAAAGATTCATTAAGGTAAAACCGAACCATAGCATTAAAGTATCAAGTCCCTTTATCCCATACATAAACAACCTACTTACTCGGGTATGTGCTTACATCACTCCATACCCACCATAAGCAAATCATAAACATATTACCAAACCCTACAGTGAGGAATCCCTCATGCTTACTTGCGACACGGAGGGCGCAATAGGACAGCACCAATAATAAAACATGCAACTCAAACAAATCATAGCAATTCATCAATCACCGTTAGGACAACGAAAATCTACTCAGACATCATAGGATGGCAACACATCATTGGAGAATAATATGAAGCATAAAGCACCATGTTCAAGTAGAGGGTACAACGGGTTGTGGGAGAGTGGAACGTTGTAGATAGAGGGGGGAAGGCGATGGAGATGTTGGTGAAGATGACGGTGGTGTTGGTGAAGATCACGGTGATGATGATGGCCCCCGGCAGCACTCCGGCGCCACCGGAAGCAAGGGGGAGAGAGGTCCCCTTCTTCTTCTTCTTCCTTGACCACCTCCTAGATGGGAGAAGGGTTTCCCCTCTGGTCCTTGGCTCCCATGGCTTGGGAGGCGAGAGCCCCTCAAGATTGGATCTATCTCTACATTTGCGTTACATTGCGGCTCTGTTTCACCGTTTGGCGTATATATGGAATCCGTAACTCCGATTGGCACGAAACCTTGGCGTGATTTTTTTCGAATATTAGCTTTCTTGCGGAAAAAGAAGAGCATCAATCGCCTTATGGTGGGCTCACGAGGTAGAAGCGGCGCCCGGGGGTCGGTAGCCCCCTACCTCGTGACCACCTCGGGCACCGTCTCGCATGGATTTTCTTCCGGCATTTCCATATTTTCCAAAATAAGCTCGTCCATTTTATCCCGTTTGGACTCTGTTTGATATGGATATTCTGCGGAACATAAAACATACAGCAGAACGAGGCCTTTGGAGTGCTGAGCCTTTGGATCAATATATTAGTCCCAAAAATAATATAAAAAGTTGCCAAAAAGTATATGAAAGTGAATAATATTGGCATGGAACAATCAAAAATTATAGATACGACGGAGATGTATCAGCCCCAAGCTTAATTCCTGCTCGTCCTCGAGTAGGTAAATGATAAAAAAATAATTTTTGATGTGGAATGCTACCTAGCATAATCTTGATCATATGTCTAATCATGGCATGAATATTATGACACGAGTGATTCAAAGCAATAGTCTATCCTTTGACATAAAAATAATAATACTTCAAGCACACCAACCAAGCAATTATGTCTTATTGAAATAACATAGCCAAAGAAAGCTCATCCCTACTGTCGGTGTCAAAACCGGCGGATCTCGGGTAGGGGGTCCCGAATTGTGCGTCTAGGCGGATGGTAACAGGAGACAAGGGACACGATGTTTTTACCCAGGTTTGGGCCCTCTCGATGGAGGTAAAACCCTACTCCTCTTGATTAATATTGATGATATGGGTAGTACAAGAGTAGATCTACCACGAGATCAAAGAGGCTAAACCCTAGAAGCTAGCCTATGGTATGATTGTTGTTATTCCTACGGACTAAAACCCTCCGGTTTATATAGGCACCGAAGAGGGTTAGGGTTACAAGAGTCGGTTACAATGGTAGAAATCTACATATCCAAGTACGCCAAGCTTGCCTTCCACGCCAAGGAAAGTCCCATCCGGAGGCGGGACGAAGTCTTCAATCTTGTATCTTCATAGTCCGAGTCCGGCCAAAGGCTATAGTCCGGCTGTCGGACACCCCTAATCAGGACTCCCTCGGTAGCCTGAACGAGGCTTCAATAGCGGCGATGTTGGGTTCTCGGTAGGTCGTCATTGCAAATTAAAAATTCCTATCGCGAGAACATCGAGGAACATGCTATGGGAGATGGATCATAGTTCGTTACCACTAGGCAGCGATGCCGTGCAGCGGAAGAAGAGTTGGGGCAGCGGCGTCTGCGTGGATCGTCTCCTCCTCGTTCGATCTCCCCTCGGCGGCGGTCGTCCGATCCCACGTCTGAGTTCGCGGAGGATGGCGCAAGTGCACCGCCTCTAACGGTATCCAGCGTCGTGGGAGGAGCGTCGTCGCGGCGGACTGCTAGGTCCGATCACACGATCGGCGGCGAGTGGAGGTGGCTATTCGCAACACATGCAAACCCTAATCGCATGGCCTTGGCGATCAACCGCTGAGTGTACGCACCTCCACTTTATATAGGCGTCCGTCGCGAGCTCAACACTTGGGCCTGCCACGGACCCTAAAACAAAGTCTACTCGGTAGCGTTCCTAGTCTAGTTCGGATCACATCCGACCCGGTGTCCTCTGAACTGACCTCGTGGGTTCCTTCCCTTAAGCGTGACCCCTTAGGTTCAAGTCAGCTTGGTCGCGATTCGGATCACCTCGACCTGTCATGCGGTTGGTAGCGGCCTCTAGCAAGGCGTGCCGACCACCAAGCGGAACTATGAAGCTGGTTAAGCGAACCAGCCTGGCGTGTCACATACATTTCCCTTTGCCGCTTACGATATATGTTGTCGGGCTCAAAGGCGGGCTTGTCATCCTTGTGCTAACCCGACCTCTTTCTCGTTCGGTGATACCGACCCTTTATCCGGATTATCTCATAATCCTTATCGCATGGCCATGCTGTTCTGGTCGAGATCACACGAGGGCCCGAGTATATCTCTCGATCGGAGGGCAAATCCCATCTTGCTTTCGACCATGTCTCGCGGCATGGGACTGGACAAACCGAAACCTACCTTTGTAACTACCGATCACGGAGTAGCGTTTGATCGGCCCAAAGCAAGTCTATCACCATCTCGAGTACATGCGTCGACTCAGGTCTTAGGACATAGAGCATTATGTTGTACTAGAGACTCACAGATGACATATCGCTGCATCTCATAGTTGGGTGCATCCAGGCTCGGACCTTATCTCGACTTCGGATCCGACTATGTGAATCCGACGAGACCTTTCCAAGTCCATATTATCCGGTTAGCATCCAATGCTCCATGGCTAGTGAGGCCAGGCCATCGGCCAGTGTCATATGCTAGTCTAGTCGGCTGGCGTCCACACAGCCCTTTCGACTAAGGGACCTTTTAGGACAGTCATCATACAATGCATAGTCCCACAACCAAGTCACGTGCTGGCGATACACATCATTAATAATGCCCAAGGACTATCTTTATTCATAAACACATAGGAAATATCATCATACATGATTGCCTCTAGGGCATATCTCCAGCAGACGAGTCCGGTAGCATATTGTCTTCGGCATTGCAAAGGCGGGTTCCTCCTTGAATACTTCATAGAAGATTTTGAACACAAGGATAGTGTCAAACTCTGCAAAATAAGTTCCACATACCACAGTAGAGAATAATATTTACACAAGTTCAATCTGCTGGCGTATTCAGCATGATGTGACATCACACCAGCCAAGCCTTTATTGAATCATTTTACTATCCCACCTCGGTGTGTTTAGCGAGGCGGTTTCCTTAGCACGTCTTGTCAAAGCGAGATCGTGTCCCCTTATTCAGGATTCTCATCAATACAGGCGTAGTACCCAACGCGCCATTGATTATGGCGCTTAGGAGATAAGCGAGTTTTATCGAGGCGGTGGGGCGCATAGCTTTGTCCGTCCATATAAGGGATAAGGATCCACTTTCACACCGCCTTCTTCCTCCTTTGCTTATCCATTTCCACTTTTCGAGCTCCAGCGCCCAAGTCCGCATCCCACCTCAACCTTCTCCAACTATATCGGGGGCGGGAGGCAAGTGGATGGCCTCCTCAATCACAGTGGGGCACATCAAAAAGCTGCGGAAGGCGGATACTTGTCCAGCGACGCGCCTCGGCTCCTGACAAGGGGTAGCTCATCCACCCCGGGCCCCATGAGAGGTGCTGTTCCTCCCCACTTCCTCCCGGACTAGGGTTTCCACTTCACCCATTTGTCAGGGGCTCATGTTCTACTATGGCCTAGAACTTCCCACGATCTGGCTTCTCTACGGCTTACCTCATGGAAAGAGATGGGCACGGCGTGGGGTAATCGGAAGAGCTAACGGACTCCAAACCTGCGTCCGAAACACTGGTGGACAAAGCTCAAGCTTATCAGCGTAGTCCGGTTATGCTCATCCACCGGATCCTCCCATGCCAACAACGGGCCTTCAACTTGTGGGAGTTTGATCCGGGCAACACGAACAGAGTGGCTCTTGACACTACGTCTGAAGGCGCCTAGAAGGTGCTATTCAAGGCGCCCGAGGCTCCGCATCCGCTACTGAAGATCGCGGATTCAGCTCATGACATCAAGCCAGCGAGGTAAGCTATTTACCCTTTACGGGACTCTTTTTCATAGTTTGACTCTATCACGGGATCTAAAACTCCCTCACCTTTAGCAGGTGGCGGAAGGCGTCCGGACAGGTTATTTGTCCGGCTCCCTCGCCCGAAGACCAGCAGAGGCCTTGGGTGTGGGGCTGCTGGCTCCGGCACCTCACGTGGTGCGGAGAAAAAACCAAGAAAGAAGGCCACGGGGACTGAAGGAGTTCCGGCGCCAGTGTTGTCGGACTCATCGTCCGATGACTCCGAGGTGGACTCCTCCAGCGAAAGCGAGGAGGAGGAAAAAGGCCTCTCCCAGTGAGAGGAGAGAAAAGGAAGGCCGCCCCAATTGGGGAGGCGGAGGGTCAAGAAGGAAGGACCCTCTGTCGGTTCGGGTTCAGCAGACCCTTGAGGTTCGAACAACTGGGAGTGCGCGCGGAGATCCAACCCTCCACCGTCTCGCACTTGGCAGAATCCTTTGGGACCTAAACTACTAAGCGAACAGCACAAGAACACAGGATTTATCTTGGTTGAGGCCACCATTGTGGTGTAATACCCTACTCCAGTGTGTGGTGTGGTGGATTGCCTCTAAGGCTGATGAGGAACAATACAAGGGAGAACAGCCTCGCGAGGGTCTATTCTTGGCGGGTGCGATGAACTGCTAGGTGGCGTTTAGTCGCTCTAGCTACTGGTTTCTTGATGAGGATTCTAGATCTCTCTCCTCCCTTCTCTCCCTCTTCCAGATGCCTCTTCCAGATGCCCCTTGCTCTGGGTGTGGCTACTCCTATTTATAAGCGAAGGCCTGGGCCTCTTCCCAAATATTGAGGGGAAGGCGCCAACAATTGGCCATTTGAAGGGAGCAGTGGTACACTTATCCTGACTAAAGTTGGTCCTCGCTTTGCCAAAGGCTCTGGTGATGGCCTTTGCTTGGGCTCCTGATGACTCCTTCCAGCCGTTGGGCTGGTCTTGGTCTTGTTGCACCGAAGCGGATGCCTTTGCTTGATGCTCTCGCTGCGCTTGCTCCCTTTGCACCAAAGAGGAAAGGAGGACACTGCGCGGTTTGGCGCTTCGGCTGGCGCCCTTGGTAAATCATGGCTTGCGTCATGGGCACCTCGCGAGGTGCCCCTGCCTAAACTCTCCGCCTCCTCATGAGCCAGGCTGACAAGGCGTGCTGAGAAGCTCCTTGTCGTCGCCTGCAATCTGGCCCCTCGCGAGGTCTTGAGCTTGCGTTGATGAAGATGGGCGTCTTTGGGCCTCCTCAGAAACCACGCCGCAGGCAGGCGAGCAAGTCTGGGACCCCGTTCCCGAAGCGCCCGTGATAGCCCCAGGGCCCATGGCGGCGCCCAATTGGCGGCGAGAGGCGAAAGGGCAAGTCTTGAAGCGTCGCGGGCCCCTAACAGCCTGCGGCCTTAGGCGCCCAGCGTGGCGGTTGATTGACGCGTCGCCTTTGCTTCCCATGATGCCTCGGTAACCACCGGATTCGACAAGTCCACCGCATGCGAGTGGGTCATGATTCGGTGATCGTGGAGGCCGACGGTTGGCCTTCGCCCGGCTATAAATGCAGAACAGCGCCGCCCTTCGATCTATCATACCTTCTCCTCCTCCTCGTTTAAATGCGTTTGCCATGGCTCGATCTGCGGTTCTCCATGGAAGAGAAGGAAAGGCTCCTCAAGAGGATCTGACCTGCTCCCCCAAAGCGGCTTGCCCTCTGATGTCGAGGGCAAGAGCGCTCGCCGAGGCGCCCGTGCCTGGTGCGGCGGCGCCACCAGGTTTCCTCTTCCCTTGTCTGCAGCGCATTGGCGGCTCGAAGGAGGCGACACAGGCGCCCACAGACAGCGCCGCCCGGCAGCGCCGGCCGAGTCCTGGTGTCGTCTCCCCACAGGTCCACGTCGAGGCTCCTGCCGGGAGTTCGTGCTTCACGTCGCCCGCCTCCTAAATCTTGGATTCGTCTTCCTTCTTTCTTCGCCTCCGTCGTCCGTGAGAAGACCCACAGGACTCTGGCTGCAACCATGGCTCGGCACCCTCGCGACAGGGGAGGTCGTGGTAGTTGCCCAGGCGAGGTCTTCATGACTTCGAGGCTGGGAGAGGTCGCCAGGTCTGCCGGGGCGAGCGCCCTCACGATCCACAGGTGCTGATGGTGCTTGGTGGTGTCCTTCAAGGTCTTGGCGGAGGGTCGTGGTGGAGTGCTGCCGGGAGAGGTGGTGGGAATCCTCTGCGGTGAGACATGGGTCGACCGACCACTCCTTGGCAGCTCCTCGAGCGACAGGCGCCGGAGGATCCAGCGACTCCGCTTGAGCTCTTGGCGGACAGGAGGCGGCGGCAGCGACTCTGAGCCTCAGGAGCCTGCACGCTCCCGGAGAGGCGGGCTCATCGGGCCGTCGCCGCCCCCGATCTGGATGGGGTTGGCGCGGACCGGGTGGCTGTCGGTTCGGGTTCAGCAGACCCTTAATGTTCGAACTCAGGATGATGCGGAGATCAACCCTCCACCGTCTTGTACCTCGCCCGAATCGCAAGGACCTAAACTACTAAGAAGAACACACAAGAGACACGAGATTTATACTACTTGGGCCACCGTTGTGGTGTAATACCCTACTCTAGTTTGTGGTGTGGTGGATTGCCTCTTGGGCTGATGAAGAAAGATCTGAGGGAAGAACAGCCTCGCGAGGTCTGTTCTTGGTGGATGTGATGAACTGCTAAGTGGTGTCTCGTCGCTCTAGCTTGAGGATCGGGTCTCTATCTCTATCTGATCTGGATGCCGATCGTTTTGTCCTTCCTATCCGATCGTTTTTTCGTCCCCTCTACTATGGTGGCTAGCTCTACTTATATAGACGAAGGCCCTGGGCCTCTTCCCAAATATTGAGCGGGAAGGGCGCCAACAATTGGCCATTTTGAAGGGGAACAGCGGGTACACTTATCTGACTAAAGTTGGTCCTCGCTTTGCCAAGGCTCTGGTGATAGCCTGCTTGGGCTCCACGATGACTCCCTTCCGGCCGTTGGGGCTGGTCTTGGTCTTGTTGCAAAGCGGATGCCTTTGCTTGATGCTCTCGCTGCGCTTGCTCCTTTGCACCAAAGAGGAAAGGAGGGCGCTGCTTGTGGTGGCGCCATGGCGCCCTTGGTGCGTCATGGCTTGCGTCATGGGCACCTCATGAGGTACCCGCCTTGAACTCTCGCCTCCTCATGAGCCGGCTGGCGAGGCCGTGCCTATGGGAGCTCCTGGTCGTCCGCCCATGCAATCTCAGCCCCTCGCGAGGTCTTGAGCTTGCGTTGATGAAGATGGGCTGTCCTGGGCCTCCTTTGAGCCACGCCGCGGAGCCGTGGCGAGCAAGTCTGGGGACCCCGTTCCCAGGCGCCCGGCAGTAGCCGGGCCTGGCGGCGCCCGAACTTGCAGGCGAGGCGAAGGGCATGTGTGAAGCGTCGCGGGCCCTAACAGCCCTGCGGCCTTGGGCGCCAGCGTGGCGGTTGATTGGATCGTCATGCCTTTGCAACGTGTGGGTTGATATGAGGCGGCATCTTCCTTGCCTCCTTTACTTTCTCCGATTGCTGCTCGGATGCCTGTCTTGCGCCTCTCCTCCACTGCTTCTAAGACCTTGAGATCCACTCCGCCTTCGTGCCCTAGCCAGTCATGGCTCCTCGCCAAACCCGGCGGAGCACTGGTACTCTCATGCCTTGGACCCGCTGAATGTGTCGGCCCATGAGCCTTGCACGATCGCCCGGTTGGTGGGCGCGAGGCATCAATGGAGCAGCGGTGTTCAAGGCGGATCCTCCGCCTGAGGTCGGGGGAGTACCTTCTACCCGTTCTTCATGGCGCCATCATCGCTGGTGCGGTGCCTCCCTTCTACGAGTTCTTCTTCTCCAGTCCTCCGTCACTACAACATCCAAGCTCTGCACCTCGATCCCAACTCCGTCCTTCTTACGGCAATCTTAGCCTACTATTGTGAGGCCCATGTTGGGGTGAAGCCCTCGGTGGCCTTGCTGCGCCACTACTTCTTCCTCAAGAGCCTCCGTGGTTCCGCCTCGCGTCTTGTGAGCTTAAATCGCATCTGGTAGACCATCGCCATTCAAACCACAGGAAGCGGATTGAGGGCTTTAGGAGAAAGTGGGTCTTGGTGGATCTTTGGCGAATCCACCTCGGCTGATCCACCTTACAGGCCAGCCGAGAGCTCAAGCAGCCCAGTCCCGGCGAAGCTTGGGATCCCAGCTGCTAGTCTTTGGAGAAGATGGATCAGATCTGAAAGCTTGGCCTTGGCAGTGAGGCTGACAGGTCGTCGCTTCTTGAGGGAGTTCTGGGCACCAATTGGCTCCGCCCGCGATGCTCGCTTAGATGTGGAGGTCTCACGAGCCCGTGGCTGGCAGCGAGGATCTGGCGGCAGTCCTCGATCCTTGGTTGAGAGCGATGTGGCGAGACCGGGCGCCCAGCGCCCTGTTCCTTCTTGAGGATTGGGAGCAGGTTGTGGGGTCCATGCCCGCCTTCAAGCTGGGGCGGGCTCGTGCCTTGAGCTCGGAGGACTGGTGGGCGTGTCCTCTTCCGACTCGTGAAGAGGTGGAGGAAAGAGCAGGAGAGGGGTTGATTGGGCGGAGTCAAGGCTCCTCCCTTGGCCTTGAGCCCGTTCTCCGCCTCCCAAGAGTGGCGGCAGCGAGGATGAGGGTGGCGGGAGGCAGAAGCCTGCCCCGATCGAAGAAGGACGGACTGGGCTGGTCCCAGCAGGTCCGCCCGGCCAGGGACCGTGAGACGCGCCTCTGCTCTGGTCCCTTGAAGCTGATCCTGGCCGGCTCCGGGCTTCTAGTATGGTCGGAGGCTGCTCAGGAGTCCACCAGCGGACGACTGTAAGTGCTGCTTCCCATCTTGATTATTGCTCTGTCGGCGGATCGATGTCCATGTTCTTGGCCGGGTGGCATGCAAAGAAGCTGAAAAAGGGGCTCTGAGGCCCCATCAGGTGGCCAGTGCCTCCTTGCTGAAAAACAAGATGATCCGGCCTTGGGCCTCTCCCCTTGAGGCGTCCTTGCGAGGCTGGCTGAGCCCATTTGGGCAGCTCAGCCCCCCTTGACCCAGGCGACTCAGGGTGGCCTTCTTGGGCCAGCTGCCTCCACCGTTGCCGTGGCGCTACTGGTTCCGCCTCAAGCGCGTGATGGCTACCACCGCCATCTCCTCCTACTCCGCCAACTCTTGTCTCTCAGACTCCTCCGCTGTCTGGATCGTGCTGCCTTTGAATTGGACCGGCTCTGGCCAGATCTTCTGGCGCCGACCCTCGCGCTTGGTGGCAGGCGCTTGGATCCGGCCTCTGGCTGGATTCGCGCCCGGCAACGGTCAGTGGCTGGTCGAGCCTCGACAGCTGCGCGAGGAGGCAGGCTGTTCATGGCGAAGGTAGCCAGCGATCTGCCGGGGAGGCAGCCCGACATCAAGGTGCTTGTGAGGCTGGAGGGCGAGCTGAAGGGCTGCAGAACCAGCTCGCCCGAGCCCGCCCCGCCACGAGCAGGAGAAAGCATGAAGGCTGTGGCCGCCAAGGGCCAAGGAGGCCAAGGTGAGCGTCGTGACCGCCTAGGCCTTGCTGGAGCGAGAGCAGGAGGCGGAAGGTGAGGCTGGGCGCCAAGCGCGGGTTCTTGCCGAAGATCGCGTGGCCTTCATGGATATGGAGGTGAAGGCTCGCGCCTTCTTGAGGGAGCTTTATGATAGCCGCTGGAGAGCCTTGGTGGTGGCGAAGGGCCAGCCCCGTAAGCTGCTTCCCTTCTGATTCGTGCTCTTGAAGATGTCTCCCTTGGTCTTGGCCCCACGGCTAAGGCCGAGTGTGTGTCTTGTCTTCTGCGGCAGCGGCGGATCCTCACCCACATCTATCTTGGCGATCCAGTGTCGACATGGACAACTCTTTGGGCCAGTGGCGAGCATGCAGCTGCCGCTAGAGGTTGTGAAGGTCGTCTTGGAGGCTCTGTTAGGGGAAGTTCGGGCCTTCAGCACCAAGGCAGAGCGAGGCCTTGCCGCCCTGCTGCTTCACGAGAGGCGAGCCCTCCACGCTGCTCCACCGCCGACAAGTGACTCCGTTGTGGCTCTGTCTTGCTTTTAATTCCTGCCGTGTATCATGCCTCGGGGCGTTTAAACTGCGTTTGGTATTGCGATATGAGTGTGGACTGTGATATTTGCTTTTGAGTTCCTTGAAATTTGTGCTTCCTACTTGCTTATGTTCTCTGTGGCGAGCTATTGCGCATACCTCGCCATGCCGTTAGCCCGACCGGAAGCCAGGACGGGACCAAGGGTGAGGGCTATGTGACAAGTTAGGCTCTGAGTCGCGATGCTCAGGAGTCCCCTTAAGCGCCACGAACAACAAGTAGGGAGGTGGTATGGCGGATCCACGTTCTCGTCTGAGAGCCCGGCCCCGCATACCTCAACCGCCGTTAGCCTTCGGAACTAGGGGTGAGGGCTACGTGACGATTAGGCTCTGAGTCGCGATGCTCAGAGTCCCCTTGGCGCTCAAGCGGCATCGTGCCTTGGCTCCGCTCGGGGAGTGGCGTCGATGAACCAGGCCGAGAGGCTGGCTGGGTAAGCGTCGCGTCTGGCGTGACCAGGCGCAGCCCGTGCCCACCCCTCGTGCTGGCGCTCAGGAGGCGTTGCGATGAGGCCGGACCTCTGAGCTCTGGGCTCCACGAGGTTGAGTGCGACCCGGAGGCCACCCTCAGTTTTTATCACTGGCCTTGAACATAAGCGGTTCCGCATGCGTCTGGCATAGCCGCTCCTCGGCGGTGTAAATCGACCAGTGGAGCATGGTGCTTCCTTGGAGCGTGGGAGGGCTCCCCTCGGGAGGAGCCAGGCGTATCTGACCCTGCGACCGCGTGGCTGGCACGGTAGAGGCTGGAGGAGGTGTATCTAGGCACCCATGAGCGGTAGCGGGACTCACGGGCCCCTACCTCAAGGCGGGTTGCTTTGGCTGCAGGCCTTATCTTGAGTGTGTTCCTGCAAATTTGGCGAGATGCGGTGCTCTACATCTTGGTCCGGCTCTCGAAGCTGGGGTCAGACCATCATGTTGGCAAGCCAGGTCGCGATTCCATGGACAAGACCCGGTGAGGCGGAGGCGGTAGGAGCCCTGGTCGCGATCTCAGGCACCCCCTTCTTGCGCAAGCTAGGTTAGATGGCGCAACTCGTCCTCGGGTCGGCTCTCGGGCTGGTCTCGGCCGTCATTGGCAAGCAGGTCGGGATGCCATGGACAAGACCGGAGGTGAGGGCCGGAGGCGGTGGGAGCCACTGAGTCGCGATGCTCGGGCACCCCTCCTTCTAGCAGCGCAAGCTGGGGTAGACGCATCAACTCTCGTCCTCGGGTCCGGCTCTCGGGCTGGTCTCGGCCGTCGGCTGGCAAGCGGTCGCGATGCCATGGACAAGACCGGAGGTGAGGGCGGAGGCGGTGGGAGCCTGCGTCGCGATGCTCGGGCACCCCCCTTTAGCAGCATAAAGCTGGATTAGATAGCCGAAACTCGTCCTCTGGTCGGCTCTCGGGCTGGTCTCGCCGTCATTTGGCAAGCCAGGTCGCAATGCCATGGACAAGACCAGAGGGTGAGGACGGAGATAGGTAGGAGCCCAGTCGCGATGCTCGGGCACCCCTCCTTTAGCGTGCAAGATTCCGCCACCCAGGAAAAGGCACCAAATAACAAGCATGGTGGAGCGAGCATAATCCTAAGAAGCGGCGGGGAAGGATACATGCATGCAGCTGGGCCCGAGCGGCTTGGGATGATGCAGCCGAGGCACCCCAACAGGATAAGCTAATGACATGAAGTAAAAGAGATACATGCATGAGGATGGACCTTGACACAGGGAATAATCTGACCTGAAGGCGCTCCCAGTAGGAAATAAAACTTAAAGATGTCACTGGTGATGTTGGGATGAAGGGTTGTTGATGTAGCAGACTCGGTGGGCTGCGGGGCCGATCCTCACGAGCCCCCAGGGCCCAAGGGCCTCGGGAGGCTCGGGCGTTAAGCGGCTCCTCATGGGCCATCTCCATCTCCCGGGGCTGCGGCGTGCCTGACCTGTGAGCCTCGGGATGGTCCCTCATGAGCAGCAGTGCGTAGCAGCCGCGTTTGGTAAGCCATAAGGCATCGTGCACGTGGCGTGGCGGGCGGACCCTGTAGCGTCCCACTCGCGGGGAGCCAAAGGCGCTCTTGAGATCCGGCTCGGTTGAGCCTGAGTGCGTCGATCAGACGCGCAGCCCACCATCCTCGCTGGATGGGGGCCACAGCAGAGTGGCGGCTGCCCCTCATGACCCTTGACTCTGGAGCTCTGAATGGCCTTGGCATTGAACTCTTGAGGTTTTGTCCTCCTGGTCTTGCTCCTTCTTGCGGAAGCGTGCTTGAAACACGCCTCCCGTGGTGCCCAGCGCCTCCCTCGAGACCTTGGCGAGGTCGGTGGCCCTCGAGGCCAGAGCCCTACACGAGATGGCAAAGGGCGCTTCCCTATCTCGATGGAAGGAGGCTCCCTGGCCGGTCGGGCCACGAGAACTGCCTCTTGAGGGCCGGGCGGTCGATGTCTTCTTCTTCTTGGGTGCGGCCTCGGGAGGCCTCCTGCTGCTTGTGGTCGGGGTCTTCTAGCGATCTGGCTGAAAGGCTCGCTCCGGGAGCCTGCTGCGTCTCTCTCTTCCACGGGGCACCGTGATGACCCCGACTTCACGGCATCTTGAGGACGTTATAGCCGTGGTGAGTTACAGACCATGAATTTGGCCAGTAGGGTACCCAAGGATGGCGTTGTCTGACGGTGAATGTGGGTGACGTCGAGTCGATGAGCTCGGTCGCAGTGGTTATCGCGAGCCCGAAGGTGATAGGAAGCGCACCTGCCCAATCGGGACCGTGGAGCCGTCGGTGACTCCGGAGAAAGGCTTGGTTGGCTGGAGAGTGTGTAAGGCACTTGAAGATTGTTGAATGTTTCCCGCAGACGGGGCGTTGAGTCCTGCCCCACCGTCGATGAGGTCTTGGTGACCAACACGTTCACGATGATTGGGAACAAAGCATTGGGAGAACTCCGGTGTGTACGCGACTTGAGCTGATCCGGCTGAGCTGAGCGTGATGGCGTCGCCCGACCAGCCGAGAAGCGCGTGGCCTCGAGCTTGGGGAGAACTGCATTCGCCGGCGGGCGAACTGCTTGAAGATGTCTTGAGAGGTGGGGCTTGAGCTCCGCCCGGGATCTGGTGATCGTACCGCAGTTCCAGAGGCCCCAGCCGCCTCGTCGATAGCGGTCCTCATTTCTCCTTGCGTGGCGGCGGAGGAGAGCCTCGTTCCCTTGCAGGCGATCCTCGCGAGGCTGATCCCTCGGCCTCCCTCGTGGCCAGAGTCTTATAGCAGTCCTCATGAGGTTAGTCGCGCCACCTGCGCGGGCATGGTCTTCCGGCATCCTGCATTCCTTCCTCCTCCTCGGCCGTAGCCCAGTCGGCTGCGCTTCAGGCGTCTGCCGAACCTTCCTTCAGCGTCTGGCCCGGAGCTCTTGGCATTCATTGGTGTTGTGGGTGTGGAGGTCATGGTACCGCAGATACCGACTGCCCTTGGAGGACTCGGGCTGATCTACGCCTCGCTTGGTGTCTGGTTCGGCCTTGATCGGCAGCCCCTTAAGCTCACGTCCTTGGCCTTGGACTTCTTTTCTTGGGCTCCATGGCAGGCAGCTCGAGGAGGAGGCGCCCTCCTCAGCCTGGCGCACTTAGTGCCAAGTTGAACAGCTCAGGAGGTGCACAGATCTTCATGCATCGCCAGCTCCTCCTTCATCTTGACGTCGCATGAGCCGTCCGGAGAAAGCGAGAGATGTTGGCCTCCTCCGATTACCACAGGGATCTTGAGGCGTGCGTTGTTGAGCGGCTGGATGTACTTTTGCGGTGTTTCCCCGGCTGCTGCTTGATTGGCATGTCGCTCACGGCGGTGGCGGTCATGAGTACCACAAGTTGGCGATAAAGCGGAGTGCGTGTCGGCCCGAAGAGATCATGCCTCGGACCAGATTCGAGGGCAGTGCGGGCTCCGTCCTTGGCGCCATGAAACGAGTTCGCCGCATGACCTTTTCATCCCGTTAGCAGCCTCGATGCCCAGCTCGTAAACTGGAGGAACTCCGTGGGTCAGCTGTGCCGTCGTGGCGAGGCAGGTCGGCGAACTTGGCGGGCCGCAGCGACACTGCGCCTTCCGGAGGTGAAAGCGGCAACCGCAAGTGGCGCGAGGGGCTCGGGCGGCGAAGAGCTTGGTCTTGCGGGCCTCCTGCGCGCCCGGCTGGGGCGGCGTAAGTCTGGCGATGCCAGGCGGAGAGCACTCGGGCGGCTTCTTGTGGGCGAGAACTTCTCGACAGCTCTGCTCTTCTTGGCGCTGATGGGCGGGTTCCGCCCACAGGGCGCGCACCTTGGGGCGGCGCCTTCTTGAGGAGGCGCCACAGGAGCTTCATCGCCAGCGAAGCGGTAGTGCAGTACCCGAGGCGGATGGTCTTGGCGCCTCCTAAAGCCTGAACGAGCTTCGGCGACAGTGAAACCATTCTTCATAAACGTCGTCGGCAAGCGTGGCAGGAAACTCGTTGCGCGATGAAGTGCAGCAGGGCCTCCATGGGCCTTGAAGCGCGTGGCGAAAAACCAGCGAGGTGGCGGCGTGGCGGTGCGGCCGTCCGCCTCATGGATGGGTGCTAGGGCGATGCTTGCTGCTTTCGTTCCCGCCCGGGGCGGTGGCGGCGTTGATGGCGGTGATGAGGAGCAGCAGCGGCGCCCGCCAGCAGGGTATCACAGGCGACATAGGAGGCGGCTCGGCGCTTGGCGAGCCAGCCAGGCGTCGGACATGAATTCTGATGGTTGGGGAAGAAACGAGGCGGCGAAAAGCGGATGCAGCGCACCCTACTGGCGCGCCAAATGTCAATTCGGGTTCAGCCAGACCCTTGAGGTTCGAACAGCTTGGGTGTGCGGAGATCCAACCCTCTACCGTCTCGCACTTGCCGAATCGCTGGGACCTAAACTACTAAGCAGAACAGCACAAGAGACCACAGGTTTATCTTTGGTTAGGCCACCATTGTGGTGTAATACCCTACTCCGATGTGTGGTGTGGTGGATTGCCTCTTGGGCTGATGAGGAACAATACAAGGGAGAACAGCCTCGCGAAGTGCATTCTTGGCGAGTCACGATGAACTGCTAGGTGGCGTTCGGTCGCTCTAGCTACGATTTCTTGATGAGATTCGGATCTCTCTCCTTCTCTCCCTCTTCGGATGCCTCTCCCGGATGCCTTGCTCGGTGTGGCTACTCCTATTATAAGCGAAGGCCTGGGCCTCTTCCCAAATATTGAGCAGGGAAGAGGCGCCAACAATTAGCCATTTGAAGGGAAGCAGTGGTACACTTATCTGACTAAAGTTGGTCCTCGCACCTTGCCAAAGGCTCTGGTGATGGCCTTTGCTTGGGCTCCACAATGACTCCCTTCCGGCCGTTGGGCTGGTCTTGGTCTTGTTGCACGAAGCGGATGCCTTTGCTTGATGCTCTCGCTGCGCTTGCTCCCTTTGCACCAAAGAGAAAGGAGGGCGCTGCTTGCTGGCTGGCGCCTGGCGCCCTTGGTAAATCATGGCTTGCGTCATGGGCACCTGCGTAGTCGCTGCCTTGAACTCTCCGCCTCCTCATGAGCCAGACTGGCGAGGCCGTGCACGAGAAGCTCCTTGTCGTCCGCCCGGCCGAGCTTCAGCCCCTCGCGAGGTCTTGAGCTTCGTTGATGAAGATGGGCGTCTTGGGCCTCCTCGAAACCCGCCCGCGGGCAGCGAGCGAGCAAGTCTGGGGACCCCGTTCCCGAGCAGCCGACACCCTCCCCTCTGGACTACACAACCAACGCCCGGCGGCGGAGAGGAGGTAGTACCAAGGACCAAGCCCTGGCGAAATCGTAAGTGTCAGAAACCAGAATAACTCATGGTGTTCCATTTGTAGCCGCCAGCATCTTCTAACACGAATATAACCATGCAGCCGCCCAAAAGGCGGGCTTGGCCTCGTCGAGTAGCTCCACTGGATTAAATCGGATGTGAATAGCACCTCCGGACTGCCTCGTCTCCTCCCGCCGCGGATGGCGAGGTGGAGTCCCAAGGGGCCCGGCCGGGGAGAGTGGCCCGGGGCGCCATAAGGCGACCTCCGGACTCTGAGCGCAAAGGGATAAAACCGAAGGAGCTTCGATCCGGCCTGTCTGGGACTCGTCTCGGAGACAACCGGTGGTTCGAGTCGGCGGCGACCCCTTCGTAGAAGGGCAAGAATCGATGCGGTGACCTCCGACCAGCCGGAGGCACGGATGATTTGATGGGCGCTGCGGCGCTTCCGCCGACGAACACCACCTGGTATGAGTGTGGTGATCCGAAAAAGATTGATCCGCCAAGCGGGCTGACAAAGCTTCAATGCCGACCTTCTAACGAGGCTTTGAGGTATGTGTTAAGATATATAAAAATATTACGCATAGGCGGTAGCCCGATGCTCGGTTTGGTGTTCGAAGAGAAAAGATGAAGCTGAGGATCTAAAAAGATATCTGAGAGTCTAACATAAGTATGTCAATTTGGGAATGCGGGCTGCCTGGCGACCTCTGCGCCTTGGCTGCTGGAGGTTGATGCATTGAAGCGAGCCTCAGCGGTCAGAAGCAGGCTCGGCCTTGTCAAAAAGCAGCTCGAGGACAAGGAAGGTAAGTAATACCTTATGGGAGTATTTAAAAGATGTGGTTGCAAAAGATGGCAGGGAATAGCGTGAGATTCTGCGAGGCCACGAATGAGGTGGCGACCTTGAAGGCGATGTCAAGGCAGAAAGCAATGACGGCCTTGAGCGCCTGAGCGAGAGAAGCGGGGAGGCGGGTGGCGGAGGTGCGGCAGAGCTCCAGGCTCTCGTGGAAAAAACGAGAGTTTGGGCGTGACTCAAAGACTCGAGTCAGGCTCGCCTCGGCCCTTGAGGCGCCAAAGCCGCTAAGGTCGAGACCAAAAGCCCTCCGAAGTGAGGCGATGAAGAAGATAGGCGGCGGGTAAGGCATTCTATATGCAAAGCAAGCATGTGAAAGTGAATTATCTCATTACTTACCGAATCCGGAGCTCTCCGGGAGCATTCGGAGATCTGCTTGTGATGTGTGCGATCTTGCGCATTCTGCGAGCCGAGCAGGAAGCTCGGCGGAGAAGGTTTTACGGTCTCGATATCTGAGGCGGACACCCAGTGCCCATAGCGACCAGTTGAAGCAGCTGGTGAGCTCCATAGGTGGCGAACAGGCCATGAAAGGCCTCATAGTTCGGCTGTGGCCTAAAAAG
>CM038682.1:318338345-318630536 GCA_021605205.1 Aegilops longissima
CTAGTCTAAAGACTAAAATCCTCTGGTTTATGATAACCCACAAGTGTAGGGGATCGCAACAGCTTTCGAGGGTAGAGTATTCAACCCAAATTTATTGATTCGACACAAGGGGAGCCAAAGAATATTCTCAAGTATTAGCAGCTGAGTTGTCAATTCAACCACACCTGGAAACTTAGTATCTGCAGCAAAGTGTTTAGTAGCAAAGTAATATGATAGTGGTGGTAACGGTAACAAAAGTAAAGAAAGCAAAAGTAGTATTTTTGGTATTTTGTAGTGATTGTAACAATAGCAACGGAAAAGTAAATAAGCGTAAACCAGTATATGGAAAGCTCGTAGGCATTGGATCGATGATGGATAATTATGCCGGATGCGGTTCATCATGTAACCGTCATAAACTAGGGTGACATAGAACTAGCTCCAATTCATCAATGCAATGTAGGCATGTATTCCGAATATAGTCATACGTGCTTATGGAAAAGAACTTGCATGACATCTTTTGTCCTACCCTCCCGTGGCAGCGGGGTCCTAATGGAAACTAAGGGATATTAAGTCCTCCTTTTAATAGAGAACCAGAACAAAGCATTAGCACATAGTGAATACATGAACTCCTCAAACTATGATCATCACCGGGAGTGGTCCCGATTATTGTCACTTCGGGGTTGGCGGATCATAACACTTAGTAGGTGACTATAGACTTGCAAGATAGGATCAAGAACACACATATATTCATGAAAACATAATAGGTTCGGATCTGAAATCATGGCACTCAGGCCCGAGTGACAAGCATTAAGCAAAGCAAAGTCATAGCATGTAGCGACCTGACCCAAAATCGGTCAAATCTCTGTGCCTGTACCATCCCAAGATCATGCTGGTACTCATAGTACATCGATAAAGTAACCAAAGTTCAATCACACCTGAATATTATTACACGTTTCTCATATAGAGTCTTTATTACAAGGGAATAAATTCGGCTCAAGGCCAACTCATGAGAAATAAACTACTAATGCTGCGGAAGCGTAGAAGTAAAGCGAGTCCATCCGACTCCAAAGGGCAATCGCCAAGCACGGAGCGTAGCCTCACTCTGATCGAATATACCTCGCAACATAAGGCGTTGCAGCCATGTAGGTCAGCTTTTGAATAAGCTGGCAAGTCATGAAGAATAACAATAATAAAGTTACTAACACTATATGCATTTTGGCTGTGGAGCTCTAAGTTTCATCATTTTGCGAAAAGCAAATTTTCTCCTACTACGATGGACTTGCTTGCAAATTACTACAAATTGTTGGTAGTTATTGAGATGGTTCCGCCAACCAATATCCCATTCCCAAATTATTAAGTCATAAAACCCTCAAATTAATTCATTAGTTTTAGTGTTGAGATTTCGAATACTTCCAAGTTCAGAGGCTCAAATTGTCCGTAGAATCGGGACACGGCTAATCGATTAGATCTTTAACTCTGCAGAGGTTTGCGCACTTTCCCCGCAAGAATCATTCCCTCCTTTAAAGTCTTCGCACTTCATGGTGTTTGAAGACGAGACGAATGAAATAGGGTCTTCCAAAGAGTTCTTCTGGCTACTTCCGGTACCCATCCAATCCTACGGTTCTTCTACATCTCGTAGTACCGTCCAGCCAGCGTCACTACTAAGGTTAACCCAGCGAGCCCATAATGGCTTGCGGCTGCATGTAAGCTTCGGTCATGGGGCATCCATCCTTCTCTTCGTGGCTGGGTGAAGCTTTCCGCAAGATGTCATGGCACTTCTCCATGCATCCCGGCCAACCACTGGGTTCTCCAGGTGCCCGTCAACCAAATCCTCCACCCAAAGAGTGAATTTCAAAGTCCATCTTGATCATTGTAGTTCATGGGGTTGTCATCATCATTGACTCTCACATCTTGCTTATGAATTTCACTCAACCAAAACCCGTCTACGAGCATAGCAAAGTAAACTACTTCGTCCCGGGGTCATGGTAACAAAGGGATTGGTTCATCCTACCACATGATACTACTCAAGATTAATACCTTCAAAATTTCAACTACTGCATGCATGGTGGGGTGGTGACAATTCTAATGCACAAAAACATAGGTATAGAAAATAACATGATCAAAACTTGCCTTGCTGATGATCCTCGTAAGCTAAAGATTCAGTAGTAGCAAGCTTCAGACTCGGAAACTCTACCGAGACAAACAAATCACAATAAGCATATAGCAATAGGATCACATAACACAATAGCATAACAAAGCAACATAACACACCAAAACAACCAAATCAAAATCAAAAGGGAAAACTCAAAGAAAACCAACTCAAATTTCCTACTTCAAACAATAACTAAAATAGTTTTATATAACAAAATTTCTTAACATAACCTAATCATGGTTTTAGGTTAACTTAACAGAAAAGAATTCACTAAACAACTAGGATCAAAAGAATTAATTAAAAATCTATTATGAAACTCCTATTAGGCCTAATCCAATTTCTATTAAGAAAAATAAAATAAAACTTTTATTTATTAAAATAAAAGTTCATCCTATAAAGTGACAGAAACTATCCTAGAATAATCAATCACATGTTAAAAATAAATTTATTTACTAATTAAATTAATAGGAAAACAGTAGCTAGTTAATTAATTAGGATTAACAAGATTCTGCTTAAAACTATTTATTTATTAATCCTAAAATACACAAATTAATTTCTATGGTTTGGCAATGTCAAAATAAAGTTGGGACAAAAGGAATCATCAAAAATAATTTTTCTAACTCAAGTTATAGCAGATTTACTATTCTGACTAAAACTAAATTAAAGTAATTTTAATTAATTTTAACATAGCTAAATATATATTCTACAGAAACTATAGAAAATTTTCAAACCAACAAAAAAAGAATCACCTAAAAATATTAAACAGAATAAAAGATATGAATTTTTCAAAACAGGAACTATTCTGTTAAAACAGAAAGCAAAATTAAATGAAAAAAAAGCCTAATGGGCCTAAACTACGCACTGTGCGTAATATAAACTAAACGGGCCTAGGGTTAAACTAGTCGGGCCGGGCTAATAAAAATAAACCCTAACCTAAAAACTAAACCGAATGAACCGGCCGAACAGGCGGTTTCTTATAAACGCGCACCCCTTCTGGGTCTAATCACGCCGTGAGGTTCCGCATCGGACGGGAGGGTCTCGGTGACTTACAGGCGCTCGGCGGCGGCGGCGGCGGCGACGACGAAGTGCGTTGATGGCTCGGTCGTCGGGAGGTCGACGGAGTGGCGGTCGGTCTTGGACGAGGTCGGGAGGCGTCTGGTGGAGTCGGTGGGGTCGGGGTGGCTAGGGCGGCGGCGGCGGCGACAATGGCAGCGGCGGGAGGTTCGGGCTCCGGTGAGCTCGGAGAGAGAGGGAGGGGTCCCGAGGGGCTAGGGGAATGGGGTGCGGGCGAGGGCTTAAATAGGCGGGGCCTCGGCCTTGCTTCGGGGCGATCGGGAGGATCGGGATCCGGATCTCATGAGATCCGCGATCGCGGGTGTGGCCAAGACGTGGGCGGGGTTGAAGATGGGGTGGTCCACTGTCGGTGAGAGAGAGGGGGTGGGGCGAAGGGCGACCGACGCCAAAGGTTTTGGGCGAGGGAGGTGAGGCCGGCTCGGTCGGCTCACTGGCTGGCCTCTGGGCCGCTGGTGGGCTGTGGTGGGGGGGGGGGGTTGCTGGGCTGGGCAGGGGCTGGCCGGGCGCTGGGGGTTTTCTCTTTTTGAATTTTTTTAATAAAACAAAATCTATAAATATTTTATATAGGGTATATATATACCAAAATGATCAGGGAATATTCCTATCATTTGAACATTTTCCAAAGGCAAAATCCAAACTTTATAAAATCCATTTTTTCAAATTCAAATAAAATTCAGATTTGAATCCAAAACTTTTGACAATGTTTTCCTCGATATTTTTGGAGTGTCATGTTTACTCCTCTCATACTTTTGATCAAGTATTTATCGGGCATAGTTTTTGAAATGATTCCCACTTGCCAAAGTTTGAATTCAAATTCAAAACTCAAAATTCTCTGAAACTTCAAATAGCATTCAAATTCAAACAGGATGCATAGGATGCTTAGCTATAATTGTAAAACATTCCAAATAGGAAATTTGGGATGTTACAAACCTACCACCTTAAGATGAATCTCGCCCTCGAGATTCGGGTTGGCTAACAAATAGGTGCGGGTGGTCTCAAGAAGGTCTTCTTGGCGCTCCCAGTGGCTTCTTCCTCGGTGTGGTGACTCCACAAGACCATGCAAAATTTGATGACCTTGCTGCGGGTGACTCGCTTTCGCAGTCTCGAGAATTCAGACGGGTTTCTCCTTGTAAGTCAGATCACCGTCAAGCTGTATGGCCTCTAGGGACTTGTGTCTCTCAACGGAACATCGGCCATGTCGGCATGACACTTCTTGGTGAGAAACATGGAAGACATCATGGACTCGGACAATCCTTCCGTAATTCCAACTTGTAAGCAACTTCTCCACGATGTTCGAGGATTTTGTAGGGCCAATGAATCGGGTGCTAACTTTCCTTGACACCAAACCTCTTGATCCCACGAAGTGAGACACACGAAGATATGCTCGGTCTCCCGCTTCGTAAGTCACTTCCTTTGCGCCATCGTCGGCATAACTCTTACGTCTCGATTGTGCTATCTTGAGCCTGTCTCGAATCAGCTTGACTTTCTCTTCGAATCCTCGATAAGATCGGAACCGAAAAGTGATCGATCTCCAACACTATCCCACACAATGGTGTTCGCACCTCCTTCCGTATAGAGCTTGAAGGGCCATCTTGATGGATTGATAAGCGTTGTTGTATGAGAACTCTGCGTATGGCAAATTATCATCCCAGCTAGACCCATAGTCTAGCACACAAGCTCTCAACATGTCCTCCGTAATCTGGTTGACTCTCTCGGTCCATCCATCATGCTGCGGATGAAAAGCTGTGATGAATTCCAGCCTCGTACCCAAGGTTTCGTGCAACCGCTTCCAAAACTTTGAGGTAAACTGCGTTCCTCTATCTGACACGATTTTCCTCGGAACTCCATGCAGACATACGATCCTGGTCATGTATATCTTGGCCAACTTAGCACTGGTATAGGTAGTCTTCACGGAAATGAAGTGAGCTACCTTGGTCAAACGATCAACCACTACCCAGATAGAATCATAACCTGAACGGGTCCTGGGTAATCTTGTGATGAAATCCATTCCAAGTTTCTCCCATTTCCAATCGGGAATCGGCAAAGGTTGAAGTAACCCTGCTGGCTTCGATGTTACGCCTTTACTCGTTGACAAACATCGCATACTGACTACGTACTCGGCAATATCCTTCTTCATACCGTCCACCGAAACTTTCCTTCAAATCCGGTACATCTTGGTGTTGCCGGGTGAATCGAGTACGGTGAATCATGAGCCTCTGAAGAATTAGCTTCGAGTTCGGGATCATTGGGCACATAGATACGATCCTCGAACCATATAATTCCGTGTTCATCCTTACGAAATCCTTTAGCTTTTCCTTCATCCATCTTTTGCTTTATCTCATCAATTTCCTTGTCCGACTTACGGGCTTCACGAATCCTTTCGGTCAAAGTGGACTGAACTTCCAGAGTTGCAACGAATCCTCTGGAACTATCTCCAATCGGAGATCTCGAGGTCATTGACTAACTCTGAGGTAATCCTCTGCTTTGTAAGAGTGTTCACATAACTCTTACGGCTCAAAGCATCTGCCACAACATTAGCCTTACAGGTGGTAATGCAATCTCATGTCATAGTCCTTTATCAACTCTAGCCATCTCCTCTGCTGAGGTTCAATTCCTTCTGCGTGAAAATATACTTCAAGCTCTTGTGATCTGTGTAAACATCACAACGGTTTCCGATGAGGAAATGTCTCTGTGTCTTGAGTGCATGCACTACTACTGCTAACTCCAAATCATGTGTGGCATAATTCATCTCATGAGGTCGTAGCTGTATGCGGAGGCATAAGCTACAACTTTTCCTTCCTGCATTAGTACTCCTCCGAGTCCTTGACGAGAAGCGTCACAATAAACCTGGTATTCCTTGTGTATGTCCGCAAAATCAACACTGGGCTGTAACCAACCGTTTCTTCAATTCTGAAAACTGGCTTCACATTCCTCGGTCCAAACATACTTGGCTTCCTTCTTCAACAGCTCGGTCATGGGCTTGGCAATCTTCGAGAAGTTCTCAATGAACCTCCGATAATATCCTGCGAGTCCGAGAAAACTGCGGATCTCCTTGGTCGAGGTGGGTGATCGCCAATCGGTGATCGATTCAACCTTGGCGGGATCAACTGCTATTCCTTCTCCTGAAATAACATGTCCGAGGAATCCAACTTCCTTCAGCCAAAATTCACATTTGCTGAACTTGGCATACAAGCGATGTTCTCAAGTTTCTCGAACTAGACGCAAATGTTCCTTATGTTCTTCCTCGCTCTTGAGAAAATCAATATATCATCGATGAACACCACGACAAACTTGTCCAAATATTCCATAAACACCTTGTTCATCAAATTCATGAAGTATGCAGGAGCATTAGTCAATCCAAATGACATGATGGTATACTCGTATAAACCATACCTGGTAGTGAATGCTGTTTTGGGTATATCCTTTTCACGGATCTTCAACTGATGATACCCTGATCGAAGATCGATCTTAGAGAATACCTTGGCTCCAACTAGCTGATCAAACAGATCATTAATCATCGGCAATGGGTACTTGTTCTTGATGGTTACTTCGTTCAACGCACGATAGTCCACAACCATCCTCAAGCTTCCATCCTTCTTCTCTACCAAAAGAACTGGGGCTCCCCAAGGTGATGAGCTTGGCCGAATATAACCTTTCTCCAATAACTCATTAATTTGATCCTTGATCTCTTTCAACTCATTCGGCGGCATCTGATAAGGTCTCTTGGATATTGGGGCTGTGCCGGGCAATAACTCGATCAGAAATTCAATGTCCCTGTCCGGTGGCATTCTGGTAATTCCTCCGAAACACATCGGAAAATCTTGCACTCTGGCACTTCCTCTGAACAACTCCGTGAGGGAATTCACTGATTCTTCATCTGGCTGTGCTGGCTACATACTTGATCCTTTTTCGCTCGGGGTGGTGGAGAGAATAGACTTCTTGAGCACGATCTATGTTTCCTTGAACTTTGTCAACCAATCCATGCCTAGGATTACATCCAAGGTCAGGTTTCCAACACTATGAGGTCTGCGGAAATTTATGGTTCCCGATGTTGAGGGTTGCATGACAGCCTAAGCTCGCCATCATTTCTCCTCTGCGGGCCCGACGCGAAGGGGCTTCTAAGGGTTTTAGTGGGCAACCCGTACTTTTCCACAACTACCCTTTGATATGAATGAATCGTTGCACCGAATCAAAGAGTACCAATCTGAACGTGAATTCAATAAAACTTACCAACCACGATTGTTCGGCTGATCATAGACGTCCTCCACGTCGATGTGGTTCACCGAGCACGAGGGAGCGGGTTGGGCTTCTTCGCTGAGCCTCCATTGCCGTTTCCATTCCTCTGCTTGGCCTCCGGGCGTCGGTGGCATAGTGCCCTGTCTTCGGCACTTGAAGCGGTGATGTGGCTCAGATCCTTCGGGCCGGGCGAACGATGCTGATTGCCATTACCGTTTCCATTGCCATTGCCATGGCCTGACTTGTTGTCCTGGCTGCGGTTGTTCCCATTTCCTCCATGGTTATGATGGGTGTGCCCTCCCGAGTATGGTGCATAACGGGCTTCGCTGAGCTCCCGAGTTGTGCTTCCCTGGCTGTACTTCCGCTTGCTTTCTATCTGCTGCTGCTTGCCTTCAAGTATGGTGGCCTTGTCTACCAGCTCCTGGTAGTTGTTGAAGGTAGCCACAATAAGCTGCATACTCAGCTCGTCATTGAGTCCCTCAAGGAACTTCTCCTGCTTTGCGGCATCTGTGGCCACATCATCTGGGGCATAGCGAGCGAGCTTGCTGAATTCATCCATGTACTGTGCCACAGTACGGTTCCCCTGGCGTAAGTTGCGGAACTCACGCTTCTTCAGACTCATGGCTCCGGCTGAGACATGAGCGGTGCGGAAGGCCTGCTGGAACTGATCCCATGTGATGGCACCAATGGGATAAGTGGCGGTGTAGTTCTCCCACCAAGAAGCTGCAGGTCCATCAAGTTGATGCGCGGCAAAGCGCACCTTCTCTGCATCAGTGCATCCGACAGTGATTAGCTCTCTTCCGACTTTGCGGAGCCAATCATCAGCCACAATCGGCTCAGTGCTACTAGAGAACACTGGCGGATTCAGCCTCAGAAATCGAGTCAAGTTGTCCACAGGGGGTGGTGGCGGTGGATTGTTGGTGTTGTTGTTCTGATTCTGGATGAGTAGCTGCATGAGTGCATTCTGCTGCTGGAGCAGCTGGGTGAGCTCCGGCGGAAAACCAGTGTCACGTCTCGGAGGCATCTGGTGTTTTGGAGTGGATGAGACAATTAGAATAGAACAATGGTCTATGAGAAATAACACTACCCATATGAATGCACAATCATAACACACCAATCATTTATTCATTCCACTCAAACATGGTTCAAACTCGATAACAAAAGCTCATGACTAATCGAAGGAAAATATCGGCCTAACTAATCGACGAAAAAGTAAAAATAACATGGTGGTCGACTAAAAAGTCTTCATCAATAATCCTTGCGTCCTCTGTTGTGGCGCCTCCTCTTGCGGCTTCCTTCAGTGGAACTCCCTTCATAATCCTGATCATTACTCACGAGGGTCCTTCATCTCCACTCGGAAAAGGTCCTCTCCCAAGTCCATCTTTTCCTCTATCGCGGCAAGCTTCATCTTGGTGTCGTCGATTGTCTCCATGAAGTCCGCGACTTCTTCCTCATGGTTAAGGAAGTCTGCGCGTGCCTTCTCCTCCGTTTCAGTTCACGGAACAAAAGTCTCTTGTGTGCCTTGAGTTACGGTGAGTCCGAATCTCCCGTTTCACGAGAAGACACTCCAAGTCTGGATATAAGAGAGGGTGGAGTCGTCCTCGACGGCACGGATGATATCTCCGTTCCTTGCCTGCGAGAAACCATGGCGAGGTCCGAGGATCGAGCTCGGCTCAGTACTCCTCTCGGAGATGTCCAAGTGCTCAATAGATCGCCACGTCCCTTCCGATGATCCGGTTGAACTCGGTGAACTCAAAGTCAATAGGCTCCGTGTGTCCTCCGAAGGTTCTCCACAGGATATGCACTTCAATCCTCAGAGCGGTGTCCGTCGGAAGTGCATTGGTTGGCTTCCGGTGATCGAGGGTAGAGCAATCTTCAGCTTCTTCACCATCTGGACCAGCTTCTGCCGAAGGGCATCGTCTCATCGGGTGGCAAAACTCCGTAGCAAAGCTGGGGTGAACTCGACGGCCATCTAGAATGTTGAAAATCGGAGAGGAGTTAGAAATGAGCAGGGAGAATTACGGAATGATAAGGATAAAAGTCAATGGTCTCTTCCTATGGCTTTCCGATCCTAGGGATTTACGATCCTACGGTCGCGTGTGCTCGATACCATCTCTGAGCGACCGACCCAAAATCGGTCAAATCTACGTACTGTACCATCCCAAGATCATGGTACTCACAAATTACATCGATAAAGTAATCAAAGTTCAATCACACCTGAATATTATTACACGTTTCTCATATAGAGTCTTTATTACAAGGGAATAAATTCGGCTCAAGGCCAACTCATGAGAAATAAACTACTAATCTCTTGAGCGTAGAAGTAAAGCGAGTCCATCCGACTCAAAGGGCAATCGCCAAGCGGAGCGTAGCCTCACTCCGATCGGAATATACCCGCAACATAAGGCGTTGCAGCCATGTAGGTCAGCTTTTTGAATAAAGTGGCAAGTCATGAAGAATAACAATAATAAAGTTACTAACACTATATGCATTTTGGCTGTGGAGCTCTAAGTTTCATCATTTTGCGAAAAGCAAATTTTCTCCTACTACAGTGGACTTGCTTGCAAATTACTACAAATTGTTGGTAGTTATTGAGATGGTTCCGCCAACCAATATCCCATTCCCAAATTATTAAGTCATAAAACCCCTCAAATTAATTCATTAGTTTTAGTGTTGAGATTTCGAATACTTCCAAGTTCCAGAGGCTCAAATTGTCCGTGAATCGGGACACGGCTAATCGATTAGATCTTTAACTCTGCAGAGGTTTGCGACTTTCCCGCAAGAATCATTCCCTCCTTTAAAGTCTTCGCACTTCATGGTGTTTGAAGACGAGACGAATGAAACAGGGTCTTCCAAAGAGTTCTTCTAGCTACTGCCGGTACCCATCCAATCCTACCGTTCTTCTACATCTCGTAGTACCGTCCAGCCAGCGTCACTACTAAGGTTAACCCAGCCAGAGCCCATAATGGCTTGCGGCTGCTGCAGTAAGCTTCGGTCATGGGGCATCCATCCTTCTCTTCGTGGCTGGGTGAAGCTTTCCGCAAGATGTCATGGCACTTCTCCATGCATCCCGCCAACCACTGGGTTCTCCAGGTGCCCGTCAACCGTCCTCCACCCAAAGAGTGAATTTCAAAGTCCATCTTGATCATTGTAGTTCATGGGGTTGTCATCATCATTGACTCTCACATCTTGCTTATGAATTTCACTCAACCAAAACCCGTTCACGAGCATAGCAAAGTAAACTACTTAGTCCCGGGTCATGGTAACAAAGGATTGGTTCATCCTACCACATGATACTACTCAAGATTAATACCTTCAAAATTTCAACTACTGCATGCATGGTGGGGTGGTGACAATTCTAATGCACAAAAACATAGGTATAGAAAATAACATGATCAAAACTTGCCTTGCTGATGATCCTCGTAAGCTAAAGATTCAGAGTAGCAAGCTTAGACTCAGGAAACTCTACCGAGACAAACAAATCACAATAAGCATATAGCAATAGGATCACATAACACAATAGCATAACAAAGCAACATAACACACCAAAACAACCAAATCAAAATCAAAAGGGAAAACTCAAAGAAAACCAACTCAAATTTCCTACTTCAAACAATAACTAAAATAGTTTTATATAACAAAAATTTCTTAACATAACCTAATCATGGTTTTAGGTTAACTTAACAGAAAAGAATTCACTAAACAACTAGGATCAAAAAGAATTAATTAAAATCTATTATGAAACTCCTATTAGGCCTAATCCAATTTCTATTAAGAAAATAAAATAAAACTTTTATTTATTAAAAATAAAAGTTCATCCTATAAAGTGACAGAAACTATCCTAGAATAATCAATCACATGTTAAAAATAAATTTATTTACTAATTAAATTAATAGGAAAACAGTAGCTAGTTAATTAATTAGGATTAACAAGATTCTGCTTAAAACTATTTATTTATTAATCCTAAAATACCCAAATTAATTTCTATGGTTTGGCAATGTCAAAATAAAGTTGGGACAAAAGGAATCATCAAAAATAATTTTTCTAACTCAAGTTATAGCAGATTTACTATTCTGACTAAAACTAAATTAAAGTAATTTTAATTAATTTTAACATAGCTAAATATATATTCTACAGAAACTATAGAAAATTTTCAAACCAACAAGAAAAGAATCACCTAAAAATATTAAACAGAATAAAAGATATGAATTTTTCAAAACAGGAACTATTCTGTTAAAACAGAAAGCAAAATTAAATGAAAAAAAGCCTAATGGGCCTAAACTACGACCGTATGCGTAATATAAACTAAACGGGCCTAGGGTTAAACTAGTCGGGCAGGCTAATAAAATAAACCCTAACCTAAAAACTAAACCGAATGAACCGGCCGAACAGGCGGTTTCTTTATAAACGCAGATTCTTCTTGGGTCTAATCTACGCCAGAGGTTCCGTGATCAGACGGGGAGGGTCTCGGTGACTTCACCGGCGCTGGGCGGCGGCGCGACGAGTGCGTTGATGGCTCCGGTCGTCGGGAGGTCGACGGAGTGGCTGGCCAAAAGTCTTGAACGAGGTCGGGAGGCGTCTGGTGGAGTCGGTGGGGGTCGGGGTGGCTAGGGCGGCACGGCGACGACAATGGTGGCGGCGGGAGGTTCGGCTCCGGTGAGCTCGGGAGAGAGAGGAGGGTCCGACGAGGGCTAGGGGGGAATGGGGTGCAGGCGAGGGCTTAAATAGGCGGGGCCTCGGCCTTGCTTGGGGCGATCGGGAGGATCGGGATCCGGATCTCATGAGATCCGCGATCGATGGGTGGCGCAAGAAGTGGGCGAGGGGTTGAAGATGGGGTGGTCCACTGCCGGTGAGAGAGAGAGAGGAGGTGGGGCGGCGGGCGACCACGCCAAAGGTTTTCAGGCGAGGGGAGGTGAGGCCGGCTCGGTCGGCTCATTGGGCTGGCCTCTGGGCGCGCTGGTGGGCCAGTGGTGGGGGGCTTGGTACTGGCTGGGCAGAGGGCACTGGTGGCGCTGGGGGTTTTTTCTTTTTTGAATTTTTTAATAAAACAAAACAGAAATAAAACAAAATCTATAAATATTTTATATAGGGTATATATATACCAAAATGATCAGGGAATATTCCTATCATTTGAACATTTTTCAAAGGCAAAATCCAAACTTTATAAAAATCCATTTTTTCAAATTCAAATAAAATTCAGATTTGAATCCAAAACTTTTGACAATGTTTTCCTCTGATATTTTTGGAGTGTCATGTTTACTCCTCTCATACTTTTGATCAAGTATTTATCAGGCATAGTTTTTGAAATGATTCCCACTTGCCAAAGTTTGAATTCAAATTCAAAACTCAAAATTCTCTGAAACTTCAAATAGCATTCTAATTCAAACAGGATGCATAGGATGCTTAGCTATAATTGTAAAACATTCCAAATATGAAATTTGGGATGTTACATAGCAACATCAATTTCAGAACATAGTGGATACTAGGGATCAAACCCTAACAAAACTAACTCGATTACATGATAAATCTCATCCAACCCATCACTGTCCAGCAAGCCTACGATGGAATTACTCACGCACGGCGGTGAGCATCATGAAATTGGTGATGGAGGATGGTTGATGATGACGACGGCGACGAATCCCCCTCTCCGGAGCCCCGAACGGACTCCAGATCAGCCCTCCCGAGAGATTTTAGGGCTTGGCGGCGGCTCCGTATCGTAAAACGCGATGATTTCTTCTCCTCTATTTTTTTTTCTCCCCGAAAGCAAATATATAGAGTTGGAGTTGGCGTCGGAAAGTCTCCAGTGGGCCCATGAGGTAGGGAGCGCGCCCTAGGGGGGGGGCGCCCCCCACCCTCGTGGACAGGGTGTGGGCCCCTGGTCTTCATCTTTGGCGAGGATTTTTTATTATTTTTAACTTGACGTTCCGTGGAGTTTCAGGTCATTCCGAGAACTTTTGTTTTCTGCACATAAAACAACATCATGGCAATTCTGCTGAAAACAGCGTCAGTCCGGGTTAGTCCCATTCGAATCATGCAAGTTAGGGTCCAAAACAAGGGCAAAAGTGTTTGGAAAAGTAGATACGTCAGAGACGTATCAACTCCCCCAAGCTTAAACCTTTGCTTGTCCTCAAGCAATTCAGTTGACAAACTGAAAGTGATAAAGAAAAGCTTTTACAAACTCTGTTTGCTCTTGTTGTTGTTAATATGTCAAGCCAGCATTCAAGTTTTCAGCAAATATTATGACTAACCACATTTGCAATAATTCTCAGGTCTCATGTTTACTCGTGTCAATAGCATAATCAAGTAGCGAGCCATAATAATAAATCTCGGATGTCAACACTTTCTTAAAAACAATCATAATATAATATAACAAGATGGTATCTCGCTAGCCCTTTCTGAGACCGCAAAACATAAATACAGAGCACCTTTAAAGATCAAGGACTGACTAGACATTGTAATTCATGGTAAAAGAGATCCAATCATAGTCATACCCAATATTAAATTAATATTAATGGATGCAAATGACAGCTGTGCTCCCCAGCTAGTGCTTTTTAATAAGAGGGTGATGAATCAACATAAAAGTAAATAGATAGGCCCTTCGCAGAGGGAAGTAGGGATTTGTAGAGGTGCCAGAGCTCGGTTTTGAAATAGAGATAAATAATATTTTGAGCGGTATACTTTCATTGTCAACATAACAACTAAGAGATGGCGATATCTTCCATGCTACACACATTATAGGCGGTTCCCAAACAGAATGGTAAAGTTTATACTCCCCCTCCACCAAAAAGCATCGATCCATGGCTTGCTCGAAACAACGAGTTCCTCCAACTAACATCAGGTCCCAGGGGGAGTTTTGTTTGCAATTAATTTTGATTTAGTTTGCATAAAGCATGGGACTGGGCATCCCGGTGACCAGCTATTTTCTTGTGAGTGAGGAGCGGAGTCCACTCCTCTTGAGAATAACCTGCCTAACATGGAAGATAAGGGCAGCCCTAGTTGATACATGAGCTATTCGAGCATACAAAATAGAATGTTTATTTGAAGGTTTAGAGTTTGGCACATACAAATTTACTTGGAACGGCAGGTAGATACCGCATATAGGAAGGTATAGTGGACTCATATGGAATAACTTTGGGGTTTAAGGGATTGGATGCACAAGCAGTATTCCCGCTTAGTATAGGTGAAGGATAGCAAAAGACTGGGAAACGACCAACTAGAGAGCGACAACAACCATGAACATGCATTAAAATTAATAAACATTGGATGCAAGCATGAGTAGGAAATAATCCACCATGAACATAAATATCGTGAAGGCTATGTTGATTTTGTTTCAACTACATGCGTGAACATGTGCCAAGTCAAGTCACTTAAATCATTCAAAGGAGGATACCACCCCATCATACCACATCATAACCATTTTAATAGCATGTTGTCACGCAAGGTAAACCATTATAACTCATAGCTAATCAAGCATGGCACAAGCAACTATGATCTCTAATTGTCATTGCAAACATGTTTATTCATAATAAGCTGAATCAAGAACGATGAACTCATCATATTTACAAAAACAAGGGAGGTCGAGTTCATACCAGCTTTTCTCATCTCAGTCAGTCCATCATATATCATCATAATTGCCTTTCACTTGCACGACCGAACAATGTGAATAATAATAAGAGTTCACGTGCATCGGACTAAGCTGGAATCTGCGAGCATTCAATAAACAGGAGAAGACAAGGCAATATGGATCTTGGTTAAATCAACAATAATGCATATAAAAGCCACTTCAACAATTTAATCATGGTCTTCTCCTATCGACCCTCAAAGAAAAGAAAAGAAAAGAAAACTATTTACACGGGAAAGCTCCCAACAAGCAAAAGAAGAACGGGAAATATTTTTGGGTTTTCTTTTTAATTATTACTACTATAGCAGAAAAATAAACTACTACTATTTTTTTTTGATTTTTCTAAAGGTTTAACAAACACACAAGAAGAAAGCAAGAAAAGAAAATAAACTAGCATGGATATTACAGTGAAAGAGTATGAGCACCGACATCTAGCAATGAGTGTGTGTGAACATAAATGTAATGTCGACGAGAAATACGTACTCCCCCAAGCTTAGGCTTTTGGCCTAAGTTGGTTTATTGCCAGGGATAGACTGGCTGATACCCGTAGGTGAAGCTGGGGTCGTACTGCGATGCAGCGGCTATCGCCGCCTGAGCTGCAGCGTGGCGTCGGGCTGCCTCTGCTCCCCTTTCATACTCATCTGCCTCCTCTCTGGTAATGGTATATCTTCCTTTTGTCTGAGAATCAAAGAAGGCAGGAGCAGGGAGAGTAATACGGACAACATGCCGTTTGTTAAAGATTAGTCGATACTGGAGAGGTGATTCAGTCCTCTCAACAAACTGATGGGAGACCATAGAATCAAAATCTAAATAAGCGGGAGGCAACTCCATATCTCCCTCACGAACGTCTATCTCAAGAAAATTAGCTAAGCGGGTTGCATAAATTCCTCCAAAGAAATTTCCATTATATCTATTATGATGCAACCTACGAGCTACAATGGCTCCCATATGATAAGATTGGTCTCCTAACACAGCACTCCTGAGAATGCTAAGGTCAGGGACACACATGTGACATGCTTCATCCTTAGCATTTATGCACCTACCTATGAAGAGAGCAAAATAATGTATAGCAGGAAAGTGAATGCTCCCTATGGTAGCTTGCGTTATATCTCTAGATTCCCCTACGGTTATACTAGCAAGAAAGTTTCTAAATTCAGATTTACGGGAATCAATAGTACTACCCCATTGTAGGAGTTTGCAGGCAAAAGTAAAATCCTCTAAGTCCATGGTATAACATTTGTCATAAAGATCAAACATGACTGAAGAAGAATTACGCGAAGATGAAAACTCAAACCTCCTCACAAATGAACTAGTGAGATCATGATACTGTGGGCATTTGTCTGCCTCAAAGTCCACAAGATCGGCATTACGCAAATATGCATTAAATTCTTCTTTGATTCCCGCTCGATCCATAAAATTTTCTTAAGGCCATTCACAGGGCCTCATGGGAGCGTCCCTTGGGGGCTCCTCATCAGCATCTCGCATTGCAAGCCTGGGGCCTTGCTTTCTTGAAGAACCACCCTGGAACATCTTCCTAAGCATATTGTTTTTCTCTGAAAAGATTCTGAAATTTTTAGTAACTTCAAACAAAAGTGAACCAACTTCAACAAAATTGATAGCAACTACTCCTACAAGTGCCTAGAGCCTATATCAAGCATTAGAACTACTTGGAACCATATAAGTTTGACATGCAAGCTCAAGAACATGGTCACCTATGCAGCACAAATTTGCAATGAATAAAGCACTAGAACAAAAACTAATTGGACCAATGGAGGAGTCACATACCAAGGAACAATCTCCCCACGCAGTTTTGCGAGAGGTGCTTTGAGCAAGGAGATCGAAAATCACAGCAAGGTGAGCTAGAACTCGTGCTTGAGCTGGTTATTCGTGTTTGTGGGAGGAAGAAGAAGAGGATGGGTGCAGGAATAAGTGGAGGAGGGCCACCGTGGGCCCACGAGGCAGGGGGGCGCGCCCTCCACCCTCGTGGCCAGGTGGCAGCTCCCCACGCGGTGTTTTCAGTACCATAAATCCTCAAATATTCCCGAAAAGATCATATTAAATTGGCATGGCATTTGGAGGACTTGTATTTTTGGGATATTTTTATATTGCACGGATAAGTCAGGAAACAGACATAAAAACACTATTTTTACTTTACTTCAACTAAATAACAGAAAGTATAAAAAGGGTACAGAAGGTTGTGCCTTCTAGTTTCATCCATCTCATGCTCATCAAAAGGAATCCACTAACAAGGTTGATCAGGTCTTGTTAACAAACTCATTCCGATTAACATGGAACCGGAGAAATTTCGAATAACACTATGTTACCTCAACGGGGATATGCACATCCCCAATAATAAGTATATCATATTTCTTCTTGACAGTAGGAAGAGGAAATTCAAAACCTCCAAATATAATCGATGGCATTTTTCCAATAGAATTGATACTATGAACTTGAGGTTGTTTCCTCGGAAAGTGTACCGTATGCTCATTTCCATTAATATGAAAAGTGACATTGCCTTTGTTGCAATCAATAACAGCACCTGCAGTGTTCAAAAAAGGTCTTCCAAGAATGATAGACATACTATCGTCCTCGGGAATATCAAGAATGACAAAGTCCGTTAAAATAGTAACATTTGCAACCACAACAGGCACATCCTCACAAATATCGACAGGTATAGCAGTTGATTTATCAGCCATTTGCAAAGATATTTCAGTAGGTGTCAACTTACTCAAGTCAAGTCTACGATATAAAGAGAGAGGCATAACATTAACACCGGCTCCAAGATCACATAAAGCAGTTTTAACATAGTTTCTTTTAATGGAGCATGGTATAGTAGGTACTCCTGGATCTCCAAGTTTCTTTGGTATTCCACCTTTAAAAGTATAATTAGCAAGCATGGTGGAAATTTCAGCTTCCGGTATCTTTCTTTTATTAGTAACAATATCTTTCTTATATTTAGCATAAGGATTCATTTTCAGCATATCAGTCAATCGCATATGCAAAAAGATAGGTCTAATCATTTCAGCAAAGCGCTCAAAATCCTCATCATCCTTTTTCTTGGATGGTTTGGGAGGAAAAGGCATGGGTTTCTGAACCCATGGTTCTCTTTCTTTACCATGTTTCCTAGCAACAAAGTCTTTTTTATCATAACGTTGATTCTTTGATTGTGGGTTATCAAGATCAACAGCAGGTTCAACTTCTACATCATTATCATTACTAGGTTGAGCATCATCATTAACATTTTCACTAGGTTCATGTTCATTACCAGATTGCAACGGAGCCAGAAATTAGTCTTGATAACCCACAAGTGTAGGGGATCGCAACAGCTTTCGAGGGTAGAGTATTCAACCCAAATTTATTGATTCGACACAAGGGGAGCCAAAGAATATTCTCAAGTATTAGCAGCTGAGTTGTCAATTCAAACCACACCTGGAAACTTAGTATCTGCAGCAAAGTGTTTAGTAGCAAAGTAATATGATAGTGGTGGTAACGGTAACAAAAGTAAAGAAAGCAAAAGTAATATTTTTGGTATTTTGTAGTGATTGTAACAATAGCAACGGAAAAGTAAATAAGCGTAAACCAGTATATGGAAAGCTCGTAGGCATTGGATCGATGATGGATAATTATGCCGGATGCGGTTCATCATGTAACAGTCATAAACTAGGGTTACATAGAACTAGCTCCAATTCATCAATGTAATGTAGGCATGTATTCCGAATATAGTCATACGTGCTTATGGAAAAGAACTTGTATGACATCTTTTGTCCTACCCTCCCGTGGCAGCGGGGTCCTAATGGAAACTAAGGGATATTAAGGCCTCCTTTTAATAGAGAACCGGAACAAAGCATTAGCACATAGTGAATACATGAACTCCTCAAAGTATGGTCATCACCGGGAGTGGTCCCGATTATTGTCACTTCGGGGTTGGCGGATCATAACAATTAGTAGGTGACTATAGACTTGCAAGATAGGATCAAGAACACACATATATTCATGAAAACATAATAAGTTCATATCTGAAATCATGGCACTCGGGCCCGAGTGACAAGCATTAAGCAAAGCAAAGTCATAGCAACATCAATCTCAGAACATAGTGGATACTAGGGATCAAACCCTAACAAAACTAACTCGATTACATGATAAGTCTCATCCAACCCATCACCGTCCAGCAAGCCTACGGTGGAATTACTCACGCACGGCGGTGAGCATCATGAAATTGGTGATGGAGGATGGTTGATGATGACAACGACGACGAATCCCCCTCTCCGGAGCCCCGAACGGACTCCAGATCAGCCCTCCCGAGAGCTTTTAGGGCTTGGCGGCGGTTCCGTATCGTAAAACACGATGATTCCTTCTCCTCTATTTTTTTCTCCCCGAAAGCAAATATATAGAGTTGGAGTTGGCGTCGGAAAGTCTCTGGGGCCCACGAGGTAGGGGCGCGCCTAGGGGCGCCCCACCTCGTGGATGGGTGTGGGCCCCGGTCTTCATCTTTAGCGAGGATTTTTATTATTTTTAACTTGACGTTCCGTGGAGTTTCAGGTCATTCCGAGGACTTTTGTTTTCTGCACATAAAACAACATCATGGCAATTCTGCTGAAAACAGCGTCAGTCCGGGTTAGTTCCATTCAAATGATGCAAGTTAGGGTCCAAAACAAGGGCAAAAGTGTTTGGAAAAGTAGATACGTCAGAGACGTATCATTTATATAGACACCAGTAGGGTTAGGGTTACATGTGATCGGTTACAGGGAAGGAAAGATCCTGTCTAATCTTGGCTTGGAGGGCACACCACGACTCCGAATATTCCCTATCCGCCCATGGATCCGCACTATAGCCCGGCCCCTCAATGGCCCATCAATCCGGCCCATATACAGCAGGCCGGCATCCCGAGGACCCCTTAATCCAGGAATCCCTCACCTAGGGCTTGTGGCCTCCTCGTGGGTCTTCTTGCCTCCTCCCGAAGCTTCCTAGGTGTCTTGTTGTCCAAGAAAAATCGTCAAAAAGTTCCATTCCGTTTGGTATTGATTTTCTGTAAATGACAAAAACAAGAACAAATAAACAACAACTGTCACTGAACACTAGGTTAATAGGTTAGTCCCAAAAATAATAGAAAATAGCATATTAATGCATATAAAACATCCAAAACAGATAATATAATAGCATGGAATGATAAAGAAATACAAATACATTGGAGACGTATCAGTGCGTCCGAGTGGACTTCCTGTTGTATACATCCGAGTGTGTCTATGGTCCAGAGACGTGTCAACGATGGTGTGGGCCCCTAGGTGGGCCTTAGATGTTAGGTCCTTAGACCCTACTTGTAGTAGGTGACTTCATCACTAACCAATGAGCATGAACTCATACCCTTTCATACTACGACATCAATATAATTAAAACTTACGTTTCATATTTAGTGATCTACATGAAAGTTTTAATTAAACCATTCTTAAATATCTATCCTTTTTGGACTAGTCTTATAACCCGTGCTCATTACCACTTCCTATTTAAAGACTCTCAAAATGATTTAAGCGAAGCATGAGAGTGCAATCATTTCTATAAAATATAACCACTGTTGTGCTCTAACAGATATAAGTGAAGCACTAGAGCAACTCCATAGCTTAAAAGATATAAATAGAGCTCATAGAGTATTCTAACAAATTGCAATGAATGTTTGTCTTTCTCAAAAGGTGTGTCCAACAAACAGTGATTGTGGCAATACTAACAAGCAAACAAAAATAAAACTATGGCACAAGACGCTCCAAATAGAACTCATATCATGTGATGAATAAAATTATAGCGCCAAGTAATATACCGATAGATTGTAGACGAAAGAGGGGGTGCCATCCGGGGCATCCCAAGCTTAGACGCTTGGGTTTTCCTTGAATATTACCTGGGGGAACTTCCAACCGGATGTTAACGACCGTTAACGACGCGCCGTCAATGCTATCAGCCACGTCAAAACGAGCTCAAAATTTTGCTTAATGTTTTTTTGCCACTGTAAGAATTTCGGATTGGTGCAAAATGTCAGGAATCATAAACTGATGATTTTTCACTAATCATGACACGAATGTGGTAGTTTTGTGCATAACTCCATCACGGATCATCTTTTTTCTTTCTTTATTAGTATTTTTTATTTTTTTCTCTTCTTCATCAATCGCATACATGTGGTCGGACGTATAGGAGAAAATAGTAAGGCATGGCTGCGTGGATGAACAGAAAGTCAAAACAAACATGTTTGGACACTGATCAGGCGCGTCGGCAGACGTTTGAGGGGTTAAATTTGCTCAGTCCGGCAGTAGATGAGCATAGTATGTTCATCCAGTGCTGCTAAACTTAAACTCTAACTTAAACTCCATGCGCTGTCATCATCAGTTGATCGTTTTTCGAGATTTTTTTCATTTTAATTAAATGAAAGGGCCGTTTTCCGTCATTCCGCGATGACTCCTCCTGAATCGTAGAAAAGGAAGAAGGGAAAAGAATATGAGAAAAAAACAGGCCACGCCGGGCTAAAAGCACGCTAAGCGACGTGCGGGCGCCGAATTGTTTAGCCCCGGGCAGGGACAGCGAAACAACCCTACGCCGCTTAAACCGCACAGAAACGACCATTTCTCGTGGCCCGTCCCGTCCCGTCCCCTGCGTTGGAGTTTTCCGCCACCGCTGCCGGTGACGAAACACTCGTGGAATCCACATCCACACGTTTCGCCGGTCGCGAGATGGGCCTTGCCCCGCGCCGCCGCCCACCCAATTCCCATCCACACCCTCGGCTCATCACTGTCTCCCCGATGCGCACCGTCGTCACCTGCGACCAGCCTCGTGCCCGCCTGCTGTGCCCATCCACCGCGCAGAGCGCATCGGAGCGCACAGTGTCGTGTCAAAGTCCGGGCTTGTCGCCTTGCCTCCCCCTCTCGCCATCGAGTAAATTGCATAGAAATACCACAATTACGGCATTGGAAGCAGATTGGTATCAAGTTTGGTAATTTTTATACGAAGATCAAGTCCCGCTATACGTTACAAAAAGGTCTAAATCGCGATAAAACGTATTGATGAGCAGTATCGACCGGCGGGCCCTTTGTCACCGCCGACGTGGCATTTTCTTTTGCAGAACCTCGACACGGCGGCGCCGGTCTCGATCGAGGAGGATCCTCGAGCTCGAGCTCTCTCGATCACCGCCGCCCGCTTTCGGCCGAGCTGCCTTTCGCCATGCGCTTCGCTGGCAAGTGGCCTCTCTCTCTGCAAAGAAGCTCCGTGGGCAGAGCGCGCCCCGCCGTGTCTACTGACGAACTCGGCCACCCTGCGCTCCGGCGCGGCCGCTCCCTGTCGGCCGCCGCCATGCCATGATGACGCCTCCGTGTTTCCACCGGACCACGGCCCCACGGCCCGTAGCGGATCTGGCGAAGCAGGCAGCGGTGAAGAGCCGATCAATGGGTGTGTCGGTGGGATGGGATCGAACCGCCATCCGGCCCGAGCCGCCACCGGCCGGCGTACATGGGCGGTGGGGAGGTGGGGAGGAGGAGGGGCTGAGGACGAAGCGGGGCAAGCGGCGGCGGCGGTGGTGGTGGTGGTGGCGGCGGCAGTGGCGATGGGGCCGAAGCGGTGGTTCTTGCGGCGCCCGGCGCCGATGGGCATGTTGCGGAGCGCGCCACGGCCGTCCGATGCGGTGGCGAGCCTTGCGAAGTGGCGCGGTGGTTCACGTTGTAGTTGTTGAAGTAGCGAACTTGGTCTCTCGGCTCCAAAGATCGCGAAGACGCGCATGGCGCCGTGGCCGCAAGGCCTCCGCCGACTCCTGCGGTGCGTCGCCGCGACACCTCCGTTCCTGCTGCTGCCGCCGCCTCGGTGAGCACCTTGCGCCGATGGCATCCAGAAGAAGCGAAGAATGGGCGTGAGGGCTCGAGGGCTCTCTCCTCGATCCAGATCGGCGGCCGCGCGCGCGAGGACGAAGGAGGTGCGCGGGGGAGGGGGGTGGGGGTTCTGTAAAAAAAATGCCACGTCGGCAGCTGACAGGCGGGCCCCACCGGTCAGATACACTGTCAATACGCGTTTATACGCGATTTAGATCTTTTTGTAACATATAGCCCCAGACTTAATACTGACATGTAAAAATTACCAAATTTGATACCAATCTTCTTCCAATGCCTTCAATTATGGTACTTATGTGCAATTTACTCCTTGCCATCGGGCCTACTACCCACCGGCTGCCGCCTCCTAGAGAAAAACGAGCTCAAAATCGCTGTTTTTTCTTTTCTCGACTTGCTCTGCTCGCTCGGCTCTGGCCATTTATGCGCGGACACACGTTCTTCTCAGCAATAAACAACGCCAGCGGGGCCGATCGTTGCTGATTCCGCATCCCGATCCGCGGCTCCTCATCAAGAGTCGTCGTCGTCACTCCGGCTCCTCGCGGCCGTTCTTTGCTTGCCTCCAAGAAACCGTCGGCTTGGCCTCTCATTCCCGTCCCAAATCCGTCCTGTTAATAGGCCGAGCGCAGCTTCTTGCATTAGCTTCTTCTCGGGGCTGCTGCTCGGTGCGGACTCTAGTTCTAGTGTGCTGATTTGGGTTGGAGGGCAGGTGCTGCAAGCAATGGCGGAGGTGCGGAGCCGGGTGCGGGGGTTCCTGCGGAACCGGTGGCTGGTGTTCGTGGCGGCGATGTGGATGCAGTCGGTCGCCGGGGTGGGGTACCTGTTCGGCAGCCTGTCGCCGGCGATCAAGTCCTCGCTGGGCTACAACCAGCGCCAGGTGGCCAGCCTCGGCGTCGCCAAGGATCTGGGGGACAGCGTCGGCTTCCTCGCCGGCACGCTCTGCGCCGTGCTCCCGCTCTGGGCCGCGCTCCTCATCGGCGCCGCGCAGAACCTCGTCGGGTACGGCTGGGTCTGGCTCGCCGTCACCCACCGCGTCCCCGTGCCACCCCTCTGGGCGGTAAGATCCGTTACCTGCCCCTCCAATCATTATAGTCCTCCCATTTCCTTCTCCTTCCTGCAATAGCAATGCTTCCATGGCCGCATCAAACCTTCCTGTTCTTGGAGCCTCATGTGCTACTGCAGATTGAGCTGATTTTTCTTCTTCTTCTAATGCTAAGAAAATTCCCTGTGACTTTTGTGCTAATTGAAGCGTGCACGATGCTGTGATGGAAGAAACTCATGTTCTACTACTGTGCTTCGTATAATTATAAGTTGTACGGTTGAAGCTTCCGGATTTGGATTGGAAACTAATCATGTCTTCTTCCTTCAATTATGCTACTCTATGTACTAGTTCCCTTTAGTGAACACGCGAGACCAGTTTGCTCATCATCTGAAAGCAAACATGGGTCGGTCAATCACGCATCCTAACTGCACGCCTGTCTCCAATGATGGAGAGTCGCTATTCGACCTCCATTTACAAAACAAAAGGCGGTAATTTCTTATTTTGGAACACCGTTGCTGTTGGACTTCAATGCTTTCTCTTCCTCCAAAATGTTGAAAGCTATGTTCAGAAATATTTGCCAGATTTTTATTGGCTCAAAACAGTTAAAACTGTTTCTGCTGTGTGTACTAAGAATATTCTAACACACAGCATGTCGGATATGCTTCCGAGTCATCGGTGTGCACCTATATTATTCTTGGGAGGACTTAGTGGTCGCTTTCTCGCCTCCCATGTGTCTTCAGTTAACCTTCATTATCTAATATCCTGAAAAACACTGAGGTTTGATATAGTTCATGTCAATTAACAATGTTCAACCTGAAAATTTCACTCTGTACTACTATTATCAGCCTGTCCAATACAGCCGCAACAGAATCGCCTAAAAATTCTGGTTAAACAAGTGAATTAACATCTCCATTGAGTTTCCAAGATTAGAATTATGAGTTAATCATTTGCTATGTTTTGCTTTACAAATTAATTTGCTATGTGAAACATCAAAGCAACAGAGGATGACTCCAGTCTTCAGTAAAATACTGAAAACACAGAATTAGTGTCATTGTCTGTCTGAAGGTGGAGGAGACTTAATATTCATTTGTACTTCTAATTTTAAACGCACTAATTTCCATCTCCACATTTCTGTTTGCGGCATTTGGAAAACTGGACCATTCCATAATTTCTGTAGTATCTAATCTAACCTTTGTTTACATTCTTATTCCTTCAATTAGATTTGTCGGCTCTTGCACTAAATTCCCCCGTCTCTCCGCAGATGTGCATGCTAATCTTTGTTGGAAATAATGGTGAGACATACTTCAATACTGCTGCACTCGTCTCATGTGTTCAGAACTTCCCCAAGAACCGTGGACCAATCGTTGGTATCCTCAAGGGATTTGCTGGTTTGAGTGGTGCAATCTTAACACAGGTTTATGCAATAATGCACACGCCTGATGATGCTGCGCTGATATTCATGGTTGCTGTTGGCCCAACAATGGTAGTCATCGCTTTAATGTTCATTGTTAGACCAGTTAATGGTCACAGACAAGGACGGCCATCTGATGGTACAAGTTTCACGTTTGTATACAGCGTCTGCTTAGTCTTGGCCGCCTATCTGATGGGCGTGATGCTGCTGGAAGACCTTGTTGGCTTGAGCCACTCATTGACAATCTTGTGTACCATCATTCTGATGGTTCTTTTGCTAGTTCCAATAGTCATCCCTGTAATGCTCAGCTTCTTCTCAAATGACGACGAGAGTGCCTACACAGCACTGTTAACATCACCTCGGAGAGAAGAAGCAAGTGGTTCAGTATCGTCTGAAGAGCAAGAAGTTATACTCAGCGAGGTGGACGAGCAAAAGCCGAAAGAAATTGATCTACTTCCAGCCTCTGAAAGGCAAAAGAGGATTGCCGAATTGCAGGCTAAGCTATTCCAGGCAGCTGCTGTTGGCGCCGTTAGGGTTAAAAGGAGGAAAGGTCCACGACGAGGAGAGGATTTCACATTGCTGCAGGCAATGATCAAGGCAGATTTTTGGCTTCTCTTTTTCTCCCTTCTGTTGGGGTCAGGATCAGGTCTAACTGTGATCGATAATCTTGGGCAAATGAGTCAGTCATTGGGTTTTGAGGATTCTCACATTTTTGTGTCAATGATAAGCATTTGGAACTTCCTTGGACGTATTTCTGGGGGCTTCTTTTCAGAGATTATTGTCAAGTAAGAACTATGAGGCACCTCTTTGCTGACCTTTGCATCTCATCTACGAGCAGTATTTTGTTTAGTTCATATGGAAGAGTGTGTTCTCCAATGGAGAGTGTGTTCTGCAGCATTGATTTAATGTTCATGCTGACTAAGCTTCTTCTCAAAATACATTTAACTAGAACTATACCAAAACGTTTACCCATTTCAGTTGTTATTGATTGAATATCTTTTGAATGATAAAGCAGTTTTTAGTGGTATCATCACAATTGGTTCCTAATCTGTTAAAAACAAAAAGGCACTAGCCTGGGAAATTCAAAGCAAACAAGAATATGTCTCGAAACACATGCAAAACTGATACAATTATTAGACGAGTGAGCTAACAAAAAGAATAAAACTGACGGCAGGCAGCTAATAGGCAACATCCGAATATCCTTTTGTTGATCATGAGCAGTATTCTTCTGAATAATTAATTAAGTAGTGACTGAGTTGCTCTGTTCATATTGAGACTAAAATTCCAACAGCTCGAATACAGGGGCTATCTTTGTTGAGAAACATGTCCCCAGTTGTTCTCATTTTTTGTTTGTTCTCTTGTTTCTTCAGGGATTACGCATATCCAAGGGCAATTGCCTTGGCGACAGCTCAAGTATTCATGGCAATTGGACACTTCATCTTTGCAATGGGTTGGCCCGGCACAATGTACATTGGTACATTGCTTATCGGGCTCGGGTACGGCGCCCACTGGGCGATCGTGCCAGCTGCTGCCTCTGAACTGTTTGGCGTGAAGAATTTCGGAGCATTGTACAACTTCCTTACAGTTGCAAACCCCGCAGGCTCCCTGGTTTTCTCGGGCATCATTGCCAGTGGCATCTACGACTACGAAGCCAGGAAGCAAGCTAACCATAACCACTCAACATTACTGGGAATGGTCTCCGACGTCGCTCCGGCGCTGAAGTGCGAGGGCTCCATCTGCTTCTTCATCTCGTCAATGATCATGTCAGGGTTCTGCATCATTGCTGCCGCCCTGAGCTTGATCCTGGTCCACCGGACGAAGATCGTGTACACGAATCTGTACGGTAAACCCCGGACATGAGATGTCAAAGGTCATTGAGGAACTGATCAAAGCTACAGGTATCAAAGCAGAAGGGTGAAGTTTTATTTTTATTTTTGCGTCTTCCTTCTGTTTATGGACTTCGCATATTCTTATGGTGTCAAAACCACGGCTACTGGTGGCTCCGGATGGGAAATTCAGTGTCATGAAGCATTGAAGCGTATGGCGTTTTTGTGCGTTTTGTCCGAACTTCTTTGGTGTTTTTTGGGGGGATATGAACTTCTTCAGTGTTGAGCTGGAACTTTGCATATACATGTCGTCTGTTCTATGTTTCATCAAGGCTGTTGAAAACTTGAAATGCAATAAATTATCTGAGCTCTGCAAATTGGAGAGCTCAACCTTGTACGTTCGTAACCCCCCAGTATATTTGTTTCCTATGAATCTGGCTGGAGCACCGTCTTTTATTTATAAAGATTGGCTGGGCTGCCTCCCCAGTATATGCTTAAATTTTTTCTTATCAATCCATGTTCTAGTTACTAGTAATAGTTTTTTCCCCTGCTGGGAATTTCTTTATTTCGTTTGTAGTGGATGCAGTAGTGCTTTGGGCAGTATGCAGTACATTCACTAGATATATGCAGGTCAAGAGTGGTAGAAAAACACTGCAACAAAGTCAATAGAAAATACAATGGAAACTACTCGTATAAAGAGACGCAACACAAAAATGCAGTAGAAACTGAAAAACTAGTGTAAAGATTTCCTCCAACAAAAAAAAAAAAAACTAGTGTGAAGATGTATTACGAAGATGTGGGAGCATGTTAGGATGGAAATAAAAATCCAAAAATGGTACGTCTGGACACACAAAAGTATAATCATACAAAAAATATACTCTCTCCGTAAGGAAATATAACTCCGCTTATGCTGTCTCAGCATAGTCGGTCCCAAGCCCGGATAAAGGAGGAGGGTTGTGATAGGCCTGGCGAGCCAACGTAAAAACTCAGCCATTCTTATGGAGATGAAACCCAAACAATTTTCGTTGGGGTGTAACCCTCTCAGCGACGCGCCACATCGGAACCCGGGTGTGGTGGAAAATGGGTAAGGGCCGGGCCGTCACCCCCCAGGTGGCGCGCCGTATCTTGATCCGGATACGGTGGCAAGTGAGTGAGGATCGGGTCGTCGCATCCTTAGTGGCGCGCTACATCGGCGCCCGGATGTAGTGGAAAATGAGCAAGGGTCTTCGCATTTGACTCGACGAATGCGAAGGGTAAGGAAGCTAGCCGAGCCTAGGAGGATTCGCTTAGGTAGCTGGAATGTAGGGTCTCTGACAGGGAAGCTTCGGGAGCTAGTTGATGCAGCAGTGAGGAGAGGTGTTGATATCCTTTGCGTCCAAGAAACCAAATGGAGAGGACATAAGGCGAAGGAGGTGGAGGATACCGGCTTCAAGCTATGGCACACAGGGATGGCTGCAAACAGAAATGGCGTAGGCATCTTGATCAACAAGTGCCTCAAGTATGGAGTGGTAGACGTCAAGAGACGTGGGGACCGGATTATCCTGGTTAAGCTGGTAGTTGAGGACTTGGTTCTCAATGTTATCAGCGCCCCGCAAGTAGGCCACAATGAGAACACCAAGAGGGAGTTCTGGGAAGGCCTGGAAGACATGGTTAGGAGTGTACCGATTGGTGAGAAGCTTTTCATAGGAGGAGACCTCAATGGCCACGTGGGTACATCTAACACAGGTTTTGAAGGGGCGCATGGGGGCTTTGGCTATGGCATCAGGAATCAAGAAGGAGAAGATGTCTTAAGTTTTGCTCTAGCCTACAACATGATTGTAGCTAACACCCTCTTTAGAAAGAGAGAATCACATCTGGTGACTTTTAGTAGTGGCCAACACTCTAGCCAGATTGATTTCATCCTCTCGAGAAGAGAAGATAGGCGTCGTGCCTAGACCGTAAGGTGATACCGGAGAGAGTGTTGTACCCAAAGATAAGCTGGTGGTTGCCGACTTCCGCTTGGATTTGTGTCCAGCGGGATAAGCGTGCCAAAGTCGCTAGAACGAAGTGGTGGAAGCTCAAGGAGGAGGTAGCTCAGGCGTCCAAGGAGAGGGTCATTAAGGAGGGCCCTTGGGAGGAAGGAGGGGATGCGGACAATGTATGGATGAAGATGGCGACTTGCATTCGTAAGGTGGCCTCGGAGGAATTTCAAGTGTCCAGGGGAAGGAGAAGCGAAGATAAGGATACCTGGTGGTGGAATGATGATGCCCAGAAGGCGATTAAAGAGAAGAAAGATTGTTTCAGATGCCTATACCTGGATAGGAGTGCAGACAACATAGAGAAGTACAAGATGGCGAAGAAGGCTGCAAAGCGAGCTGTTAGTGAAGCAAGGGGTCGGGCATATGAGGACCTCTACCAACAGTTAGGCACGAAGGAAGGCGAAAGGGATATCTATAAGATGGCCAAGATCCGAGAGAGGAAGACGAGGGATATTGGCCAAGTCAAATGCATCAAGGACGGAGCAGGCCAACTCTTGGTGAAGGACGAGGAGATTAAGCATAGATGGCGGGAGTACTTCGACAAGCTCTTCAATGGGCAGAATGAGAGTTCTACCATTGAACTGGATGACTCCTTTGATGAGACCAGACAGCTTTGTGCGGCGAATCCAAAGAGTCTCGAGGTCAAGGAGGCTTTAAAAAGGATGAAAGGAGGTAAGGCGATGGCCCTGATTGTATCCCCATTGAGGTGTGGAAAGGTCTCGGGGACATAGCGATAGTATGGCTAACCAAGCTTTTCAACCTCATTTTTCGGGCAAACAAGATGCCAGAAGAATGGAGACAGAGTATATTAGTACCAATCTTCAAGAACAAGGGGATGTTCAGAGTTGTACTAATTACCGTGGAATTAAGCTGATGAGCCATACAATGAAGCTTTGGGAGAGAGTCATTGAGCACCGCTTAACAAGAATGACAAGCGTGACAAAAATCAGTTTGGTTTCATGCCCGAGATCGACCATGGAAGCCATTTTCTTGGTACGACAACTTATGGAGAGATATAGGAGCAAAAGAAGGACTTGCATATGGTGTTCATTGACTTGGAGAAGTCCTATGATAAGATACCGCTGAATGTCATGTGGTGGGCCTTGGAGAAACACAAAGTCCCAAAGAAAGTACATTATCCTCATCAAGGACTTGTACGATAATGTTGTGACAAGTGTTGAACAAGTGATGTCGACACCGATGACTTCTCGATTAAGATAGGACTGCATCGGGGTCAGCTTTGAGCCCTTATCTTTTGCATTGGTGATGGATGAGGTCACAAGGGATATACAAGGAGATATCCCATGGTGTATGCTCTTTGGGGATGATGTGGTGCTAGTTGACGATAGTCGGACGGGGTAAATAGGAAGTTAGAGTTATGGAGACAAACCTTGGAATCGAAGGGTTTAGGCTTAGTAGAACTAAAACCGAGTACATGATGTGCGGTTTCAGACTACTAGGTGTGAGGAGGAGGAGGTTAGCCTTGATGGCGTGTGGTACCCCGTAGGACACCTTTCGTATTTGGGGTCAATCTTTGCAGGAGGATGGGGTATTGATGAAGATGTGAACCACCAAATCAAAGCCGGATGGATGAAGTGGCGCAAGCTTCGGCATTCTCTGTGACAAGAGAGTGCCACAAAAGCTAAAAGGCAAGTTCTACAGACGGCGGTTCGACCCGCAATGTTGTATGGCGCTGAGTGTTGGCCGACTAAAAGGCGACATGTTCAACAGATTAGGTGTGGCGGAGATGCGTATGTTGAGATGGATGTGTGGCCACACGAGGAAGGATCGAGTCCGGAATGATGATATACGAGATAGAGTTGGGGTAGCACCAATTGAAGAGAAGTTTGTCCAACATCGTCTGAGATGGTTTGGGCATATTAAACGCAGGCCTCCAGAAGCTCCAGTGCATAGCGGACGGCTAAAGCGTGCGAAGAATGTCAAGAGAGGGCGGGATAGACTGAATTTGACATGGGAGGAGTCCGTTAAGAGAGACTTGAAGGATTGGAGTATCACCAAAGAGCTAGCTATGGACAGGGGTGCGTGGAAGCTTGCTATTCATGTGCCAGAGCCATGAGTTGGTTGCGAGATCTTATGGGTTTCACCTCTAGCCTACCCCAACTTGTTTGGGGCTAAAGGCTTTGTTGTTGTTGTTGTTTGTTCCGTAAGGAAATATAAGAGTGTTTAGATCACTATCTTAGCGTTCTAAATGCTTTTATATTTCTTTACAGGGGAGTAAAATCTCTCATACCAGATCAGTTGGTTAATTCCTGTTTTGGCTTTTGTTTAGGACGCCAATATCCGGCGATCGAACACCATGGGAGTTGGTCCAAACGAACCAATAGATCAACTTCAACGGGGCGACCCATTCATCCACTGGCGTCCGTTTGGGTCGGCATGGACACAAAAGTCGGCCCAACGCGCCGACCCAAACGGACGCGCGTCCGCTTGGCGTCCGCATACCGACCCATTCCCGGCCCATTTTTGAGCCGGATTTGCATCAGCGCGGACACGAGACGGACGCGCGCGCGCCTACTCCTCCCTCGGGCCCACTGGTCGGTGGCAGCCTCCACATTTTCCTCCATTTCCCTCAAAATCCTCCCGCCCGCGCGTGCTCCCACCCCACCCATGGACGACGACCTCGACCTCGACGGCGCCGCCGGACTCGCCTCCCTCGCCTCATCCGTCATGACGACCGCCCCCTCTGGCAAAGGCAAGCCTCGCGCCCCCCACAAGACCGCCACCGCGCCCAAGACAAAGAAGGCGCTGACGCCCGAACAGCGGGCAAGGGAGTCGGCCAAGAGGAAGGGCCGGAGGCACGCCGCGGACGCGAGGGATGAAGACGTCGCGGCTGCCGCCGCCGCGCAGCAGGAGGTCACCAACGCCCACGTCGCAGCGACAATGAGGGAGGCGCTCTATATGCTAGGGTTAAACCCTAGCCAGCACGGCCTCGTCAATGCCGTCATGGCCGCGGTCAGCACCGGCTCATCCGCGTTCCCTCGGATGGTGCTGCCCGAATCGCCCTGCGCGTCGGCTTGCACCCCGATGCCCGGCTTCCACGTGTATCTGCAGGCCTCCCGCCTCTCTGGGGAGTGCTCGCCCGACGTGAGCATGGTGGCGCCTTCCACGCCCGCGCCCGCGCCCATCGACCTCAACGCCACATCGGTGGCCAGTGGCTCATCATCCGGAGGCGCGAGGAAATGCACGCGACAGATGCCGACCGACGTGCTGCCGACGCCCGCAACCTGTTCGACGGAATGCCGGCCACCTGCGACGAGGACTACATGCAGAACCTGATCTTTGAGGGCGGTGCGCCGGCCGCTGGCTATGATCCGGACAAGACACAAAGCCAGGACGGCCGAGGGCGTTCACGCCAGCCGCTGGCTACGATCCCGATCCGGCGGCCTCCATGCGTGATCAGGTCGGCATGGACCTGGACGGCTTCCCACTTGACCACGAGTTTTCGAACGACTACGGGCAAGAGGAAGAGGACAAGTGCGACATCGAAGTGGAGCCTTTGTTCGAGGACGAGCTCGCCAACCAAGCCGCCGAGCCGAAGCCGAAGCGCAAGAGCAAGCGGACGAAGGCATACACGGCGGCCGAGGACAAGCTTCTTTGTGAGTGTTGGCGCGACATTGGACAAGACCCCAAGACGGGCGCCGAACAAAAGCATTCAACTTTTTGGATTCGTGTCCACCCGGAGTTTCATGAGCGCAAGACGTTTCCGCCTTACCAAATAGTGAGCACGCACGGGTGGGTGTCCATTTCGAAGCATGGAGGGTGATCCAACAAGAGTGCAACAAGTTTTGTGCCACTCTTGAGAGCGTCAAGGTCCGCCCCGTGAGCGGCATCGGCATGCAAGACATGGTATGCTAGCAAGCCGCCCTTTTTGTGTATTCAAGGTTATGCTTGCGTGTTCATTTGCATATTGTTTGCCAATATGCTTGCATGTAATACATCTGTAGGCATTTCAAGCTTTGGAGGCATTCAAGGTCCAACACAATGGCAAGTGCTTCAATCTCTCCCATTGCTTTAGGGTCATCAAAGACGAGGAGAAGTTCATGGCGCAATATGCCGCCTCAAGTCGCGTGGGCGGAAGCAAGTCGTGGAGGAGGTTGGGGACGGTGAGAAGGCATGGCCGCGGGGGAAGACCAACTCCAAGAAGGAGGACAAGCAGGATGTGGCATCGAATGCCTTGATCACAAGCGTGGAGGGCATGATGAATAAGAAGGAATCAAGGGAGGAGGAGCGCCGGCGTTTCAAAAAAGAGCAAATGAAGGCCTTCATGGAGATCCAAAGGAGGAGGCTTGAGATGGACGCGGAGAAGCAAGCCAAGATGCTTGAGATGGAGGCGGAGAAGCAAGCCAAGATGCTAGAGATCGAGGCCACCAACGCCAAGACCAAGGCGAAAGAAGTGGCTCTCGCGAGCATGATGACCGGGGTGGAGATCATGAAGGTGGACCTCAACACCATGTTGCCAAGGAAGAGGCCGTGGTTCGAGAAGATGCAGGCCGACATGCTCAAGTTCACCGACGAGTGATCTCGTGGCGGCGAGCGCCATCCTTTTTTTGTATGCCGGCAGGTGTGCTGGCATGACCACGGGGCCGCGATGGCTTGGTCGAACTCAAGTCCCACCCCTTTTCGTGTGTTGGCTGATGTCGCTTGAAGCTACGTCGGTATTTCCCCAAAGAGGAAGGGATGATGTAGCACAGCGGAGGTAGGTATTTCCCTCAGATATGAAACAAAGGTTATTGAACCAGTAGGAGAACCAAGCAACACAACGTAAACAACCCCTGCACACAGATAACAAATCCTCGCAACCTGACGTGTTAAAGGGGTTGTCAATCCCTTTCGGGGTACGGTGCCTCAAGATAGGCAAAATGTGACACCCCAAAATTTTAACCTTGTTTTATTAATTAAAATTTTGCAAGGAAACTTAAACTTTTATTTTCTGGATTTTCTTTTGATTTCAGAACCATTCTTTTCCTTATTTATATGGAGTTTTTACGCCAAGTAAAAAATTTCCAATTATTATTTGAACTTTTTTACCCTCTCAAATAAAAAAATTTATTTTATCAGTGGGATTATTTATATAATTATTTTTTCCCTGAGCTTTATTTCTCTAAAATAGTTTTTCATAAGTTTTAGGGTCCCATTTGCACTGCAACCCTTTGATAAATTCATTTAAAAATCTCACCAAAATTTGGGGATGTCATGTGATGTTTTTAAATCACTTTTATGCAAAAATATATTTCATTCATTGGATATTTTGAGTTCTACACCAAGTTTTCAAATCTGGTCCAGTGGGCAATTTTGCACTACAACCTAATTAAATATTCCTTTAAAACTTCCACCAAAATTTTGGGATGCTAGTAGTAGTACATAATTCAACTTTATGAAAAAACCCAGTGATGTTCCTTGAAATTTTTGAGTGAATCATCCTCTTTTGCTTTCTGGTCCAGTTTGGCCTTTTCTACTGCAACTCCATTTTGTGTTGCTCTGTTGCCCATGATTCTTTTTCCTACTTATAGTCCTCCATACCAAACACTTAAATCCAGGAGGTTGGACTCATTGGAGCATGTTTGGTATATGAAATGATGCCCTTAACTTTCTGTCCAGAATTGGTTTTCTTAAAAACTTGCATTAACAAGTTTCTGGTTTTGCCCAAATGACCTTGCCACCATCACCTACTTCCATAGAGACTTTGATCTGGAATATTTGGCCACCCCAAGAGTTGCCTAGATGCCATTGGCATTTTGTCAAACACTTTGAGTACATGGGCAGCTTTGACATGATTTTTGCCTTTGCACTGTGACCTTGCACCTCTGGGCAAACCAGTTTGTCGACTAATCTCCTTGCAGACTCTAACCTAGTCCTGTTAATTGCCAGCCTCGCTCAAGCACTCTAGGTCACCCTGGCATTTTGTCGAGCACGTCACGTGCGTGCTCTGGGCGTGCCCAGAGCGCATGTTTTGCATCGCCACAAGACCGAGCCGTCAAGGCCCCATCGCTGACGCCCCGCTCGTTCGCCACTCCTTGCACAGCCAGCACACCCGCCCCCTCCCTCGCCGCAGAGCCGCCCCTGGCACCCTACAGCGCCGCCGTCAGGTCGGCCACAGCGACTAGCGGCCCGGCCACATGGGCTCCTGCCCGGACGGCGCCGCCGAGCCACTAGCGCCGCCAACTGCCCCTGGAGCAGCTCAAGCTCATCCACAAACTCGTCCTCTAGCACACGTCGCCGCCACGTCGCCCTAGCTACAGAATGGCGGTCGCCGGTGATCTTATCCACGGCCACCGTCGGAACCGACCCCGATCGCCTATTTAAGGACCCCGAGCTCGCCCGGTCCTCAAGCAAACTCATACCACCTCTCTCACTCCCTCACCGATCCTCCGTAGCAGAGAGAGACCAGAGATGGTCGTCTTCTTCTTTCTCCGCACCACAGCCACCGCCATCGTCTCGATCATTCCGCGCCACGTGGCCTCCCTCTCCACTCTCTTCACCGAAGCTCTCTTCATCTCGTGAATCCATCCTCGCTTGATTTTGATCAGAGCCGCCAGAGGCAAGAGCCCCCCCCGCCTGGACGGCCACCGTCCCCGCCGCGGAGTTCGCCGCCGGTGACTCCGGCCCACCCTGAGGACCAGAGCGACCACCGAAGGACCGCCGACCCCTGAGCCCGCGGATGGCCTCGGTTTCTCGAACGGTGCCGCCGTTCGCCGGCGAGCATCGCTGGAGTCCCGCCTCCGCTCGGGCAGAGGAAGAGGAGGGAGAGACGACTGGTCAAACCTGACCAGTGGGCCCCGTGGACCCACTGTCAGTGACCCAGCGCTGGTCCACGCTGGCGTAAGTGGAGGCGTATTACCCAGAGTACGTCTTCGACGTGTACCCATTTCGAAGCGTTTTTCTTTTTCTGTTTTATTTTTAAAAAACAGAATTTGACCAAAACTTTGACTGGCTATAACTTTTTAAATATAACTCCAAATGAGTTGATTCTTTTTCCTACCTCTCTCAAATATTGTCTAGTTAATTTTCAGATTTATTTGAAAAAAATTCAGACAACTTTTTTGTACCATTTTGAAACTATGTGTTAATTTGAATATTTTCAAAATAGGATTTTTGGAGGAGAAGAAAACTTTCAAAAGTTTTAGGATGCACCCTGCCTCTACACAACTTGAAGGCAAGCATTCTGAACCCTGGCATAATATTATCGTGTGTTGTTTGATACGGTTACAACACCCCTCGTTTCGGAGTTTTGTTATTTATGTGGTGATACGATCATTTGCATGAATGCATATTGGAGACTTCCTTGCTGTTGGAAGTGGATATACTTGTGATGGTAATCATCCTCGTATGCCTTGCATGCATGCCGGAAAGAAATCCGGGAAAGCCTCTGCCTTGGGAGGCGTGAGCTTGTCTCCGGTCTCCGTCGGGACGGTTATGTCCGGTATGGCATAGTAAGGTATAATGGGTGGTGATTACATTGGTTGAAATATTTTTGTTATACATATCATGCAGGAAATTTTAAACCTCCCGAGTCGATAGTAGATCGAGTCTTGTTCCAAAGAATAACCATGCTTGTTTCAGACTACCACTTGTCCCCGCCGCAGTAGGGTACGGTTCAAGAAGTTGTCAACCCCTTCCTAGCACACACCGCATGAGAGGCCATGGTGGAAGATACCGGATGCATCCGTAGGCACGCCCACCTGGTCCGGGGCATGAGTGTTTCCGGTTGGGACCGAGAGGGGCACCCCTTAGAGCGCGATATAAATTTGATCCCATGCTACGCGAGGTTGTAGCCTCCCACTTAGAGTTTTGCTTGACAGTGTCGTGGGTGATTCCGGACACGGTAAGTTAAGCTGGTGTGTGCAAGTCAGGTGTGTTTTCAATTAAAAGACCATAGACGGAATTAGTCCCGATGGACTAAAGGAATCCGTTACTCGTGGGTAAAGAGTACACCCTCTGCAGAGATTAAATCTATTCGAATAGCCGTGTCCATGATTTAGGACTACAGTCTGGGTTGGGTCAAGTGTCGGTCTTAGTGTCGGTCTTCGGAGGAGAAACTGCTAAACCAGAACATGGATCATGACTTGTGACTTGTGATGATTATGATGATTATTATTATGGACTAGCCCCTCATATTATTTGAATTATTGAATATCCCTGGGACGGTTCTACCTCCTGGATATTCGTTGTGATTGTTTCCTTATAAGCCCTTTATGTGGTGTTGCTGAGACGCCCGACTGTGGCATGCTTGTTATTTCTATTATTTATAAGCCCTTTATGTGGTGTCGCTGAGACGCCCGACTATGGCCTGCTTTTAAATTATTTACTTTATAAGCCCTTTATGTGGTCTCGCTCAGACGCCCGACTGTGGCATGCTTGTTATTTACTTTATAAGCCCTTTATGTGGTGTCGCTCAGACGCCCGACTGTGGCATGCTTGTTATTTACTTTATAAGCCCTTTAGGTGGTGTCGCTTAGACGCCCGACTGAGGCATGCTCGTTATTTACTATCCGTTCGAGACGTCTCTTCAGACATCCGATCGGTGCATTTTATTACTACTCTGTTATTACATATTCATGTTACATATAAATAACCTGCTTGCATGCATCAGGGATTTTATTTTATGACTGACGTTGTGATCATAGAATGTTTTCAGAGCATGATTATCGTTTGTTATATTATACCCGTCATAATGTTTGCGAGTACATTCAAAGTACTCACTGGCTTGTCCCTGGCTATTGTCTTGGCCAGATTCCTTGCATGGAGAGGAGCGTTACGATGACAGCCTCGGAACCTAAGCAACGGTGATTGCAGCCTCGCGAAGATAGGAGTTAACCTGGTCAGCTGTTCCTGTGGGAAATGGAGTCCCATAAACGCTGATGATCCACAAACCGCTTCCGCCATCAACCACCAGAAACCATTTGTTGTACTCATAGGCTAGAATGGTCTTGTACCACATATATTGTATTTTGCTTGGAGTTTCTGTATCAAGTTGGTGCCTCATCAGCTAACAGTAATCCTGGGGCTGGTGAGCACAAGGGCCATTTTCTGGAAATTTATATCCCAAAAATCCGGTCCTGACACAAAACGGACGTGAGGAAAATTTAGTAGATTGATAGATCGAACGCCAAACAAAAGAAATAAGAATAAATTGCAGCAAGGTATTTTTGGTTTAATAGATCTGAAAATAAATGCAAGGAAAAAGTATATCGCAAAGGCAAATATATGAGAAAGAAGACACGGGGGCCGTAGGTTTCACTAGTGGCTTCTCTCGAGAAAAATAGCAAACGGTGGGTAAACAAACTACTATTGGGCAATTGATAGAACTTCAAATAATTATGGCGATATCCAGGCAATGATCATTACATAGGCATCACGTCCAAGATTAGTAGACCGACTACTGCATGCATCTACTACTATTACTCCACACATCAACCGCTATCCAACATGCATCTAGTGTATTAAGTTCATGGAAAAACGGAGTAATGCAATAAGAACGATGACATGATGTAGACAAGATCCGTTTATCTATTGCGTAGATATAGATCCCATCTTTTTATCCTTAGTAGCAACGATACATACGTGTCATTTCCCTTTCTGTCATTGGGATCGAGCACCATAAGATCGAACCCACTACTGGGCACCTCTTCCCATTGCAAGATAAATAGATCAAGTTGGCCAAACAAAACCCAAATATCGGAGAAGAAATATGAGACTATAAGAAATCATGCATATAAGAGATCAAAGAAACTCAAATTACTTTCATGGATATAAAAAGATATAAATGATCATAAACTCGAAGTTCATCGGATCCCAACAAACACACCGCAAAAAGATTTACATCATATGGATCTTCAAGAGACCATTGTATTGATAATTCAGCGAGAGAGAGGAAGCCATCTAGCTACTAACTAGGGACCCGTAGGTCTACAAAGAACTACTCACGCATCATCGGAGAGGCACCAATGGAGGTGGTAAACCCCATCCGAGACGGTGTCTAGATTGGATCTGGTGGTTCTGGACTCCGAGGCGGCTGGATGAATATTTCGTCGACTCCCCTAGGGTTTCCAGAATATTGGGATATTTATAAAGCGAAGAGGCGGCCCGGGGGGTACCCGAGGTGGGCACAACCCACCAGGGCACCCTGGTGGGTTGTCCCCTCCTCGGGACTCCCCCCAGGTGCAACCAGGGCCCAACTTCTTCCTTTTGGTCCATAAAAAATCATCGTAAAGTTTCGTGGCATCTGGACTCCGTCTGATATTCATTTCCTATGATGTAAAAAACATGGAAAAAATAGCAACTGGCACTTGGGACTATGTCAATAGGTTAGTACCAAAAAATGATATAAAATGACTATAAAATGATTATAAAACATCCAAGATTGATAATAAAACAGCATAAAACAATCAAAAATTATCGATACGTTGGAGACGTATCAGCATCCCCAAGCTTAACTCCTGCTCGTCCTCGAGTAGGTAAGTGATAAAAATAGAATTTTTGATGTGGAGTGTTGTTTATCATGTCATATCATATTCTTTTCTTTATAGCATGGACATGTCGACTTTTATGTGATTCAAAGCAAGTCTCATTTTGACATAATAATATAGATACTCAAGAATATCAACAAGCAACCATGTCATTCAAAATATCAATGCTAAAACAAGTTATCCCTAGCCCATCATGCTCAAATATTGATCCATTTATGGAACACACTCACATATTAGCTATACCCAATACTTAAGCATGACCATATTGCCTCTTAGTTGGTGCTTTTATAAGAGAAGATGTAGACTCAAATTCAAAATAAAAATTGCATAAAGTAAAAGAAAGGCCCTTCGCAGAGGGAAGTAGGGATTTGTAGAGGTACCAGAGCTCAAAGCGAAAAATAGAGATAAAAACATTTTGGAGGTGTATCCATCCCACCAACGAAAACGATTCAGAGTTCCGAACACTTTCCATGCTAGATATGCCATAGGCGGTTCCCAAACAGAAAATAAAGTTTATTCCTTTTTCCACCATTCTTTCACTTTCCATGGCTAGCCGTATCCACGGTTGCCTTCCATACCAACACTTTCCAAAGAATTTATTATTTGACAACATAAAGTAAATTCATTTTTTTTTCATTTCGGGACTGGGCATCCTAAAACCTTTACCTTACTCTCGTGCAATGACAAGTGAATAAACACTCATCGTGAGAATAACACATCCAGCATGGAAAATATTAGCCACCCGTTACCATTCCGCGAGCGAAACAGACACACAAAAGAGAAGTTTATTTTGAAAATTAGAGATGGCACATGCAAATTTGCTTAGAACGGCAAAAGAATAACGCATATAGGTAGATATGGTGGACTCATGTGGCAAAACTGGTTTAAAGGATTTTGGATGCACAAGTAGAGGTCATACTTAGTGCAAAATGAAGGCTAGCAAAAAGATTGAGAAGCGACCAACCAAGAAATGAATAATCTCATAAGCAAGCATTAAGCATAATTAACACCGAATAAAGCACGAGTAGGATATAATTTTCATTGCATGATTATTGACTTTCGTGCATGCATAGGGAATCACAAACCTTAACACCAATATTCTTACTAGAGCACAATTACTCATCAACATAACTCACATATCACATCATCATATCTCAAAACTATTACTAAGAATCAAGTTTATTTTGTCCAATGATCTTTGTGACATTTTTTTATTTTATCCTTCTTGGATATCTATCACTTTGGAACTAATTTTCATGTGTTGCTTTTCATAAGCTCAAATAAGTATATGTGAAGATCATGAGCATAAATTTTTTCTTTCTCTCAAAATAATTTAAGTGAAGCAAGAGAAAATTGCTTCAAAATTTTACTAACTCTCAAATAAATCTAAGTGAAGTAAGAGAGCATTTCTTTAAAAATACTAACCACACCGTGCTCAAAAAGATATAAGTGAAGCACTAGAGCAAGTCCTAGCTCATAAAAGATTTAAGTGAAGCACAGAGAGCAATTCTAACAAGTCATGATATAATTTTGGCTCTCTCAAATAGGTGTGTCCAGCAAGGATTGATGACTTAAAAACACACAATAAAATAAGCAAAGACACATATCATACAAGACGCTCCAAGCAGAACACATATCATGTGACGAATAAAAATATAGTCTCGAGTAAAATACCGATGGTCGTGAGAAGAAAGAGGGGATGCCACTCGGGGGCATCCCCAAGCTTAGTTGGTTGCTCATTCTTGGATAATATCTTGGGATGCCGGGGCATCCCCAAGCTTAGGCTCTTCTATTCTTCTTTCATCCATCGTAAGATAACCCAAAACTTGAAAACTTCAATCACACAAAACTCAACAAAACCTTTGTGAGATCCGTTAGTAAAAGAAAGCAAACCACTACTATAAGTGTTGTATCAAACAAATTCATATTTTGTTTTTGTATTATATCTAATGTATTCCAACTTTTCTATGGCAAAAAATCATCAAAGAAAACCATAGAGCCATCAAAATAAGCACACAACACAAAGAAAACAGAATCTGTTAAAACATAACAGCCTGTAGTAATCTGAAACTTTCGAATACTTCTGTAACTCCAATTTTTTTGAAAAATTAGGACGACCAGGGTAATTTGTATATTGATCTTCTGCAAAAAGAATCAGGGCAGAATCTCCTTTTCTGTGATTTATGTAAATTATTTTCGTGAGTGCAAAGTTTCTGTCTTTTTTAGCAAGATCAAACAACTATCACCCAAGAAGATCCTAAAGGCTTTACCTGGCACAAACACTAACTAAAACATAAGAAACACAATCATAACAGTAGCATAATTGTGCAAACACACAAGAACAGAAAGTAAAAAGCAAAAATAAATTTTATTCATTGGGTTGCCTCCCAACAAGCGCTATAGTTTTACGCCCTTAGCTAGGCATAAAGCAAGGATCTAAGTTTTGTCATCTTTGGTTTGAGATCCATAAGATGCCCTCATGATTGATTCATAGGGTGGCTTAATTATTGTTCTAGGGAAGTGTTCCATACCTTTCCTCAAAGGGAATTGGAACTTAATATTGCCTTCTTTCATATCAATCATGGCACCAATAGTGCGTAAAAATGGTCTACCAAGAATAATTGGGCAAGACGGATTGCAATCAATATCAAGAACAATAAAATCTATGGGCACATAATTTATATTTGCAAGAATAAGAAAATAATCAATTCTTCCCATAGGCTTTTTAATAGTAGAATCCGCCAAGTGCAAATTCAAAGAGCATTCTTCAAGATTAGTAAGACCAAGCACATCACATAAAGATTTCGGAATGGTGGAAACACTAGCACCCAAGTCACACAAAGAAAAACACTCATAATTGTTAATCTTGACTTTGATAGTAGGTTCCCATTCATCATGCAATTTTCTAGGAATTGATACCTCTAATTCCAATTTTTCTTCAAAAGCTTTCATCATAGCATCAACAATATGTTTAGTAAAAACATTATTTTGTTCATAGGCATGGGGTGAATTTATCATGGATTGCAACAAAGAAATACAATCAATCAAAGAGCAACTATCATAATTAAAGTCTTTGTAATCCAAAAGAGTGGGTGCATCACTAACTAAAGTTTTGACCTCTCCAAACCTACTTTTATCAATTTTCTCAACAAGATTTTCACCCTCCAAAATATTGGGACGCCTTCTACCTAAAGTTGACTCTTCTCCAATCCCTTTTTCATCAATATTATCTTTACTAAACAAGGAATCAATAGAAGAAAAACCAATCATTTTAAGTTCTTCATCATTTTTGCAAGAATAATCACTAGAAAAAGCTTTCTCTAAAAGTTCTCTTTTAGCTCTAAGCATAGCAGTTCTTTTCTTACTTTCATACATAGAAACATAAAGAGCTTTAATTGATTCATCAGCTTTAGGCACAAAAAATTTCAACTTGAGATTTTCCACATCATGAGCAATTCTATCAACACTTCTAGACAAATCATCAATCTTATTCAACTTTTCTTCTATGGAAGTGTTGAATTTTTTTTGCTTGTTGATAAATTCTTTAATATTATTCTCAAGATCAGAGGCATTCCTATTATTATTGTAAGATTGATTTCCATAGGAATTACCATAATTATTAGAGGAATTACTAGGAAAAGGCCTAGGATTAAAATTTCCTCTATAAGCATTGTTGTTGAAATTATTGCGAGAAATAAAATTCACATCAATGGCATCACTATTTTTCTCAGTCAAAGTAGACAAATACATATCATTAAAATCAATAGGAGCACTTTTACTAGCAACCAATTTCATAAGAGCATCAACTTTATCACTCAAGGAAGAAATTTCTTCAACTGAATTAACCTTTTTACTAGTAGGCGCCCTTTCGGTATGCCATTGTGAATAATTTGCCATAATATTATCAAGCAATTTGGTGGCTTCACCCAAAGTAATTTCCATAAAAGTACCACCCGCGGCGGAATCTAGAAGATTACGAGAAACAAAGTTCAACCCCGCATAAAATTTTGTATGATCATCCAAAGATTTAACCCATGAGTTGGGCAATTCTTTAGCATCATTTTCATCCTTTCCCAAGATTGTGCAACATGCTAATGTTCAAGTTGCTTGAAATTCATGATCTTTGTTCTAAGGGAAATAATTTTTGTGGGCGGAAAATACTTAGTAATGAAAGCATCTTTGCACTTATTCCAAGAATCGATACTATTGCAAGGCAAAGAAGAGAACCAATTTTTTGCAGAATCGCGTAAAGAAAACGGTAATAATTTCATCTTGACCACATCATTGTCCACGTCTTTTTTCTTTTGCATATCGCATAATTCCACGAAGGTATTAAGATGGGACGCGACATCCTCATTAGGAGTACTGGAAAATTGATCTTTCATAACAAGATTCAGCAAAGCAGTATTAATATCACAAGACTTCGCACTAGTGGCGGAAGGAGCAATCGGAGTTCCAATAAAATCATTGTTGTTGGTATTTGAGAAATCACATAACTTGGTGTTCTCTTGAGTCATGATGACCACACAACAAGATTCCACTAAAAAACAGATCTGGCAAGAAAACGGCGAACGAAAAAGAGAGGCGAATAAAACGGCAAATTTTTGTGAAGTGGGGGAGAGGAAAACGAGAGGCAAATGGCAAATAATGTAAATTGCGAGGAGATGAGCTTTGTGATTAGGAACCTGGTATATGTTGAAGATCCTCCCTGGCAACGACGCCATAAATTCCTTTTGATGTCACTTAAAGCTACGTCGGTATTTCTCCAAAGAGGAAGGGATGATGCAGCACAGCGGCGGTAGGTATTTCCCTCAGATATGAAACCAAGGTTATCGAGCCAGTAGGAGAACCAAATCCTCGCAACCCGACGTGTTAAAGGGGTTGTCAATCCCTTTCGGGGTACGACGCCTCAAGATAGGCAAAACGGACGTGAGGAAAATTTAGTAGATTGATAGATCGAACGCCAAACAAAATAAATAAGAATAAATTGTAGCAAGGTATTTTTGTATTTTTGGTTTAATAGATCTGAAAATAAATTCAAGGAAAAAGTAGCTCGCAAAGGCAAATAGTCCGGCTGTCTGGATACCCCCTAATCTAGGACTCCCTCAGTAGCCCCCGAACCAGGCTTCAATGGCGATGAGTCCGGCGCACAGATTGTCTTCGGCATTGCAAGGCGGGTTCTTCCTCAAACTCTGAGTATCTGTTAAATAGTGTCCGGCTTCTCGTAAATGTTGCGCTTCTTGGCTTCCGCGTCCAATAATGGCCATCTTCCACTTGTCAAGCGAATGTGAGGAGCCAGGGTGTTTTTATATTTACCACCCTAGCTATGTGAATGAACTGTCTATTTAGAGAGACGAGGATTCTCAGATCCAAACCACACCATGCTCCCTCAGCGAGCATTCATCGGAGCGCGCCCGAATAAATCCATCCCAACATGGCCGGCCAGCGCAGCTCCTCCTCTCGCTCCCGCAGCTCCAAGCTCGGAGATTGGGAGAAGTGTTCCGTCCCGCACAGTCAATTAGTGAAGCTACAGACCCAGGGATTTCTCCCCCCAGCGTATATGGTCCCGGTACGAGCTGGGCTCGCCACCTATAATGGCGGGGAGCAAGCGGAGAGCTTTTCCAACCCCTCTAAGGGAGAGCGGGTATGCCTTGTCCCTTATTTATTAAGGGGACTCAGATTTCCAATCCATCCGTTTCTCCGAGGGCTCCTGGAGTTCTATGGCCTCCAGTTGCACAACCTCACCCCTGCCTCCATTCTGCATATCGCTGGCTACGTAGCCCTTTGCGAGCTGTTTCTGGGCTGCGAAGCTCATTTCATGCTGTGGAAAAAGTTATTCTGCCTTGTGCCCCGTACACAGAGGGGATCAATATATCAAGTGGGCGGAGCCGGGGTATGGCGCATCGCCGGGACCGGATACCTATCCGGTACCCCGAAGAAGACGTCCGAAGACTGGCCTTCAGAGTGGTTTTACATGGAGGATGTTCCCCTCCCGGATCCTATTCGGATTGGTCTTCCTGAGTTCGACAACGCTCCTTTGAAGGAACACCTAAGCTGGCGCCCACGGAGCCCTCAGGAGGAAGATGATAGAGACGTATTTTATCTGATGGGCCGGATAAAGTTGCTGGCCCAATCAGGACTAACCATAACCGAGGTTATGGCAATATGCATTATGCGGGGGGTGCAGCCACTTCAATATCGAGGCCACCCCATGTGGGACTTCAACGGGGAAGATGATGCCACCCGCTGTGGTCGTAAGGGGCCGGACTCCATTGCCGCTCTAGCAAAAATCTGTCCGGTTTGTACAAGGGAGAGGAAGAGGAGTTCCTCCGCATCAAGCCACGGGACGGATTCTCCATGTACAACCCTCCGAGCTGGGTAAGCCGCCGCTTTTTATACCCTTCCTTTCCGCATTGTTGCAACAAATATCTTACTTTGCCCGTTTACCGCAGGAGCTGCGTAAGGCAGTAAGGGAGATCTACAGCCCACCTCCACAACCAGAGGATCCTGAACGGTCCCTCGACCCCGGCCTCCAAGAGGATCCGGACATATTCGTGGAGCTGATTGACATGATATTTTATCAATTAAGCTGCGATGAGGCCATGGTGGCTATTATAGCCGACTATCCGGGGCTACTCCCTGCCTCGCAGGTAAGTGAGACCAGAGTCCCAACCTTTGAGAAGTATCCCTTTTCGCGCACTTCACCTACCGTATCTGTACGGTGCTCTATAGGGAAGGTCCTCGAGACAGCATGCTCAGCCCGCGGTGAATCGCCAACGAGGGGCGCCGAAGCCGGGCAGGCTGAAAAGGAAGGCGGTCCGGACGGAGACGCCGGCACAGAGGTATTTTACAAAACCTCACTCCGTGATCATCATATTCTAAAATGCAGTAATACCCATGTTTCGATGAAGGAAAAGCGCCGATCACGCCTTTTCTAGCCAGGCTCCGGGGCCAGACACAGAGGCGGAAGCTAACACGGGGCACTCGCCAGATGCTCCTCCGACAGAGGATGCGGATAAAATATCCGCCACAAATTCCGAAGTGGAGAGCGCCATGAATCACAGGCGTCGCTGGGCCGTACTTCGCGACGCTTGTTTCTCCCAAGAGGATTTTGATGCCTTCAACTCAGGAGACGCGTACATCCGTGCTGCTCAAAATGGTCTTGCCAGAGCCACGGATCAGTATGTAAAGGATATACGGGTAAGAAAATTTGATGATTATATATAGCAGTAGCCCCTAAGACTTGAAACAGTTGGCACAACTGATTTAAGGATCATTATTTGTGCAGGTTCTTACAGAGAAGAATACCCAATTGTCTCAAGAGCTGGAAGAGTGCAAGGCCCAGCTGCAGGCCGCAATGGCCGCATTGAAGGAGTCCGAGAAGGCCCCTTCCGGTAACACCTGTTTTAAAGAATGGCAGGTACCATATAGGATGCGGCATGCACGCAATTCTAACAATAAATATTGCAGATGACGCCGAAGTGAATCCGGATGAGCAACATGCCATACGGCAGCTAAAGGCTGGTGAGCGCGTGCTTACAAAAGTTAGGCAGGAGAAAAATGATCTCCAGGATGCCAATACCCAGCTGAGCGTGGAATTAAAGGATGTTCGCGCCCAGCTGTCGGACTCCGTGAAGGATAATAAGTGGCTTCGACGCGGCATTTTCAGTAAGTGCTTGAGCGAAGTTTAAAAAGAGTTCGGCGAAGAAGCCGGCTAACAGAGTTATGTCTGTAGGTATGCTGACGGGTCGTCCCGCGGATGAGATGCCCGGGTCTGCGGGTGATCTTCTACCAGAGCTCTCACAACCGCACGAACAAGTTCGGCAGGTGATGCAAGGTATTTCCCAGGCCTTGTGGCCATCCGTCTCCCTGCCCGAAGGCCTTGGAGAGCTTATGAGAGCTCAAGGAGCGCGGGCGGCGCCCTGATTATGGAAGGTATCACCTGCCGTCAAGGTGCTGAGGAAGCTCGGGCCATGGTGAAGACGCGTATACCAAGGCTGACCCAAACCACATGGCCGAGGTCGGACTGTGGGGCCCGATGGGAAAGAGATCCCGTTAGCTTAGTGTATGGGCAAGTAGAATTAGCATAAAGTATTCCTAACAGGATTGTAGGCTAGACAGCTGTTGGATGGTATAGAAGAGGAATTTAGTCAGTCTAAGTGACTATGTAATTAAAGTGACATGTACAATGCCTTCTAGCCGGATTGTAAATCATTTGTCATGGCGGACCTTTTCGCTTCAACCTCGGGACCCAATAGTCCAGAGTGTATCCGAATACCCGCTCAGTTATATAAGAACCGGGTATGCGTGGAAACCAAAGGGGTCATTAGTGCTTGAATGATAAGTACCCAACTAGTTATGTTATATTACATGGGTAGTAAGAAACATCTTCCAGGAGAATAGTTCCGTTAAGGGTTCCTTTCCTGGGTACGCATGCCCTAAAGTGCATGTCCAGACTGCGAGAAGAGATGCAGGCAAAAACATCTAGGGGCACATATGGAAAATAAATAAAAATCATCTTTTGTTCAACGACCGAATATTCCCTTAAGAACGCTAGCTTTCGGCTTCACCCGGTCTGAAGTACACATCCGGTGACCAGCGGTAAGAATAATCGAGAGGTGCTCCCCTTATGCCCTAGCCGAATTAACGGGAACGTAGGGCATAAATACAAGAGCCAGGCAACCCAGCTTGGCCAAAACTTAAGTCATATCGATGCATATAATGGCGAAGAAAAGGTACATGCGGAAGAATGACAAATGTGCTGGGCATGAAGCCTAGATAAATAATTAAGCTTCTGTGTAAGAAGCCCCCAGGTATAATGAGCGCGGTTAGCGCGTCAATAGTCTGCAAGCAAGGCACAAATTGGCCCTTAAAGGCCTTGAGAGAGGAAGAAAGAAAGAAAGAAAAGAGAGATAATGCATATGCAAAAAATGGACAGAGGAAGGAGACGAACATAGAGTCCGGCACTAGGCGTAGAATCTTCGGAGCCTGGCTGCGTTCCATGGGTTCGGCTCAAGTCGATTATCCGATGCATCCCGTAGACGGTACACTCCACTGGTCAGAACTTGGTCAATAATGAAGGGACCTTCCCATTTGGGCTCGAGCTTGGTCTTTTTCTTCTCCGACAGGCGTAGAACTAGCTCGCCAACGATATAAGTTTTGGCCCGTACTTCTCTGCTTTGGTATCTTCGAGCCTGTTGCTGATAGAATGCGGAACGGGCTTTTGCCACGTCGCGCTCCTCCTCCAGGGTGTCCAGACTGTCCTGCCAATCGAGCTCGGCTTCTCTTTCTTCGTACATGCGCACTCGAGGTGAGTCATGAATTATGTCGCAGGGCAGAACCGCCTCTGCGCCGTACACCATAAAGAAGGGTGTGTATCCGGTAGTACGATTCGGCGTGGTCCGCAGCCCCCAGAGTACGGAGTCGAGCTCCTCCACCCAGTGCATGTTAGATTCCTTTAGGGACCGCACTAATTTGGGTTTGATGCCGCTCATGATAAGACCATTTGCTCGCTCGACTTGACCGTTAGTTTGTGGGTGATAGACAGAAGCATAATCGAGCTTAATGCCCATGTTTTTGCACCAGAGTTTTACCTCACCGGCAGTGAAGTTCGTGTCGTTGTCAGTGATGATGCTGTGGGGGACGCCATAACGGTGTACAACCCCGGATATGAAGTCTATCACCGGTCCAGATTCGGCCGTTTTAACAGGTTTGGCTTCTATCCATTTGGTGAATTTATCCACCATGACCAGTAAGTATTTTTTCTTATGGGTACCCCCTTTAAGGGGTCCAACCATGTCAAGCCCCCAGACCGCAAAGGGCCATGTAATGGGGATTGTTTGGAGGGCGGTAGGCGGCATATGGCTTTGGTTTGCAAAAAGCTGGCAACCGACGCAACGTTGGACCAAGTCATGTGCATCTGCCCGGCCGTCAGCCAATAAAAACATGTACGGAAGGCCTTGCTTACAAGGGCCCGGGCTGCGGCGTGGTGGCCGCCGAGTCCGGCATGAATTTCTGCCAGAAGCTTCCGCCCTTCCTCTTCGAAGATGCACCTTTGAAGGACTCCGGTGGTGCTTTTCTTATAAAGCTCTCCCTCATGGACCCTGTAGGCTTTAGATCGCCGCACTATGCAGCTTGCCTCATTTTGGTCCTCAGGGAGTTCCTGCCTAGTTAAGTAGGCCAGGAATGGTTCTATCCATGGGGCGATGATGGCCATTATTACGTGGGCTGAAGGTGTTATTTCGGTGGCAGAGCCTCCGACTATGTCAGAGTGTTCGGTATCGGGCATTGTGGCCGGGTCCGGATTATTGTTACCGTGTCCCTTCCCATACCACGGACGGCTTAAACAGCCTCTCGTAAAGATGTTGGGGGGACGCGATCGCGTTTTATGCTGCCGCGGCGACGATATCCGCCGCCTGATTGTTTTCCCGAGCCACATGGTGAAATTCGAGCCCCTCGAACCGAGCTGACATCTTTAGGACAGCGTTGCGATAGGCCGCCATTTTCGGATCCTTGGCATCAAAGTCTCCATTTGTTTGGGATATTGCGAGGTTCGAATCCCCACGCACCTCCAGGCGTTGAATGCCCATGGAAACTTCCATCCGAAGACCATGTAACAGGCCTCGATTGGCTGCGTTGTTGAGTCTCGATACTGATCTCGGAGTACGTATTGAACTGTATCTCCGGTTGGGGACGTCAGGATGACGCCAGCCCCTAGACCAGCCAGCATTTTGGAGCCATCGAAGTGCATGATCCAATTGGAGTATGCGTCGTACTCTTTAGGGAGTTCGGCTTCCGTCCATTCAGCGACAAAGTCGGACAAAGCTCGCCGAGGTTTGTATGTTATGTCGAACAGGAGGAGCTCAATGGCCCATTTGGCAATCTGGCCCGTGGCGTCACGGTTGTTTATAATATCATTAAGTGGCACTTCCGAGGCCACTGTAATTGAACACTCTTGAAAGTAGTGTCGCAGCTTCCGGGATGCCATGAATACCGCATATACTATCTTTTGATAATGTGGGTACCGTGATTTGCATGAAGTGAGGACAGTGGATACATAATAGACCGGCTTTTGAAGGGGGAATTTATGTCCGTCCGTTTCTTGTTCGACGACGAGCACTGCGCTTACAACCTGATGAGTTGCCGTACAACAGCATTGGTTCGCCGATGTTTGGCGTGGCCAGGATTGGGTTGGTTGCCAGTATGGCTTTTATTTCTTCCAATCCGGCTGTGGCAGCACCCCTCCACTCAAAGTGTTCGGTGCGCCGAAGGAGGCGATAAAGGGGTAATGCCTTTTCTCCTAAGCGTGAGATAAAGCGGCTTAGAGCCGCCACACATCCGGTTAATTTCTGGATTTGTTTGAGGTCCGTTGGGATAGCCAACTGTGACAGAGCTCGGATTTTGGCCGGATTTGCTTCAATTCCTCTGCTGGGGACAATGAAGCCCAGTAGCTTTCCGGCTGGTACACCGAAAATGCATTTTTCCGGATTGAGCTTGATGTCGTATGTTCGGAGATTGTCGAATGTGAGCCTCAAGTCATCTATTAGAGAGTCGACATGTTTGGTTTTGACGACCACATCATCTACGTATGCCTCCACTGTTTTGCCGATCTGGTTCTCCAGACATGTCTGAATCATGCGCTGATATGTTGCGCCGGCGTTTTTGAGCCCAAAAGGCATTGTGTTGAAACAGAAGGGGCCGTATGGTGTGAGAAATGCCGTTGCGGCTTGGTCGGGCTCCGCCATCTTAATTTGGTGGTAGCCGGAGTATGCGTCGAGGAAACACAATGAATCGTGTCCTGCGGTAGCATCGATAATTTGATCGATGCGGGGGAGGGGGAAGGGATCCTTTGGGCAAGCCTTGTTTAGGTCCTTGAAATCGGCGCACAGGCGCCAGGATTTGTCCTTCTTTGGTACCATCACCAGGTTTGCTAGCCAGTCCGGGTGTTTTATTTCTCTAATGAATCCGGCCTCCAATAACTTGGCTAGTTCCTCTCCCATAGCTTGTCTCTTAGGTTCAGAGAAACGCCGAAGAGTCTGCTTGACCGGCTTGAATCCCTTTAGAATATTAAGGCTGTGCTCGGCCAGCCTGCGTGGGATTCCTGGCATATCTGAGGGATGTCAGGCGAATATGTCCCAGTTCTCGCGCAGGAACTCTCGTAGTGCGGCGTCCACGGCGGGGTTTAACTGTGCCCCGATGGAGGCTGTTTTTGTAGGGTCCGTTGGGTGGACTTGGAATTTGACTATTTCATCCGCTGGTTTAAAGGAGGTGGACTTGGATCTCTTGTCAAGTATCACGTCGTCCCTGTCCACTGTGGAGCGCAGCGCAGTTAATTCCTCGGCCGCAAGGGCTTCGGATAATGCCTCGAGGGCCAATGCGGCTGTCTTGTTTTCGGCGCGGAGTGTTGTGTCCGGATCACTAGCGAGAGTGATGATTCCGTTGGGCCCGGGCATTTTGAGCTTCATGTACCCGTAATGGGGTATGGCTTGGAAGATCGTGAACGCCTCCCGCCCTAAAAGGGCGTGGTATCCGCTACTGAATGGAGCCACTTGGAATGTAATCTCTCCGGACCTATAGTTCTCCGGGGTGCCGAATACCACATCTAGTGTGATTTTCCCAGCACAGCGTGCTTCCCGATTGGGGATTATTCCTCTGAAGGTTGTGCTGCTTCGCTCCATGCGGTTCCAGTCTATTTCCATTTTTTGAAGGGTTTCCTCATAGATGAGGTTTAATCCACTGCCGCCGTCCATGAGTACTTTCGTGAGTCGAAAGCCGTCCACAATTGGACTAAGGACCAATGCGGATGGTGCTCGGGCTGTTCGGAATTTAGGTTCGTCACTGGCATTGAAGGTAATAGCCGTGTCACTCCATGGATTTATTGCTACCACATGGCAGATTTCGGCAAGGCTACGGAGTGTTCGCTTTCGCCTATTATTTGATGCGAAGGTCTCAAAGACTGTTAATACTGTATTGTTATCCCTGGAATGGTGCTCTGTGGCATCTGGGATGAGAAGATCCTCGTCACTTTTGGCCACCTGCCGGAGTATCCAACATGCTCTAAGGCTGTGTGTTGGTATGGTATCCACTGTACTATGAATTTTGCAGGGTCCGTTGAGCCATCCCTCCAATACGGTTCCACGCCCTGTAGAGGGTTTTTTCTTTTTTGGGATTAACTCGGGTGTCTTATGATAGAGCACCCTTTTACTTCGGACTGGGTGTATATTCGGGGCCGGATTGTCCCAAAATTTCGTTTTGGTTTTCCAGGCGCTTTCCATCGCACAATACTTTCGTACTATGGATGCCAAGTCAGCGAAGCGTGATATGTCACGGTGACTTATGGCGTTAAGGATTCCCTTGTTCGTGCAATTACTGCAGAAAAATAAGATTGCGTCTTCCTCGCGACAGTCCTTAACCTTGTTCATCACAAGGAGGAATCTGGCCCAATAATGATGTACTGTTTCCTGGGGCTCTTGCCTGATGTGGGAAAGATCGCTTATGTTTGGGTGGGTGGGTGGAATTGAGTCCGAACCCTTACCCGATCTGAGACCCAGGGGCCGAGGAGTTTCCAATCTTGGAAGTTCGGGTTCCAGGATGTTGCCCGATAAGTCTAGCCCGCTGCCTGACTCTAGGTTCAGGGCTTGGGTGATGTCCTCCCGTAAACGGGTGTCCAGCTCGGAGAGCTCAGGAATCCGGACATAGTTAGTCCTCAAAATAGAGGAAGAATCGCCGCATTGTTCCTCCACCACCGCAATATGATGGGTGACCGGTGGAGAGTTAATCTCCCTTTGATCGGGTTTAAGCCCAATCCGATCATAGTCCGTAGTGACTCCCAAGGTGGCGATGCGATCCAAGAGCTCGTTTAGGGAAAAGAGCTTCATTGGATCCATCTGCTCGTCAAGTTCCGAGTTGACGTGGAGGCTGTTTTCGATGACCCGAGAAGTCATCATCAGTGCAGCAGCTGAACAGGCGGTCATGATGAAACCGCCTAGCCGGAGAGTTTGGCCGACATCCAAGGCTCCCCCGGCGGTAATGTTGTCTTTAAAGACGAGACGAGACATCCTTCCTTGCAGTGACGGCACAGTGGAACTCTCAATGAAAGCACCAATGTCGGTGTCAAAACCGGCGGATCTCGGGTAGGGGGTCCCGGACTGTGCGTCTAGGCGGATGGTAATAAGAGACAAGGGACACGATGTTTTTACCCAGGTTCGGGCCCTCTCGATGGAGGTAAAACCCTACTCCTGCTTGATTGATCTTGATGATATGAGTATTACAAGAGTTGATCTACCACGAGATCGGAGAGGCTAAACCCTAGAAGCTAGCCTATGGTATGATTGTCGTTGGTCCTACAGACTAAACCCTCCGGTTTATATAGACATCGGAGGGGGCTAGGGTTACACAGAGTCGGTTACAAGGAAGGAGATCTACATATCCATATCGCGAAGGTTGCCTTCCACGCTAAGGAGAGTCCCATCCGGACACGGGAGAAAGTCTTCAATCTTGTATCTTCATAGTCCAACAGTCCGGCCAAAGGATATAGTCCGGCTGTCCGGATACCCCCTAATCCAGGACTCCCTCAATAGGCATCACGTTCAAGATTAGTAGACTGACTCCTGCCTGCATCTACTACTATTACTCCACACATCGACCGCTATCCAGCATGCATCTACTGTATTAAGTTCATGGAAAAACAGAGTAATGCAATAAGAACGATGACATGATGTAGACAAGATCCGTTTATCTATTGTGTAAATATAGATCTCATCTTTTTATCCTTAGTAGCAACGATACATACGTGTTGTTTCCCTTTTTGTAGAAGAAATACGAGGCTATAAGAGATCATGAATATAAGAGACCAAAGAAACTCAAATAACTTTCATGGATATAAAAAGATATAACTGATCATAAACTCGAAGTTCATCGGATCCCAACAAACACATCGCAAAAAGAGTTACATCATATGGATCTCTAAGAGAACATTGTATTGAGAATTCAGCGAGAGAGAGGAAGCCATCTAGCTACTAACTACGGACCCGTAGGTGAAAGAACATGTGGTGCCCCCATGTTTGGTTTTGGTAATTTATGACAATCTCTATGGACTAATGGTTGCCTTGAGTTATATTTGAAGGTTTTGTCCATAGGCTTTTATTGGAGTACATGTGTTGGTTTCAAGGAGAGTTTGTGTTGACCAAGGTTCTATTAAGGAATTGTCCAAAGATTGGTCATGTAGAGTTGAGCTTATTGCAAGCATGTCTTGAAGAAGAAGATTGTGTGATCATTCATGTTTACCTTCAAGACATCATCCAAATGAAGAGAGTTGGAAAGATTCAAGGTTGATCAAGACTAAGTCAAGAGTGAATCAAGTTGATCAACTCACAAAGCGTAGAAGATGTACCAAGAGGGATCAAGTGATCCCATGGCATGGTAAGCATTGTCCATTGTGCTTTGTGTACTAACCCATGGTCTATGTGAAAGTTCTATGTGGGGTTAGGTACGTGTTCATGGGCTTGCATCAAGAGGAAGATATCACTCAACCCATGGAGAGGATGACATCAAGTGGTGATCGTCATCAAGATTGTTGTGTGCAAGTTCAAGTGGAGCATCACGAAGAGATCAAGTGCTTGAAGCTTGCCATCCATTGTGGTGTCAATGGACTTGTGAAGATGTGCCGAAGAGTGGCTCACCCATAGTGGAGTATGGGGGAGCAATCATCTAGTCTCCATCGACCCAACGCAATCAAGAAAGGTGGTCCATCTTGAGGAGGACAAGATCGTCATCATCTAGCTCAAGTGGATCATGTGCAAGGCAAAGGTTTGCCCTTGATAGGTTTTCTATTTTACCGGTCTCATGGTGGTAGTTGGGAGACCGGGTTATAGGATCGATAGCCGTACTATGAAGGGGGCCTCTCAAGTGAGTAGCTTGATCGTATCGTTCGTCTAGAGCTCAAAGCATTGCATCCTTGCATCATGTTTCTTGGTTGTTGTTTGGTTCTCTTTGTGAGTCTTAGAGCTTATGGTCATCTTGACGACAAGCTTGAGTTCATTGAAAATGGAGTTTGCATGCGTCTTCTATGATGTTTTCGGTGTTGGAGGTTTTACCGGTCTTATCCGAGGAAGGGTTCTCACCATTTTCTTTTGGGCCTTTTCTCATTTGCTTCTTATTGATATTTATATCAATATTGTGTTGGCCCTTGTCGCTAGCTTTCCAACAAACTTGGTTTCGTCGAATTCGGAGTCCGTTTGCAGAAGTTGTGTCAGTTTTGGTGTTCTGAAAAGGCTGCAACGATACTACCGCGGGCAGGAGCGGAAGTAATTTTTTACTACCGCTCTTGGGAGCGGTACTACCGCTTGGAGCAGTACTACCGCGGCTACTTCCATGGCTACTTCCGCTCGGGACCAAAAACTCGTCACAAGTCCAGCGGTGGTAGGCACGGATGTAATTTTTTAGTACCGCTCGCAAGCAGTAGTACCGCTACCCTTAGCAGTAGTACCGCTACCCCTAGCGGTAGTACCGTGTGGTCAAGCTGTACTACCGCTCCGACGGTTCTTCTGGCCTTTTTGCCTCCTCGCTGTTGTGTTTCAAAGGGCTACTACTGCCCTAGCAGTAGTACCGCTCCTTGGAGGGGTAGTACCGCTCGGTGCGGGTTGTAAGCATAACGGTTGGATTTTCCCCCACCTATAAAAGGGGGTCTTCTTCCCCAATGAACCTTATCCTTTGAGCTCATGTTCTTCCCCCATTGTTGACCTTCTTTGAGCTTGCTAACTCTCAATCCCTCCATGGATTCTTGCTAGTTTTTGAGGGAAAAGAGAGAGGAGATCTAGATCCACATTTCCACCAATCACTTTCTCCTCTATGTGAGGGGAACCCCTTGGATCTTGATATTGGAGTTCTTGGTGTTCTCCTTCTTGTTCTTCCTCTCATTTTCCTCCCTAGCATTAGTTGCTTCGGTGGGATTTGAGAGTGAAGGACTTGGGCACTCCGTGTGCCCTTGCCATTGCATTTGGTGCATCGGTTTGAGTTCTCCACGTGATACGTGGAAGTTACAAGTTGAGAAGCTTATTACTCTTGGGTGCTTGGTACCCTTGAGCTTGTTCCTCTTGGGTGCTTGGGCGCCCTAGACGGTTGGTGGTGTTCGGATCTCAATCATTGTGGTGTAAAGCTGAGGGCAAGCGTCGGGGTCTCCAATTAGGTTGTGGAGATCGCCCCGAGCAATTTGACGGGTTCCGGTGACCGCCCCCAAGGGTTGCCAAAGTGTACGGGTTCGGTGACCGCCCCCAAGGGTTGCCATTTGTACGGGTTCGGTGACCGCCCTCAAGGGTCCCTTAGTGGAATCACGACATCTTGCATTGTGCGAGGGCGTGAGGAGATTACAGTGGCCCTAGTGGCTTCTTGGGGAGCATTGTGCCTCCACACCGCTCCAAACGGAGATTAGCATCCGCAAGGGTGTGAACTTCGGGATACATCGTCGTCTCCGCGTGCCTCGGTTATCTCTTACCCGAGCCCTTTACTTATGCACTTTACTCTGTGATAGCCATATTGTTTCTTGTCATATATCATGCTATCACCTAGTAGTTTATCTTGTTTAGCATAAGTTGTTGGTGCACATAGGTAAGCCTAGTTGTTTTAGGTTTTGTGCTTGACAAATTAACCGCTAGGTTTATTCCGCATTTGTTCAAGCCTAAACCGTAATTATTTTAAAGCGCCTATTCACCCCCCCCTAGGCGACATCCATGATCTTTCAATTGGTATCAGAGCGTCGTCTCTCTTTGTCAGGCTTAACCGCCTAGAGAGTAAAGATGTCGACTAGAGGATTAGGATTCTCTGACACTCTTAGTTTCGATGGCACAAATTTTGATGTTTGCGTAATTCGCATGCTTAATCTCTTTAGGGTCATGGACCCAAATTTAGAGCGAATTGTAGATATGGGTTTTTCTCCTCCAAAGGATCCCCAAAGATTATCTTTAGAGGATGAGAGAAACTCTTATCTCAATGCTCAATCTTCTAATGTGCTTTTCGATGCTTTGAGCAGTGTAGTTATATTTCAACTCATGCCGTTCCGGGATGCTCATGAGTTGTGGACAAAGCTTCAAGATAAATATGGCGTGTCCAAGTTTTGTGGGGATGATTGTTCTCCCTCCACATCCGGCCGTATAGTCTTCTCAACTTCTTCTACTTCACCTACATGTGGTTTGCCACAAGGTAATGATATGGTGAGTAGTGTTGTTCATTGCAATGATGATAGTATGCTTATTGTGGATGATCCTTCATCACTATCTTATTGCAATGCTTCTTCTTTGGACTTTAACACTTAGAGCACCATACAAGTTTCACATGCTTGTGTTGATAGTCCGTGCATATCTTGTAGCAATTGTTTGACTAAATCTCATGATGATATGCTTGCTATATCTTGTTGCCATGTTAAAAATGCTTGTATTTCCTCGAGTTGTGGTGCTAACAATGTAGAGGAAACCCAACACTCCATGGAACAAGATGTGGTTTTAAATGGTGCTTCAAGGGATCCTACATCATCATCTATTGCTTTTTGCCTTATGGCTAAGGCTTCAAAGGTATCTCCTACTTTGAAACCCAATATGTCTCTTGATGATGATGTTGATGCTAATGATGATAAGGATAATGATGAAGAGAATGATAATGTTGCCTCCTTAAAAATTAAGGGGAAAATGGTTTTTAAAGCTCTTAATAAAAATAAAATTGCTCGTTCCAACTTCATGGAAATCATGTCCATTGCCATTGAGGGCAAGAAATATATTGATGAGTTGGAATCTCATCTTGAGGAGCATGAGGTCACCATTGATAAAATGGAAGGTCATGAGCGTGATTACGCTAATGAGATCGCGGACCTCTCCCAAGCTCTCGAACTTGAACAAACCACCAAGGAATCTCTTGAGGAGACTTTTGCTCTAGAATTATCTAGAGTGAGGGAATCTCGTGATAGAGCTCTTGAGGTGGCCAATGATTTTGAAATTAAAAATGAGGAGCTTGAAGTTGCACATGCTAAACTCCTTGAGGACTTTGAGCAGCTCGAAAATGGCTCAAGGGTCATTAAGAGTGAGCTCATCAAACTCACCGAGTCTCATGCTCAACTTAAAAAATCATCGTAAAGTTTTGTGGTCCATAAAAACTCACCGAGCTTGAAGGTGCAACCAGGGCACAACTTCTTCCTTTTGGTCCATAAAAATCAACGCAAAGTTTTGTGGCATTTGGACTCCGTCTGATATTGATTTCCTGCGATGTAAAAAACATGGAAAAACAACAACTGGCACTTGGCACGATGTCAATAGGTTAGTACCAAAAAATGATATAAAATGACTATAAAATGATTATAAAACATCCAAGATTGATAATAAAACAACGTGGAACAATAAAAAATTATAGATACGTTGGAGACGTATCACTGGCATGTGTGCTGGCCGCTGGCTAGTGCGCCAGCATGAACTGTGTGGTGATATTTTTTGAAGCCGGCATTGTATGTCAGCGCTGGCATGGTGCCGGCATGAGGCATGGCCACTGGCATGATTTATGGCTGCGGGCCTTTTTAAAAAATTGAGTGCGGACATGAAATGGGTCGGCGCGTTGGGCGCATTGCCGACCCAAATGTAAAACAGGGCGGACGCCAGGCGGGCAGCCGACCCAAACAGACAAAAAGCGGACAAATGCGACGTCCGTTTGGGTCAGCCCCGTTGGAGTTGCTCTTAGTTAGCGCTGGATGCGGCAACCCAGCGAACGAATACGTTCGCTCTAGAGAAACCACCCTTGCGGACGATCCTAGTCAGCAAAACCAATAGCCGACCCCCTCCCCCACCCACGCAAACCCATCCGCCCCCGCCTGTCAGAAAACCCATCCACAAAACCCTCTCCTCCCACCTTCCCATCGCCTTCATCTCCACAAAACTTCCAACCAAACGCTCCATCTCCTACCTCCTCCCATCTTTTGCCTACACTACGCGAAGCCCCTACCGCGACCAAGAACTGCCATGAAAACACAGGGGGCATGGATCCAAGCATCCCCCACCTCGCTACCCCCTTAGAAAACTGCCTATAGGATCTGCCTAATAATAACATGGTCAAAACCAAGCTGATTTTACCGCTATTGTGTAGAAAAAAGCACAAAAAATTCCATGCTAGTTTAATTTGGTTATTGTCTGATTTTCTTGCTGGGCAAAAGAAGGGGTTTCTTCTGCTAGATGATTGTGAAAAAAGAGGTGAAAAGGGGGGAGAATTAGTGGTGCTTCCACTAGATGATTATGAAAAAAGAGGTGAAAAGGGGGGAGAATTAGTGGTGCTGCAACAAAGTATAACTTGCACACACATACTCGGTATTTTTCCCATGTAAACTGTGTAGAAAATGCCAATTGGGTGTTAGTAAAATTACCGTTGTATGGCACAAAGGTTGTTCTTATAAAATACTGGGAAAAATCTCATGTCAGATCCACTAAAACTGTCATGCTAACTTTTATAAATCAGCCATGTGTACACTACTGAATATCCTAGTGACTACAACTAAAGCTGCCATGTGAGTACTGCTAAAACCCTGATAAATTGTCATCAAAAAACATGCCATCCTGCATTTTTGAAAGCATACTTTGATGTTGGGTGTTCAAATGGAGGTGCAGTCCTCTTTGAGGCCGGATGCTAAGCCATTCACTCCACGTAGAGCGACGTGTAGCACAAAGAGGGCTCCGGCCGCCAAGTCCAAGGCCACGCAGGCGGAGAACATGCTCATGAGAGTGCTAGGGTTGGTCTCGGAGGATTTGGATGGCAATGATGACACTATTGCTGAGTTGGCCGAGATCTTCGACTCTCCTTTGAGGGAGCAGCACGTGAGGGTGATTGCGGCGTTGTTTGGCAAGGAGGTGCCATCGGTTCCTGAGCTGAGCTCCGGTGCAGCGGTGGTGATAGGAACAACTTGATGTTCCTTGTTCCTTGTTGGTGTGGGTGTGCTCTTGGCTCCCATGGATTGGAACCCTCAAGTGCTTTGTTGGAACGTGAGGGGGCTTAACAACCCCGCTAAGAGGAATGCAGTCAGGGAGTTTGTGGTAGCGGCTAAGGCCAATCTTATATGTCTTCAAGAAACCAAACTTGAAGTTTTTGACCCTTATTTGGTAATGCAATGCATCGGGCCATCGTTTGATGGTTTTGCCTATTTACCCGCGTCGGAAACTAGGGGTGGCATCCTTTTGGGGAGGGATAGCTCGTACTTGGTGATCAACAACATTACTCGGGATACTAACTTCCTCTCAGGTTTGGTTCGGAATAAAGATGGCTCGGAATGGTGGTTGTCGGTGATGTACAGACCTCAAGGGGATGAGCTTAAGACTCAGTTTCTTGTGGAACTTCAACATAGAAGGGACGTGTCACCAGGCCCCTCGATGGTGCTAGGAGACTTTAATATGATCACCAGAGTCGAGGAGAAGAGTAATTTGAACCTCAATAGGGGCATGATGAGGAAGTTTAAGGCGTTCATGGATAATAATGAGCTCAAGGAGATCTACATGCATGGAAGGCGTTTTACTTGGTCCAACGAAAGAGAGCAGGTGGTTATGAACAAGATCGATCGGGTGTTAGTCTCCATTTATTGGGAACTCAATTTCCCGGATGTGTTGCTCCAAGCTCTCTCCACCAACATATCAGACCATGCGCCGCTTCATCTATCTACATCTGCCCCATTCTGCCCGAAGCGTAGGTTCCGGTTCGAGATTTATTGGACTCGGTTGGAGGGGTTCGAGCAAGCTGTGAAAGATGCTTGGGTGTGCGAGGATGATATTGTTGATCCCTTCAAGAGGTTAGATGCGTTGCTCAGGAACACTGCCTCCACCCTACAAGCCTGGGGCCAAAGGAAGACCCGCAACATTAAAATCCAGATGGTTGTTGCTAACTACGTCATTCTTAGGCTGGATAGAGCCATGGAGGTTCGCGTGCTGAACTGGAGGGAGAGATGGTTGAGGAAAAATATCAAGCATGCGGTTTTGGGGCTGGCTTCACTTCAACGTACCATCGAAAGACAACGATCCCGCCTGAGACGGATCCGCGAGGGTGATGCCAACACTAAACTGTTCCAAGAAGTGGCGAACGAAAGGAGGTCTAAAAACTTCATCGCTCACATTAGGCATAATGGGGAGTTGATCTCTCAGCAAGATAGGAAGGAAGAGATCTTCACAGAGGCATATCAGCAGTTACTGAGTCACGCCATTGCTCGGGAAGTAGACGTGGACCTGGACTTCCTTGACATGGTTGAACACGATCTCTTGGGTCTCGATGCGATTTTAACGGAGGAAGAAGTATGGATTACGATCAAGGAGATGCATCCAGAGCAGGCACCGGGGCCAGACGGGTTTAGCGCGGCATTCTATCAGAAGGTGTGGCCCACAGTCAAGAATGAGGTCATGGCGGTGTTCCTAAAACTCTACATTGGAGATGGGCGTGGCTTCGGCAAGCTCAATCGTGCCCACATCGTGCTTATTCCGAAGAAGCCGGACACTGAGGAGGTTGGGGACTTCCGCCCCATCAGTCTCCCGCATAGTGTGGCCAAGATATTCGCTAAGATGCTTGCAAATAGAGCTCGAAAAGGAATGAAAGAGATTGTCACAGCTAATCAGTCCGCCTTTATCTGTGGAAGACACTTGCACGATAACTTTCTACTGGTTAGGCAAGTGGCCAGGAAGATTCATGCTCGCAAGGAGGCTAGTGTATTCCTAAAGTTTGATATTTCATGGTCGTTCGACTCACTTAACTTGTCGTTCCTGTTTGATGTGATGAGGAGCAAAGGATTCGACCATAAGTGGTGTGGGTGGATCTCGATTCTGATTAGGACCGCTAGCACTAAGGTGATCGTCAATGGGGTTCCTGGAAGAATTTTCATCCACGCTAAGGGCCTTAGGCAAGGGGATCCCTTCTCGCCTCTGCTATTTGTGATCGCCATGGACGTGTTGTCTATAATCATGATCGAGGCCGCAAACATTGGAGTCATTAGCAACTTCACGGGCATCGTTGCTCACCAATCGGTGTTGATCTATGCAGACGATGTGGCCATGTTCGTTAAGCCCCGGGAGTTGGACCTCACGTTCGTCAGATCCGTGTTGCAGTCGTTCGGAGCTGCCTCTAGCTTAAGGGTAAACTATCAGAAGTCGTTGGCGATCATGATTCACTGGAACAGTAGCGACAGGGATCAGGTCGAGTCTCTTCCGCATTGTCGTGTGGGCAGCTTTCCTTGCAAATACCTTGGACTTCAACTGGAAATTATACAGCTATTGAGGGTGGATTGGCAGCCCATGATCGACCAAGCTAAGAAGTTTGTCCCGGCCTAGCAAAGAGGGCTGTTGCACCACCCAGGACGTCTCGTGTTGGTTAAGCCCGTGATCACGGCCAAACCCATTCATCACTTCATGGTCACGGAGGCTCCAACTTGGGTGTTTGAAGAGGTTGATCAATGGATGTGTTCTTTCTTCTAGGTTGGCAAAGACAAAGTGAATGGTGGTCAGTGCCTGGTTGCTTGGAACTCGGTTTGAAAACCCACATGGCTAGGTGGATTGGGAGTTTGCAACCTTCAGTTGCAAGGCTTGGCCCTGAGAGTCAGGTGGGAGTGGTTGAGGCGGACGGACCCAGAGAGGTCGTGGCAAGGACTACCCATGGTTGTGTTACAAAGAGGCACGTGTGGTCTTCAATAGTTTGGTGCACATTTCGGTAGGGGTGGGCAACAAAGTTCTATTTTGGAGAGATAGGTGGATTCATGGCTTCGCGGTCAAAGATATCGCGCCTTACATCCATGCATTGGTGGACACGTGAACGATCAACCCCTGGACGATCGAGGAAGGACTAGAGGACGGGAGATGGCTCCTTGATACCACCGGCGAAGTCAACTTTGGAGGCCACATCAGCTCTTGCACCTCAACCTAGCGATCAGCACAATCAATCAAGACCCTTCCAGAGAAGATTCTTTCTCGTGGCCGGCGGATCCGTATGGCACATATACTGCTAAGTCCACCTACTATAGGCTTTGCCTAGGTGCTGAGAGGGTTCCATACGCCACGTGCATATGGAAGAGTTGGGCTCTTCTGAATTGTAAAATCTTCGTGTGGTTGGCAGTGCAACATCGTATTTGGACGTCTAACAGAAGAGCAAGGCATGGCCTTCAGGATGCCCCGTCTACTTGCTACATGTGCCTGCAAGATGAGGACAACGCGGAACACATACTTGTACAGTGCGTCTATGCTAGGGAAGTATGGCATAACATCTTCGAGGCATTGAGCTTGCAGGGCAACATTCCGGAGCCGGAGGATAGTTTGCTGGATTGGTGGCTGGTTAGGAGGGCTCACTTCAGGAAGGGCTTCAAGCATGGCTTCGACACGGTGATTATTGCGGCCACCTGGGCTTTATGGAAGCAACGTAATGCCAGTGTTGCATCGGACCAACCGGCAGAAGACTGCGTCAGATCTGGCCCTTGCCATCATTGCGGAGCTTAAAGAGTGGAGGTTGGCGGGCTTGGGAGGAGGAGGAGGTTATGGCACGTTTTGTGAGAGTGTAGGCATAGGCTAGCGTGTAGGGTGTGCTAGGGTGTGTGTTCTCGATGGAATCTCACTTTCATCCTTGATCTTCTTGTAAATTGACCCATGCTCTTCTCTTCTATAAAATTAAGGTACACCTTTGGCGTACTCTCGAAAAAATGGCCTAGTTTTAACAAGAACTGCAATGCAAGCTTCAAAAAAATGCCATGTGACTACTATTAATGCTGCCATATCACTACTACTAAAAACTGTCATATATAATTGATAAGAACCTGCTAAGAATGTCATCCAAACAAAGCACTGTATTTGAAAAAAAATACTGCCATGTGATGGTATTTTTGCCATGTAAATTATGTAGAAAAATGCCAATTGAGTGTTAGTAAAATTACCGTTGTATGGCACAAGGTTGTTCTTTAAGAAATAAAAAACAGGAAAAAAACTGTCATGTCAGATCCACTAAAATTGTCATGCCAGTTTTAATAAATCAGCCATGTGTACATCGCTGAAATAGCCTAGCGAGTACTACTGAAACTTCCATGTGAATACTGCTAAAAACATGATAAACTGCCATTCAAAATATCATGTCATCCTGCATTTTTTAAAGCATACTTTGATGTTGGGTGTTCAAATGGCCTAGTTTTAATAAAAACTGTCATGCAAGCTTCCAACAACAAAAAATACCATGTGACTACTAATAATTGCCGCCATATGACTACTACTAAAAACTGCCATGTGATAAGTGATAGAAAACTGCTAAAAATGTCGTCCAAACAAACCATAGTGTTTGAAAAAAACTGCGATGGTTTTAGAATACAAAATGTCATGCACACATCTTTTTACGATACAAATCCTTCGTACGAACTGCTGCATCCTAGAAAAACACACTTTCTGTTTTAGATTAAGGTTCTCCAGAAAAAATGTGCGGGTGCGAAAAAGCCTAGTTTCAGCCTTTCAGGCATGGGGACACGAAAAAACATGGATCAAGGATCAAATAATCAGCCATCGTTGAATGCTATGTTGGAACGCATGTATGGACTGCAATGGGTATGAAAGAGTTGAACTCATGTTGCCCATTGATACCACTATTACAAGAATACTCAAACGAAGTAAACAACAACAACAAAGTGTCTTGTTACTGGTTATAAAAACCATGTGTAAAAATGCCATGATTTCATTGATGGACAAAAAAGAGAGAAAAGAAGATCAAAGGACTGACATTACATACACAGGGCCTGGCGAGCTGCAGCAAATGATGTGGAGTGCCGTGAGATCAACCGCTTACGCATGTGCGAAAAACTGTCAGAGCAACTGAAGGAAATATGCCCTAGAGGCAATAATAAATTTGTTATTTTGTATTTCCTTATATCATGATAAATGTTTATTATTCATGCTAGAATTGTATTAACCGGAAACTTAGTACATGTGTGAATACATATACAAAACAGAGTGTCCCTAGTATGCCTCTACTTGACTAGCTCCGTAGTCAAAGATGGTTATGTTTCCTGACCATAGACATGTGTTGTCATTTGATGAACAGGATCACATCATTAGAGAATGATGTGATGGACAAGACCCATCCATTAGCTTAGCATAATGATCGTCAAGTTTTATTGCTATTGCTTTCTTCATAACTTATACATATTCCTCTGACAATGAGATTATGCAACTCCCGAATACCGGAGGAACACCTTGTGTGCTATCAAACGTCACAACGTAACCGGGTGATTATAAAGATGCTCTACAGGTGTCTCCGAAGGTGTTTGTTGGGTTGGCATAGATCAAGATTAGGATTTGTCACTCTGTGTATCGGAGAGGTATATCTTTGGGCCCTCTCGGTAGTGCACATCACTATAAGACTTGCAAGCAATGTGACTAATGAGTTAGTTGCGTGATGATGCATTATGAAACAAGTAAAGAGACTTGACGATAACGATATTGAACTAGGTATGATGATACCGATGATCGAATCTCGGGCAAGTAACATACCGATGACAAAGGGAACAACGTATGTTGTTATGCGGTTTGACCGATAAAGATCTTCGTGGAATATGTAGGATCCAATATGAGCATCCAGGTTCCGCTATTGGTTATTGACCGGAAATGTGAATCAGTCATGTCTACATAGTTCTCGAACCCGTAGGGTCCGCACGCTTAATGTTTGATGACAATTTGTATTATGAGTTATGTGTTTTGGTGACCGAAGTTTGTTCAGAGTCCCGGATGAGATCACGGACATGATGAGGAGTCTCAAAATGGTCGAGAGGTAAAGATTGATATATTTGAAGGTTATATACGGACACCAGAATAGTTCCAAAGAAGTTCGGGGATTTTTCGGAGTACCGGGAGGTTAGCGGAACCCCCTGGGAAAGTTAATGGGCATCATGGGCGATAGTGGAGAGGAGGAGGCAGCCACTGGAGGTGGCGCCCCCCCCCCCCCAAGCCCAATCCGAATTGGACAAGGTTCCTAGTAGGACTCCCTCCTCTTGGCGCCCCCCCTTGGGCCGGCCTCCTCCCCCCTCCTTTATGTACGTGGGCAAGGGGAACCCCAAATACACACCAAGATTTCTCTTAGCCGTGTGTTGTGCCCCCTCCATAGTTTACGCCTCCAGTCATAGCGTTGTAGTGCTTAGGCGAAGCCCTGTGCAGATCACATCACCAACACCGTCGCCACGCCATCGTGCTGACGGAACTCTCCCTCGACCCTCTACTGGATCAAGAGTTCGAGGGACGTCATCGAGCTGAACGTGTGTTGAACACGGAGGTGTCGTACATTCGGTACTTGGATCGGTTGGATCGTGAAGACGTTTGACTACATCAACTGCGTTAACATAACACTTCCGCTTTCGGTCTACGAGGGTACGTGGACACACTCTCACCCTCTCGTTGCTATGCATCTCCTAGATAGATCTTGCGTGATCGTAGGATTTTTTTTTGAAATTGCATGCTACGTTCCCCAACAGTGGCATCCGAGCCAGGTCTATGGTAGATGATATGCACGAGTAGAACACAAAGAGTTGTGGGCGATAATAGTCATACTACTTACCACCAACATCTTACATTGATTCGGCGGTATTGTTGGATGAAGCAGCCCGGACCGACATTACATGATTGCGTTCATGAGACTGGTTCTATCGACGTGCTTTGCACACAGGTGGCTGGCAGGCGTCTATTTCTCCAACTTTAGTTGAATCGAGTTTGACTACGGCCGGTCCTTGTTGAAGGTTAAAATAGCACACTTGACGAAAAATCGTTATGGTTTTGATGCGTAGGTAAGAACGGTTCTTGCTAGAAGCCCGTAGCAGCCACGCAAAACTTGCAACAACAAAGTAAAGGACGTCTAACTTGTTTTTGCAGGGCTTGTTGTGATGTGATGTGGTCAAGACATGATGTGATATAAGTTTTTGTATGAGATGATCATGTTTTGTAAAAGTTATCAGCAACTGGCAGCAGCCTTATGGTTGTCGCTTTATTGTATGAAATGCAATCGCCATGTAATTGCTTTACTTTATCACTAAGCGGTAGTGATAGTCGTAGAAGCAATAGTTGGCGAGACGACAACGATGCTACGATGGAGATCAAGGTATGAAGCTGGTGACGATGGAGATCATGACGGTGCTTTCGAGATGGAGATCAAAGACACAGGATGATGATGGCCATATCATGTCACATATTTTGATTGCATGTGACGTTTATCTTTTATGCATCTTATTTTGCTTACTATGGCGGTAGCATTATAAGATGATCCCTTACTAAATTTCAAGGTATAAGTGTTTTCCCTGAGTATGCACCGTTGCTACAGTTCGTCGTGCTGAGACACCACGTGATGATCGGGTGTGATAAGCTCTACGTTCACATACAATGGGTGCAAGCCAGTTTTGCACGCGCAGAATACTCGGGTTAAACTTGACGAGCCTAGCATATGCAGATATGGACTCGGAACACTGAGACCGAAAGGTCGAACGTGAATCATATAGTAGATATGATCAACATAGAGATGTTCACTATTGAAAATTACTCCATCTCACGTGATGATCGGACATGGTTTAGTTGATATGGATCACGTGATCATTTAGATGACTAGAGGGATGTCTATCTAAGTGGGAGTTCTTTAGCAATATGATTAATTGAACTTTAATTTATCATGAACTTAGTCCTGATAGTATTTGTATATCTATGTTGTAGATCAATAGCTTGCGATGTAGCTCCCCGTTTATATTTTATATGTTCCTAGAGAAAAATAAGTTGAAAGATGATAGTAGCAATGATGCGGACTGGGTCCTTGATATGAGGATTATCCTCATTGCTGCACATAAGAATTATGTCCTTGATGCACCGCTAGGTGACAGACCTATTGCAGGAGCAGATACAGACGTTATGAACGTTTGGAAAGCTCGGTATGATGAGTACTTGATAGTTTAGTGTGCCATGCTTTAGGGCTTAGAACCGGGACTTCAAAAACGTTTTGAATGCCACAGAGCATATAAGATGTTCCAAGAGCTAAAATTGGTATTTCAGACTCATGCCCGAGTCGAGAGGTATGAGACCTCTGACAAGTACTTTGCCTACAAGATGGAGGAGAATGGCTCAGCTAGTGAGCATGTACTCAGAATGTCTGGGTAGTACAATCGCTTGAATCAAGTGGGAGTTAATCTTACAGATAAGATAGTGATTGACAGAGTTCTCTAGTCACTATCACCAAGATACTAGAACTTCGTGATGAACTATAATATGCAAGGGGATGACGAAAACGATTCCCGAGCTCTTCGCGATGCTGAAATCGGCGAAGGTAGAAATCAAGAAAGAGCATCAAGTGTTGATGGTTGACAAGACCACTAGTTTCAAGTAAAAGGGCAAGGGAAAGAAAACGGAACTTCAAGAAGAATGGCAAGCAAAGTTGCCACTCCCGTGAAGAAGCCCAAAGCTGGACCCAAGCCTGAAACTGAGTGCTTATACTTGATAACCCACAAGTATAGGGGATCGCAACAATTTTCGAGGGTAGAGTATTCAACCCAAATTTATAGATTCGACACAAGGGGAGCCAAAGAATATTTGAAGGTATTAGCAGCTGAGTTGTCAATTCAACCACACCTGGAGATTAATTATCTGCAGCAAAGTGATCAGTAGCAAAGTAGTATGATAATTTTGATAGTAGTAGCAACAACAACGGTAACAGTAACAGTGATAGTAGTAATTTGTAGCAAGTGTAACAGTGATGATAGCAATAGTAATGCAGCAAGATCAATATAAATAAATTTGTAGGCATTGGATCGGTGACTTGTTGGATGATATTCATCATGTGACAGTTATAACCTAGTGCGATACGGCACTAGCTCCAGTTCATCGATATAATGTAGGCATGTATTCCGTAAATAGTCATACGTGCTTTATTAAAAGAACTTGCGTGACATCTTTTGTCCTACCCTCCCGTGGCAGCGGGGTCCATATTGGAAACTAAGGGATATTAAGGCCTCATTTTAATAGAGAACCGGAACAAAGTATTAACACATAGTGAATACATGAACTCCTCAAACTACAGTCAACATCGGGAGTGGGCCCGATAGTTGTCACTCCGGGGTTGCCGGATCATAACACGTAGTAGGTGACTATAACTTGCAAGATCAGATCTAAAACATGGATATAATGATGAATTCATAAACAGTTCAGATCTGAGTTCATGGCACCCGGGCCCAAAGTGACAAACATTAAGCATGGCAAAGTCATAGCAACATCAATCTAAGAACATAGTGGATACTGCGGATCAGGCCCTAACAAAACTAACTTGATTACATGATGAATCTCATCCAACTCCTCACCGACCAGCGAGCCTACGAAGGAATTACTCACTCCCGGTGGGGAATGATAACCCACAAGTATAGGGGATCGCAACAGATTTCGAGGGTAAAGTATTCAACCCAAATTTTTTGATTCGACTCAAGGGGAGCCAAAGAATATTCTCAAGTATTAGCAACTGAGTTGTCAATTCAACCACACCTGGAAACTTAGTATCTGCAGCAAAGTGTTTAGTAGCACAGTAATATGATAGTGGTGGTAACGGCAACAAAAGTAAAGACAGCAAAAGTAATGTTTTTGGTATTTTGTAGTGATTGTAACAATAGCAGCGGGAAAGTAAATAAACGTAAACCAGTATATGGAAAGCTCGTAGGCACCGGATCAGTGATGGATAATTATGCCGAATGCGGTTCATCATGTAACAGTCATAACATAGGGTGACACAGAACTAGCTCCAATTCATCAATGTAATGTAGGCATGTATTCCGTATATAGTCATACGTGCTTATGGAAAAGAACTTGCATGACATCTTTTGTCCTACCCTCCCGTGGCAGCGGGGTCCTATTGGAAACTAAGGGATATTAAGGCCTCGTTTTAATAGAGAACCGGAACAAAGCATTAGCACACAGTGAATACATGAACTCCTCAAACTATGGTCATCACCGGGAGTGGTCCCGATTATTGTCACTTCGGGGTTGCCAGATCATAACACATAGTAGGTGACTATAGACTTGCAAGATAGGATCAAGAACTCACATATATTCATGAAAACATAATAGGTTCAGATCTGAAATCATGGCACTCGGACCCTAGTGACAAGCATTAAGCATAGCAAAGTCATAGCAACATCAATCTCAGAACATGATGGATACTAGGGATCAAACCCTAACAAAACTAACTCGATTACATGATAAATCTCATCCAACCCATCACTGTCCAGCAAGCCTACGATGGAATTACTCACGCACGACGGTGAGCATCATGAAATTGGTGATGGAGGATAGTTGATGATGACGACGGCGACGAATCCCCCTATTCGGAGCCCCGAACGGACTCCAGATCAGCCCTCCCGAGAGGTTTTAGGGATTGGCGGCGGCTCCATATCGTAAAACGCGATGATTTCTTCTCTCTGATTTTTTTCTCTCCAAAAGCAGATATATAGAGTTGGAGTTGGCGTCAGAGGGCATCCAGGGGGCCCACGAGGTAGGGGGGCGCGCCCTAGAGGGGCGCCCCCACCTCATGGACAGGTGTGGCCCCTGGTCTTCATCTTTGGCGAGGATTTTTTATTATTTTTTCTAAGATGTTCCGTGGAGTTTCAGGTCATTCCGAGAATATTTGTTTTCTGCACATAAAACAACATCATGGCTATTATGCTGAAAACAGTGTCAGTCCGGGTTAGTTCCATTCAAATCACCCAAGTTAGAGTCCAAAACAAGGGCAAAAGTGTTTGGAAAAGTAGATACGACGGAGACGTATCAACTCCCCCAAACTTAAACCCTTGCTTGTCCTCAAACAAATCAGTTGACAAACTGAAAGAAAGAAAGAAAAAAATTTACAAACTATGTTTGCTCTTGTTGTTGTAACTATGTCAAGCCAGCATTCAAGTTTTCAGCAAAGATCATAACTAACCACATTTGCAATAATTCTCAGGTCTCATAATTACTCATATCAATAGCATAATCAACAAGCAAGCCATAATAATAAATCTCAGATGACAATACATTCTCAAAATAATCATAATATGATATAACAAGATGGTATCTCACTAGCCCTTTCTGAGACCGCAAAACATAAATGCAGAGCACCTTTAAAGATCAAGGACTGACTAGACGTTGTAATTCATGGTAAAAGAGATCCAATCATAGTCATACCCAATATAAATTAACAATGATGAATGCAAATGACAGCTGTGCTCTCCAGCTAGTGCTTTTTAATAAGAGGGCGATGACTCAACATAAAAGTAAGTGGATGGGCCCTTCGCAGAGGGAAGCAGGGATTTGTAGAGGTGCCAGAGCTCGGTTTTGAAATAGAGATAAATTGCATTTTGAGAGGTATACTTTCATTGTCAACGTAGCAACTAAGAGACGGTGATATCTTCCATGCTAAACGCATTGTAGGCGGTTCCCAAACATAATGGTAAAGTTTATACTCCCACTCCACCAACAAGCATCAATCTATGACTTGCTCGAAACAACGAGTGTCTCCAACATACATCAGGTCCCAGGGGGAGTTTTGTTTGCAATTAATTTTGATTTAGTTTGCATAAAGCATGGGACTGGGCATCCCGGTGACCAGCCATTTTCTCGTGAGTGAGGAGCGAAGTCCACTCCTCTTGAGAATAACCCGCCTAACACGAAAGATAAGGACAGCCTTGTTGATACATGAGCTATTCGGGCATACAAAACAGAATGTTTATTTGAAGGTTTAGAGTTTGGCACATACAAATTTACTTGGAACGGCAGGTAGATACCGCAATAGGAAGGTATAGTGGACTCATCTGGAATAACTTTGGGGTTTAAGGGATTGGATGCACAAGCAGTATTCCCACTTAGTACAGGTGAAGGCTAGCAAAAGACTGGGAAGCGACCAACAAGAGAGTGACAACAGCCATGTACATGCATTAAAATTAATAAACATTGGATGCAAGCATGAGTAGGATATAATCCACCATGAACATAAATATCGTGAAGGTTATGTTGATTTGTTTCAACTACATGCGTGAACATGTGCCAAGTCAAGTCACTTAAATCATTCAAAGGAGGATACCACCCCATCATACCACATCATAATCATCTCAATAGCATGTTGGCACGCAAGGTAAATCATTATAACTCATAGCTAATCAAGCATGGCACAAGCAACTTTGATCTTTAATTGTCATTGCAAACATGTTTATTAATAATAAGTTGAATCAAGAACGACGGGCTCATCATATTTACAAAAACAAAAGAGGTCGAGTTCATACCAGCTTTTCTCATCTCAGTCAGTCCATCATATATGTCATCATAATTTCCTTTCACTTGCACGACCGAACGGTGTGAATAATAATAAGAGTGCACGTGCATTGGACTAAGCTGGAATCTGCGAGCATTCAATAAACAGGAGAAGACATGGCAATATGGGCTCTTTGGTTAATTCAATAATAATGCATATAAGAGCCACTACAACAATTTAATCATGGTCTTCTCCTATCGACCCCCAAATAAAAGGAAAGAAAATAAAACTATTTACACGGGAAAGCTCCCAACAAGCAAAAGAAGAACGGGAAATATTTTCGGGTTTTCTTTTTAATTACTACTGCTACAACAGAAAAGTAAACTACTACTAATTTTTTGGTTTTTCTTAAGGTTTAACAAACACACAAGAAGACAGCAAGATAAATAAAATAAACTAGCATGGATATTATAGTGAAAAAGTATGAGCACCGACATCTAGCAATGAGTGTGTGTGAACATAAATGTAATGTCGGTGAGAAATACGTACTCCCCCAAGCTTAGGCTTTTAGCCTAAGTTGGTCTATTGCCAGGGATAGCCTGGCGGATACCCGTAGGTGTAGCTGGGGTCGTACTGCGACGAAGAATAACTGGGATCATACTGTGATGATGAAGAGGACTCTGACTGCCACTGGCTGACAGTCATCTCTGGATCCCAAGAATAGACAGATTGTCGTGGAGGCTCATCTTGTGGTTCCGGTTCCGGGGCTGGTGCAAGGTTTTTGTAAGCCTGGACGATAGCCCATGTAACGAGATAGGGTCCTACAAAATTAAACAAAGAAGGAGCAGGAAACGTAATAGTTTGAGGATAATGTTTATCAAAGTATAACTTATATCTGAGCTCTCCATCCCTGCCCTTAACAAGAAAATCATGTGCTAACATACTCTTATAATCTAGATAAGCACTAGGCAGCAATTTTTCTTCTTTCTCATCATGCCTAATAGCTATGTTAAAGTATGCAGCGAGACGTGAAGCATAAATGCCTCCAAAGATGGGACCCTTAGTACGGTTAAGACTTAACCGCCTAGCAACAATTCCGCCCATACTAATAGTGTTGTCGCGATATAAACCATGGAACAAAATAATAATATCAGGAAGGCTAAGGTTCCCACAGTTCCCACGACCAATCAAGCATCAACTAGCAAATAAAGCAAAATAGCGTAACACGGGAAAATGTATGCTAGTGATCCTCGCATCTGAAACCTTCCTGGTTTCTCCCACAGAGATAAGGTTAATAAATGGTTCCAACTCCTTACGGGGTGGTTCCTCTAAGGTACCCTCAGGGGGTATGTTGCAGACTGCGCAAAATTTAGACAATGGCATTTTCTTAAAAACGTCATATAAATGAAACTCTACTTGAGGAGGTGATTCCTTAGGGTAAAAGTAGAAGTTTTGCACAAAAGTATTTGTGAGTAAGAGATACTGTGGACGCTGGTCGCGGACGAAGTCGGTGAGGCCAGCATTTTCAATCAATGAATAGAAATCCTCATAAATCCCAGCCTCTCTCAAGAAATTATCAGAAGGCCATTCACACGGCCGAATCTCCGCGGTACGAGGCAAATTATATTTGGGCCTCTGAGCTTCTTCATTTTGTTTATCCTTTGAGCTTCGGCTCGATGAACCCCTCAAAAGTCTCCTCATTATTTCTGAAATAATCTGAAATTTTTAGTAACTTAAAACAAAAGTGAACCAATTTCAATAAAACTGATAGCAACTACTCCCACAAGTGCATAGAGCCTATATCAAGCATTAGAACTACTTGGAACCATATAAATTTGACATGCAAGCTCAAGAACATGGTAACCTATGCAGCACAAATTTGCAAAGAATAAAGCACTAGAGAAAAAACTAATTGGACCAATGGAGGAGTCACATACCAAGGAACAAACTCCCCAAGCAGTTTTGCGAGAGGTGCTTTGAGCAAGGAGATCGAAAATCACAGCAAAAGTGGCTGGAACTCGTGCTTGAGTTGGTTTTTCGGGTTTGTGTGAGACAGAGGAAGAAGATGGGTGCTGGGATAAGTGGAGGAGGGCCACCGTGGGCCCACGAGGCAAGGAGTGCGCCCAGGGGGGGTAGGGCGCGCCCTCCACCCTCGTGGCCAGGTGGCAGCTCCCCCCGCGGTAATTTTTGCACAGTAAATCCTCAAATATTCCCGAAAAAATCATATTAAATTGGCATGCCATTCTGAGGACTTTTATTTCCGGGATACTTTTATATTGCACGGATAAGCCAGGAAACAGACAGAAAAATACTATTTTTACTTTATTTCTACTAAATAACAGAAAGTATAGAAGGGGTACAGAAGTTTGTGCTTCTAGTTTCATCCATCTCATGCTCATCAAAAAGAATCCACTAACAAGGTTGATCAAGTCTTGTTAACAAACTCATTCCGATAATCATGAAACCGGAGAAATTTCAAATAACACTAAGTTACCTCAACGGGGATATGCACATCCCCAATAATAAGTATATCATATTTCTTTTTGACAGTAGGAAGGGGAAATTCAAAACCTCCAATTATAATCGATGGAATTTTTCCAATGGAGTTGATACTATGAACTTGAGGTTGTTTCCTCGGAAAGTGTACCGTATGCTCATTACCATTAACATGAAAAGTGACATTGCCTTTGTTGCAATCAATAACAGCCCCTGCAGTATTAAGAAAAGGTCTTCCAAGAATAATAGACATACTATCATCCTCGGGAATATCAAGAATAACAAAGTCCGTTAAAATAGTAACGTTTGCAACCACAACAGGCACATTCTCACAAATACCGACAGGTATAGCAGTTGATTTATCAGCCATTTGCAGGGATATTTCAGTAGGTGTCAGCTTATTCAAGTCAAGTCTACGATATAAAGAGAGAGGCATAACACTAACACCGGCTCCAAGATCACATAAAGCAGTTTTAATATAATTTCTTTTAATGGAGCAAGGTATAGTAGGTACTCTGGGATATCCAAGTTTCTTTGGTATTCCACCCTTAAAGTATAATTAGCAAGCATGGTGGAAATCTCAGCTTTCGGTATCTTTCTTTTATTAGTAATGATATCCTTCATATATTTAGCATAAGGATTTGTTTTGAGCACATTAGTTAATCGCATACGTAAAAAGATAGTCCTAATCATTTCAGCAAAGCGCTCAAAATCCTCATCATCCTTTCTCTTGGATGGTTTGGGAGGAAAGGGCATGGGTTTCTGAACCCATGGTTCTCTTTCTTTACCATGTTTCCTAGCAACAAAGTCTCTTTTATCATAACACTGATTCTTTGATTGTGGGTTATCAAGATCAACAACAGGTTCAACTTCTACATCATTATTATTACTAGGTTGAGCATCATCATGAACATCATCATTAATATTTTCACTAGGTTCATGTTCATTACCAGATTGTGTTTCAGCATCAGACATAGAGATATCATTTGGATTATCAGGTGGTTCAGCAATAGGTTCACTAGAAGTTTGCACAGTTCTATCATTTTTCTTTTTCTTCTTCTTAGAAGAATTAGGTGCATCAGTATTATTTCTCCGAGAATCTTGCTCGATTCTCCTAGGGTGGCCTTCAGGATACAAAGGTTCCTGAGTCATTCTACCAGTTCTAGTAGCCACTTTAACAGCATAATCATTTTTCTTACTATTCATTTCATCAAGCGCTTCTTTTTGAGCTTTAAGCACTTGTTCTACTTGAGTGGTAACCATAGAAGCATGTTTGCTAACAAGTTTAAGTTCACCTTTAATATTAGCCATATATCACCCAAGTGTCTAATCATATAAGCATTTTCTTTTAATTGTCTACCAAAATAAGCATTGAAATTTTCTTGTTTGACAATAAAATTATCAAACTCATCAAAGCATTGCCTAGTAGACTTATAGTGAGGGATATCACCTTCATCAAATCTATAGAGAGAATTTACCTTTACTACCTGTGTCGGGATATCGGGATCAAGAGGTTCTTCAATAAATAAAGAATTGAGATAATATGTTTCTTCGACAGGCGGTAGATTAAGACCATGTATTTCTTCAATAGGAGGTAAATTCTTAACGTCTTCAGCTTTAATACCTTTTTCTTTCATAGATTTCTTTGCCTCTTGCATATATTCAGGACTGAGAAATAGAACACCTCTCTTCTTCGGAGTTGGTTTAGGAATAGGCTCATTAATTGGAGCAGGAGCTGGCTCAGGAGCTCGCTCAGGAGGTGCCCAATTATTTTCATTTGTCAACATATTATTCAATAGAATTTCAGCTTCATCCGGTGTTCTTTCACTGAAAAGAGAACCAACACAACTATCCAGGTAATTTCTGGAAGCATCGGTTAGTCCATTATAAAAGATATCAAGTACTTCAGGTTTCTTAAGAGGATGATCAGGCAAAGCATTAAGTAACTTGAGAAGCCGCCCCCAAGCTTGAGGGAGACTCTCTTCTTTAATTTGCACAAAGTTGTATATTTCCCTCAAAGCAGCTTGTTTCTTATGAGCAGGAAATATTTAGCGAGAAGTAATAAATCATATCACGGGACTACGACACAACCAGGATCAAGAGAATTAAACCATATCTTAGCATCACCCTTTAATGAGAACGGAAATATTTTGAGTATATAGAAGTAACGCGATCTCTCATCAATAGTAAACAGGGCAGCTATATCATTTAACTTAGTAAGATGTGCCACAACAGTTTCAGATTCATAGCCATAAAACGGATCAGATTCAACCAAAGTAATTATATCAGGATCAACAGAGAATTCGTAATCCTTATCAGGAACACAGATAGGTGAAGTAGCAAAAGCAGGGTCGGGTTTCATTTTATCCCTAAGTGATTCTTTGTTCCATTTAACTAATAACCTCTTGAGCTCATATCTATCCTTGCAAGCTAAAATAGCGGCAGAAGATTCCATATCAAAAAGATAACCTTCAGGAATAACATGCATATTTTCATCATCACTTTCATCATCGTATTCAGATTCAATAATTTCTTTCTCTCTAGCCCTAGCAATTTGTTCATCAAGAAATTCACTAAGGGGCACAGTAGTATCAGGCATAGAAGCAGTTTCATCATAAGTATCATGCATAGCAGAAGTGGCATCATCAAGAACATGCGACATATCGGAACAAATAGCAGAAGCAGGTTTAGGTGTCGCAAGCTTACTCATAACAGAAGGTGAATCAAGTGCAAGGCTAGATGGCAGTTCCTTACCTCCCCTCGTAGTTGAGGGATAAATTGTTGTCTTAGCGTCTTTCAAGTTCTTCATAGTGTCAAGCAAATATAAATTCCAAGTGACTCAAAGAATAGAGCTATGCTCCCGGCCAACGGCGCCAGAAATTAGTCTTGATAACCCACAAGTATAGGGGATCGCAACAACTTTCGAGGGTAAAGTATTCAACCCAAATTTATTAATTCGACACAAGGGGAGCCACAGAATATTCTCAAGTATTAGCAGCTGAGTTGTCAATTCAACCACACCTGGAAACTTAGTATCTGCAGCAAAGTGTTTAGTAGCACGATAATATGATTGTGGTGGTAACGGCAACAAAAGTAAAGACAGCAAAAGTAATGTTTTTGGTATTTTGTAGTGATTGTAACAATAGCAGCGAGAAAGTAAATAAATGTAAACCAGTATATGGAAAGCTTGTAGGCACCGGATCAGTGATGGATAATTATGTCGGATGCGGTTCATCATGTAACAGTCATAACATAGGGTGACACAGAACTAGCTCCAATTCATCAATGTAATGTAGGCATGTATTATGTATATAGTCATATGTGCTTATGGAAAAGAACTTGCATGACATCTTTTGTCCTACCCTCCCGTGGCAGCGGGGTCCTATTGGAAACTAAGGGATATTAAGGCCTCCTTTTAATAGAGAACCGGAACAAAGAATTAGCACACAGTGAATACATGAACTCCTCAAACTATGGTCATCACCGGGAGTGGTCCCGATTATTGTCACTTCGGGGTTGCCGGATCATAACACATAGTAGGTGACTATAGACTTGCAAGATAGGATCAAGAACTCACATATATTCATGAAAACATAATAGGTTCAGATCTGAAATCATGGCACTCGGGCCCTAGTGACAAGCATTAAGCATAGCAAAGTCATAGCAACATCAATCTCAGAACATAATGGATACTAGGGATCAAACCCTAACAAAACTAACTTGATTACATGATAAATCTCATCCAACCCATCACCGTCCAGCAAGCCTACGATGGAATTACTCACGCACGGCGGTGAGCATCATGAAATTGGTGATGGAGTATGGTTGATGATGACGATGGCGACGAATCCCCCTCTCCGGAGCCCCGAACGGACTCCAGATCATCCCTCCCGAGAGGTTTTAGGGCTTGGCGGCGGCTCCGTATCGTAAAACGCGATGATTTCTTCTCTCTGATTTTTCTCTCTCCAAAAGCAGATATATAGAGTTGGAGTTGGCGTCGGAGGGCATCCAGGGGGCCTATGAGGTAGGGGGGCGCCCTAGAGGGGAGGGGGGGCGCGCCACCCACCCTCGTGGATAGGGTGTGGGCCCCTGGTCTTCATCTTTGGCGAGGATTTTTTTTATTTTTTCTAAGATGTTCCGTGGAGTTTCAGGTCATTCCGAGAATATTTGTTTTCTGCACATAAAACAACATCATGGCAATTCTGCTAAAAACAGCGTCAGTCCGGGTTAGTTCCATTCAAATCACACAAGTTAGAGTCCAAAACAAGGGCAAAAGTGTTTGGAAAATTAGATACGACGGAGACGTATCAGGGAGCATCATGGAATTGGCGATGGAGACTGGTTGGTGATGACAAAGAACGAAGATCCCCCTCTCCGCAGCCCCAAACGGACTCCAGATCTGCCCTCCCGAGGAAGAACAGGGCTTGGCAGCGGATCTGTCTCGTGAAACGTGATAATTCTTTCTCCCTTATTATTTTCTCCGAAAATAGGAATTTATAGTGTCAGGGTTGAGGTCTGCGGGGCCACCAGGTGGGTACAACCCACCTGGGCGCGCCAGGAGAGGGGGGGGGCGCCCTGGTGGGTTGCCCACCCAGGGGCTCCTCTCTGGTAGTTGTTGGCTCCAAAAATCCTCTTGTATTCCATAAAAATTCCTTGCAAAGTTTCGTTTTATTCCGAGAACTTTTATTTCTGCACAAAAACAACACCATGGTAGTTCTGCTGAAAACATCGTCAGTCCGGGGTTAGTTTCATTCAAATCATGCATATTACAGTCCAAAACAAGAGGAAAAGCGTGAGAAAAAGTAGATACGTTGGAGATGTATCAACCCCCCAAGCTTAAACCTTAGCTTGTCCTCAAGCAATTCAGTTGATAAACTGAAAGTGAGAAAGAAAAACTTTTACGAACTCTTTTGCTCTTGTTTGCATAAACAAGCTTAAACAGCACCTAGGTTTTTAGCCAACATTATAACTAACCATGTCGACAATAACATTTAAGTATTATATTAACTCATATCAATGACATAATCAGCTAGCGAGCAATAATAAGAGATCTCAAACAGCAACACATTGTCAAAACAACCATGATATAATATGACAATAGTGGTATCTCGCTAGCCCTTTCTGAGACTGCAAAACATAAATGCAAAGCACCTCCAAAGTTCAAGGAGCAACTAGACATTGTAATTCATGGTAGAAAAGATCCAGTCATGATGCACCCAACATCAGCTACACATAATGCATAAATCATGACAGTTGTGCTCTACTCAGTTTCTGGTGCTTGTTTAAGAAGGTGATGACACAACATAAAAGTAAATAGAAAGTCCCTTCGCAGAGGGAAGCAGTGATTTGCAGAGGTGCCTGCTACCTCTTGAGCACTGCGTTGGTTTTCCCTTGAAGAGTAAAGGGTGATGTAGTAAAGTAGCGTAAGTATTTCCCTCAGTTTTTGAGAACCAAGGTATCAATCTAGTAGGAGACCATGCTCAAGTCCCGCGCACCTACACAAACAAATAAGAACCTCGCAACCAACGCAATAAAGGGGTTGTCAATACCTTCACGGTCACTTACGAGAGTGAGATCTGATAGATATGATTAGATAATATTTTTGGTATTTTTATAATAAAGAGAAATAAAGATGCAAAATAAAATAAAAGGCAATATAAATAACTAAGTATTGGAAGATTAATATGACGGAAAATAGACCCGGGGCCATAGGTTTCACTAGTGGCTTCTCTCAAGAGCATAGGTATTACGGTGGGTGAACAAATTACTGTCGAGCAATTGATAGAATTGAGCATAGTTATGAGAATAACTAGGTATGATCATGTATATAGGCGTCACATCCGCGACAAGTAGACCGAAACGATTCTGCATCTACTACTATTACTCCACACATTGACCGCTATCCAGCATGCATCTAGAGTATTAAGTTCATAAGAACAGAGTAATGCTTTAAGTAAGATGACATGATGTAAAGGGATAAACTCATGCAATATGATATAAACCCCATCTTTTTATCCTTGATGGCAACAATACAATACGTGCCTTGCTGCCCCTGCTGTCACTGAGAAAGGACACCGCAAGATTGAACCCAAAGCTAAGCACTTCTCCCATTGCAAGAAAGATCAATCTAGTAGGCAAAACTAAACTGATAATTCGAAGAGATGTCACAGCCCTAGAATTTGGTTGCAGATAGTGGCATTGCATCCATGCATCACGTTTAAATTCAAGAAACTTGAATTGAGGAAATTTGAAAGCCTCAAAATAAAATTAAAAGAAGGGCAAATAACCCTGGAAAATGCATCCAATGTTTCCAAAATGCTCTTCAATGATGTTTAATATTCTTGGCAAGGGTTTTGGTCCAAACCAAAAATATGGAACATTTTTGAGGAATTATTTTGGCCATTTGGATTTAAATCAATAAATATTTGAGTTGGATTTAATTCTTCTATAAAAGAATTGCAAGTCCAACAATTCTGAAAAAACCTATGAGTGGCTTTGAATATATTGCATCAAGCCACATAAATATTTTCAGAAGCTACTAAATGATTTGGGCTGTGAATCAAATCAAAACAAAACAAAATAAATAGAAAACTGAAACAGTTTGAAAGAGAGAGATGGATTACCTGGCGGCCCGCAACTATAGCCGGCCCAGCTCCTGTGCAGCCCACCCGAGCCCAACTGCCAGTCATCTTCCTCCTCGCGCCAGAAGGACGCGAGGCGCGTGGCCACCGTGCGTCGGCCACCTCCTGCCTGCCTGCGTGTACCCCGACGCCGTGGACGTCTCTGGAATCGCCACGCACCTCCCTGGCCCCTCGTTCACTTTCCCCCTCGTCCCTTCCTCGCTGCCCGCACCCCGCCCGAACGTCTCCGTCGCCGCCGCAAACACCACGCTCACCGCCACCCCCTCACCTCTCCGACGCAGCCCCGAGCTCCGCCGTGCCTCCCTCGTCCTCCCCGGCGGCTCACGCGACCGGAAGAGCCCCGAAGCGCCGCCCCGACGCTTTTCCCCTCCTCGGCCGCCGGAGATCGGCCTCGCCGCCCCGCTCAGCTCCGACCTTCCCCGAGCCCGCTTCGAAGCCTACTGGAACCGCCGTGAGCTCCTGATCATTCTCCCCTCTCTCCATTTGCTCGCCCCCATGCCGTAGTGCCATTCCCCGATGTCACCGAAGCTCGCCGGCGCTGTGTCTGTCATCACCGTCGGTAGCAGCCCCGCCTGGATAACCCGAGCACGCGGGCATGCTCAGGGAGCTCCCAGGAGCCAACGCGGCCATCAGCTCGCTCGCTAGCGCGCTGCAGTCCTCGCGCCCGTGGAGCCGTAGCTCCGGCCACCGCCTCGTTCGCCGCCCACGCTGCTCCCGGCCACCCCGCAGCCTCCCGCGTGATCCCCTGGATCCCTCTGGTGCCTCCAGCGCGTCGATCCGACCCCTGTAGCGCCGTCCCGAGAAACTCCGGCGATCCTCCGCCGTCGGGTTTGGTCGCCGGCGTCCAACTCCGGTAGCTGGTGACGTGGCGTCGTCATTAGCGCCTAACTAACCCCCACCTAGAGTCGCTGACAGTGGGACCCGCATGTTTAACTCAGCAGGTTAATTTTCCTGGTTAAGATTAGTTTATAACCAGCGGGACCCACGTGCTAGAGTTGACCGTGCTGCCTCGGCAGTTGACCGACCCCACACGTCAGGTTTGACCTGGTCTAGCGTCGTTGACCTGCTGACCTCATGGTTATGTCATGCTGACGCAGTTAACCATTTTCTGGATTTAAAATAATTCAGAAATTCTAGAAATTAGTTAAAACATCTAAAAATCATAGAAATTCAACCATAACTCCAAATGAAATAATTTATATATGAAAAATTATCAGAAAAATGCAACCTATCCATCTGTACCATTTTCATGCATGTTTGAGAAACTTAACCTCACTGTTTAGGATGAAACATGATTAGGACAAATTTGATAATAGATTTGGAGTTGGAATTTGATCTAGTTTTGAATTCCACTTCAATCAAAATGACTTTCTGTTGCATTAGCTCAAATCACAGCATATTGCCATGTCACATTCATGCATCACATTGTTGCATTGCATTGATTGTGTTTTCTCTTTGTTGCCGGTGTTGTTCCCCCCCCCCCTCGGTAGACGTTGTTCCGACGTTGTGATCGTTGACACTGATGAAGACTCAATGCTATCTTGAGAAGTGCCAGGCAAGCAAAACCCCCTTGTTCATTCTAATATAATCCCACTCTCTCGCTCCTGCTCTCTTTTACTGCATTAGGACAACAACGATTCATCTGTTACTTGTTGCGGTAGCTGAACCCCTTTATCCTCTGCATGACCTGTCATTCCACAGTAAATAGATGAAACCCACTAGCATGAGTAGGAGTTGTTTGAGCCCTGTTGTGCCTACTCACTCATGCTTGTTTGTCATGCCTGCTCATGCTTAGAGTTGAGTCAGGTCGATTCATCGGGATGAATCGGAGGTGTGTAAACATGTCCTCTGTGTGTGAGCTAAGTGTGTGAACACGATTTGGTAAAGGTAGCGGTGAGAGGCCATGTAGGAGTACATGGTGGGTTGTCTCATTGAAGCCTTCCTCAGGAACTGAGTTTTGCGTTTGTGATCCATGAACAGTTACTACCACACATTGGGATCCTTAATTGACTCTCTCGGCTTCTTAACCACCCTTGTCCTTTGTCCGGGAGTTGCAAAGTAGTTTCGTGTTTGTAGCATCTTTGGGGCCGACATAACGCCACCTTAGGGGTGGGTTGTGTTGCGGTAGGCACGTGGCACGGTGTACCGATTCGCCCGTTTGGTGTCTCGGGAACCCTGCACACATCGTTCGGGGCCGTTAGTGGAAACCTTGGCCGGACTCCCTGCGGATGGAACCCGAATAGGCGATAAACCTGGACTAGGGACTTGAGTGTTTAGGTAGGCCGTGGCCGACACCCTCGCCAGGCTTCCGCTCGAAGGTTGCCGAGATACATGACGTGTACATGGCGGTAAGTGGCGAGAGCATGTGTGAAGAAGTACACCCCTGCAGGGTTATAAATGATCTATTCGAATAGCCGTGTCCACGGTAAAGGACTTCTGGGTTACCTATAACAGTTCATAGACAAGTGAAAGTGGATACCCTAAAATGCGCAAGATAAGCGTGAGTGCTATGGATGGCGTTCTCGTAGGGAAACGGGAGCGGATCCATAGTGGTGTATTGATATGGTGAATATGTGGACTCGTGTGCGCCACCTCAAAAGAGTTACTTGCAGTCGTAGTGTAGGATAGCCACCGAGTCAAAGCTGGCTTGCTGCAGTCAAACTCCACCACCCCCTTTGTTGATAATGATGCATATGTAGTTAGTTCTGATGTAAGTCTTGCTGAGTACATTTGTACTCACGTTTGCCTATTTTATGTTTTGCAGAGAGACGGCAGTCTCGCTAGTAGTTTCGCGTGGACTTCGACGTTTAGCTTGTTACCTCAGCTACGATCTTGTGCCCTCGGCAGGATCTGGTAGATAGTCAGGCTTCCAAGCCTTTTTCATTTGTAGATATCTGTACTCAGACATGTTAAGCTTCCGCATGTGCTTTGATTTGTATGCTCTGAATGTTGGGTCATGAGACCCATGTTTGTAATATCTCGCTCCTCAGAGCCTAATGAATAAATACTTGAGTCGTAGAGTTATGTTGTGATGCCATGTTGTATTTACACATATCGAGCATATTGTGTGTATGTCTGAAATGCTTGGTATGTGTGGGATCCGACAATCTAGTTGTTTATCCTTGGCAGCCTCTCTTATGGGGATCCGACAATCTAGTTGTTTATCATATGGATGCTAGCGACACTATCATATACGTGAGCCAAAAGGCGCAAACGGTCCCGGGCCATGGTAAGGCGACACCCGTGGGAATACCGTGCGTGAGGCCGCAAAGTGATATGAGGTGTTACCGGCTAGATCGATGTGACTTGGAATCGGGGTCCTGACAACTTTGGTATCAGAGCCTGACTGCCTGTAGGATTACCAAGCCAAACCGGTCTAAGTTGTGTCTAGAAATGCTTTAGTTATGTAAGGGAATTGATTGTGGAAGGGAACATAAGGCTCTTTTTACTCCTTATACCTCATGGCCTTCTGATCTGAGTCATCCTCTTCTCTTCTACGGGGTTTAAGAACTAGGCTTCTCATCTGTCTATTAGGATGACGTGTTACTAATCCATAGACTTATAGAATTGATAGTTTCAAATCTCAGTTCAGTTTTTACTACTTCCGTGTGTTCATAGTTGGTCTCGGAACCTTGATATTGTGATGTTGAGTGGTTATGCCACTATTTTGCAGGATGTCTCAATTCATTTTGAGCATTTACAGCCGTTATGCTGTCTGAGTCATCCCAGGTTTCTAAATAGTTTGAAGCATTTGCAAATCCCTTCCTCCCGTTTTGATGTTCCTTTGGGCCAGATTAACCACACTAATCGGTGAGTTGAGGTACTCCGTTGCCTTGACATATATGTTGGAGTTAGTATTATGACCCTAGGTGTCTAGAGTATCACCTAGTAATCTAGCCATGTTTTATGTTTCCAGTGTGATGATTCTGGCCCCTTTCTCGAAAGCATCCCGTGATGCTATTTAGTAGTAGGTATTCTATTCCTGGGTTCTTGAACCCGATATTCACCCTACTTACCTCGTGTTGGTAGTGTTGCTCGTACCTTTAGGATGTTAGTAACTTTGCGATAGTCCTCGAGGTTCGTGGTATTTCCTTCTTCCAAATACTATGAACCGCTTATGGCAGAAGTTCCTCGCTGAACCGAAGGATCACAACCAGAGTACTCTTGAGGAGTTCTCCATTCATGATTGTGAATCTGCCAGTTCTACCTTTCCGCATGGGTTATCCGGAAGAAATGTTGAGCTTCGCTCGACATACTAATCTATGCATCCACAACTCAGAAAATTATATGTTCCTTTGAGTTGTTCTCTTTAGTTGTACTCTGACCCTCGTCTATCAATTGATAGTCAAGAGTATGCGAGCATTCGTTTATCGATGCCTATTACTCTTGTGGTTTGTCAAACCATTCTATTCTGGAATGACTCGGAGAAACAAACTCCAGTACCTCATCCATATCCAGGATTGGGTCAAAGCAGTTGTAATCCGCAGATCAAATGCAATCAAGCTTTTGATTCTGTTCTATCCTGAAGTATTACCCACTTTATGTCAGGAACGTCATGAGAATTGCACCTTATCTTATGAATTCTTGATGCCGTGATACTCTCACCATCATCGTTCATTCCTCGGTCCTGTGTTGTTGCAACCGGAATGCCGACAAGTGAACCATGATGTGCGAAAATCAATACTCCTAGCAACTCTGTTGCTTGGTAGTTAATGGACGATACTCTCATTCTTAGCGTGCTGGTTATTGAATCATCATCCTAAGATTGATCGTGCTACCCAGTCCATATTTCCGGGTGCACTCATCGACCAAAGAGTTAGGATTGTGACAATCCCTCACTCCTTGATCATATCGTCTTGCCCTGAAAAGCAAGATTGTTCTCGAGCTTAATAACATATCGGTGGTTCGTGATGTTCCGAATATCTTCTCGGAAGCATTACCAGGTTGTCCCCTGACTGTTATGTTGAGCTCATGACCAAGTTGGTTTCTTGTGAACCACCCTTTCTTCAAGAATCTGTGTTGGATACCTCTGAGCTAGTTGGTTAAGCTAAACAACAACTTGGAGAGTTGGAAGATGAAAGCTTGTCTGACTTAATTCATGTTAAGGGATATCCTTTTGAGTGTGTGTTGGAGAAAGATGATATCTTCGTCGATTGGTCCTCGTGATCAGTTGTTGGATCTATTGCCTTGTCAAAACTTTGCTTGAGTATGGGCTATCATCAAGTCAAATCAGAACCAGTGATGTTCGTAATGTTGTCTTACTCGTGGTTGATCCCTCGAGCATACACCGTTACATCTTTTGGTCTGACCAATGCTATCACCGTGTTCACATGATGGTGGAAGTCCAGTGATATGGAAATTCCGATGAATTGTTGTTGAGCCCATCAGCAGCATTTTGTCTCCCCCATAATTCATGTTGAGCATCAACCTAGTGTTGAAAACTTTGTAAGCAATGCCTTCGTGTTCCGTTCATGAAGCCTATGCTTGGATGGAAGAAGTGACTTCCTCGAATTCATGTGTTTTAGGTGTAAGTTGCCGCCATGAATTTGAGAAAGGTTTGTTTTGTTCCTCTGGAATCGTCCCAAGTTAGTCATGCACGTGCGAAGTGCCCTATGGTTTGATAGGTTGGCCGCCTCCACTCCATATGTGTTTCCTAGCACACCAAGCCACTGATTGATTTGCTCAAGGAAAAGGAGCGAGTTGTGCTAATTCTAGATCATGCACAAGATTCCGTTATCCTCGATGATGGTTCCCAACCAGAACTCGGTAGTATTGTTATTATAAGACTACTATGTGGTCATGCTTGTCTGGGATAGCGTGTTCACATGTTGTAGCAGAACCAGCTCATGTTTTGGAACTTGCTATCGTAGTTCATTCCCCGAGAATCCCGCAACTCTGTCTCGTCGGTTTGTGTTGCAAACTTTCTTTTCCAGACATGCTGTCTGAAATATCCTGTTTCCAACCAGATCTGAATCTCAGGCAGATATGATGGTTGGAACATTCCTGGGATTTGCATTTTGTTCCAAGCTTGCACCGCCTTTGTGCCATTCTACCTTGGGTCCCGGCCAATTTCGATGATAGGCAAAATCATCCATTGCGTTGTCTTCAACATGGTAGTCCATCATCCATTCAAGTTGGAGTATGTCATTCTTTCGAACCCCTTCCAATGATCGATTGTAAATTGTCTTGAGCTGGTATGAAGAGTTTCAATGATATATGGATCAAAAGTAATTCTTGTTGCCACTTAAGGGAATAGTTCTTCGAGTCACCTTTTCCAAAGTGCCCCGTTACGGGATCATGGCAATTATTTCCTCACCACCTTAACACCATCCACCATCTTTCTAAGCGTGGAATTGGTGCCCACCAAATCAAACCCTGTCGTTTGTTCTTCCATCCCTCTCGATGTGTTTTGTGTCTCAACTCGAGATGTTTCAACATCTCATTCCGCGGGTTGATATGGTATAGCTCGATCTTCGAGAAGATCAATCCTAGTAGAGTTTCTTCCCGTCGTCATCGCGTGGATGAAGATCTCAAAAGCAAGGATGTCAAGATCAACGTATGCAACGAATCAACAACCTTATGAGGTGCAACCTGGATCGTGAAGATTGTGTTGGTCTTGTGCCTCCTCTGTCTTCTTACCTCACGTCTTGAATCTCGGGACGAGATTCTTGTTTAGTGGGGGTGAGTTGTCACAGCCCTAGAATTTGGTTGTAGATAATGGCATTGCATCCATGCATCATGTTTAAATTCAAGAAACTTGAATTGAGGAAATTTGAAAGCCTCAACATTTTAATTAAAAGAAGGGAAAATAACCCTAGAAAATGCATCCAATGTTTCCAAAATGCTCTTCAATGATGTTTAATATTTTTGGCAAGGGTTTTAGTCCAAACCAAAAATATGGAACATTTTTGAGGAATTATTTTGGCCATTTGGATTTAAATCAATAAATATTTGAGTTGGATTTAATTCTTCTATAAAAGAATTGCAAGTCAACAATTCTGAAAAAACCTATGAGTGGCTTTGAATATATTGCATCAAGCCACATAAATATTTTCAGAAGCTACTAAATGATTTGGGCTGTGAAGCAAATCAAAACAAAACAAAATAAATAGAAAACTGAAACAGTTTGAAAGAGAGAGATGGATTACCTGGCGGCCCGCAACTGTAGCCGGCCCAGCTCCTGTGCAGCCCACCCGAGCCCAACTGCCAGTCATCTTCCTCCTCGCGCCAGAAGGACGCGAGGCGCGTGGCCACCGTGTGTCGGCCACCTCCTGCCTGCCTGCGTGTACTTCGACGCCTGGACGTCTCTGGAATCGCCACGCACCTCCCTGGCCCTCGTTCACTTTCCCCCTCGTCCCTTCCTCGCTGCCCGCTTTTCGCCCAACGTCTCCATCACCGCCGCAAACACCACGCTCACCGCCACCCCCTCACCTCTCCGACGCAGCCCCGAGCTCCGCCGTGCCTCCCTCGTCCTCCCCGACGGCTCACGTGACCGGAAGAGCCCCGAAGCGCCGCCCAGACGCTTTTCCCCTCCTCGGCCGTCGGAGATCGACCTCGCCGCCCCGCTCAGCTCCGACCTTCCCCGAGCCCGCTTCGAAGCCTACTGGAACCGCCGTGAGCTCCTGATCATTCTCCCCTCTATCCATTTGCTCGCCCCCATGCCGTAGTGCCATTCCCCGCCGTTACCGAAGCTCGCCGGCGCTGTGTCTGTCATCACCGTCGGTAGCAGCCCCGCCTTGATAACCCGAGCACGCGGGCGTGCTCAGGGAGCTCCCAGGAGCCCAACGCGGCCATCAGCTCGCTCGCTAGCGCGCTGCAGTCCTCGCGCTCGTGGAGCCGTAGCTCCGGCCACCGCCTCGCTCGCCGCTGGCGCTGCTCCAGGCCACCCCGCAGCCTCCCGCGTGATCCCCTAGATGCGCGCGAGGATGTCCATCCCTCTGGTGCCTCCAGCGCGTCGATCCGACCCCTGTAGCGCCGTCCCGAGAAACTTCGGCGATCCTCCGCCGTCGGGTTTGGTCGCCGGCGTCCAACTCCGGTAGCTGGTGACGTGGCATCGTCATTAGCGCCTAACTAACCCCCACCTAGAGTCACTGACAGTGGTACCCGCATGTTTAACTCAGCGGGTTAATTTTCCTGGTTAAGATTAGTTTATAACCAGCGGGACCCACGTGCCAGAGTTGACCGTGCTGACTCGGAAGTTGACCGACCCCACACGTCAGGTTTGACCTTGTCTAGCGCCGTTGACCTGCTGACCTCATGGCTATGTCATGCTGACGCAGTTAACCATTTTCTGGATTTAAAATAATTCAGAAATTCCAGAAATTAGTTAAAACTTCTAAAAATCATAGAAATTCAACCGTAACTCCAAATGAAATAATTTATATATGAAAAATTATCAGAAAAATGCAACCTATCCATCTGTATAATTTTCATGCATGTTTGAGAAAGTTAACCTCACTTTTTAGGATGAAACATGATTAGGACAAATTTGATAATAGATTAGGAGTTGGAATTTGATCTAGTTTGAATTCCACTTCAATCAAAATGACTTTCTGTTGCATTAGCTCAAATCACAGCATATTGCCATGTCACATTCATGCATCATATTGTTGCATTGCATTGATTGTGTTTTCTCTCTGTTGCCGGTGTTGTTCCCTCCCCCCCCCCCCTCGGTTGACGTTGTTCCGACGTTGTGATCGTTGACACTGATGAAGACTCAATGCTATCTTCAGAAGTGCCAGGCAAGCAAAACCCCCTTGTTCATTCCGATATAATCCCACTCTCTCGCTCCTGCTCTCTTTTTACTGCATTAGGACAACAACGATTCATCATTACTTGTTGCGAGAGCTGAACCCTTTATCCTCTGCATGACCTGTCATTCCACAATAAATAGATGAAACCCACTAGCATGAGTAGGAGTTGTTTGAGCCTGTTGTGCCTACTCACTCATGCTTGTTTGTCATGCCTGCCACTGCTTAGAGTTGAGTCAGTCCGATTCATCGGGATGAATCGGAGGTGTGTAAACATGTCCTCTTGTGTGTGAGCTAAGTGTGTGAACACGATTTGGTAAAGGTAGCGGTGAGAGGCCATGTAGGAGTACATGGTGGGTTGTCTCATTGAAGCCGTCCTCTCAGAACTGAGTTCGTGTTTGTGATCCATGAACAGTTACTACCACACATTGGGATCCTTAATTGACTCTCTGGCTTCTTAACCACCCTTGTCCTTTGTCCGGGAGTTACAAAGTAGTTTCTGGTGTTTGTAGCATGCTGGGGGCCGCACGCAGCACTGACCTTAGGGGTGGGCTGTGTTGCGGTAGGCACGTGGCACGGTGTACCGATTCGCCCGTTTGGTGTCTCGGGAACCCTGCACACATCGTTCGGGGCCGTTAGTGGAAACCTCGGCCGGACTCCCTGCGGATGGAACCCGAATAGGCGATAAACCTGTACTAGGGACTTGAGTGTTTAGGTAGGCCATGGCCGACACCCTCGCCAGGCTTCCGCTTGAAGGTTGTCGAGATACATGACGTGTACATGCCGGTAAGTGGCGAGAGCGTGTGTGAAGAAGTACACCCCTGTAGGGTTATAAATGATCTATTCGAATAGCCGTGTCCACGGTAAAGGACTTCTGGGTTACCTATAATAGTTCATAGACAAGTGAAAGTGGATACCCTAAAATGCGCAAGATAAGTGTGAGTGCTATGGATGGCGTTCTCGTAGGGAAACGGGAGCGGATCCATAGTGGTGTATTGATATGGTGAATATGTGGACTCGTAGCGCCACCTCAAAAGAGTTACTTGCAATGTAGTGTAGGATAGCCACCGAGTCAAAGCTGGCTTGCTGCGGTCAAACTCCACCACCCCCTTTGTTGATAATGATGCATATGTAGTTAGTTCTGATGTAAGTCTTGCTGAGTACATTTGTACTCACGTTTGCCTATGTTATGTTTTGCAGAGAGATGTCAGTCTCGCTAGTAGTTTCGCGTGGACTTCGACGTTTAGCTTGTTACCTCAGCTACGATCTTGTGCCCTCGGCAGGATCTGGTAGATAGTCAGGCTTCCAAGCCTTTTTCATTTGTAGATGTCTGTACTCAGACATGTTAAGCTTCCGCATGTGCTTTGATTTGTATGCTCTGAATGTTGGGTCATGAGACCCATGTTTGTAATATCTCGCTCCTTGGAGCCTAATGAATAAATACTTGAGTCGTAGAGTTATGTTGTGATGCCATGTTGTATTTACACATATCGAGCATATTGTGTGTATGTCTGAAATGCTTGGTATGTGTGGGATCCGACAATCTAGTTGTTTATCCTTGGCAGCCTCTCTTATGGGGAAATGTAGTCTAGTGCTTCCTTGAGCCATAGTAGTCCGCTACAGCCCGGTTCACCGAGTCCGCTAGCCCAAAGACTACCGCCGGACACTTGATTTGGGCGGCATGTGTTTCACCGTTCATGTGTACGTCCCTTCGGGAAATGTCACGCGGTGACATCCGAGTCTGCCTAGCTGCTATAGCCCGTTCCCGAGTCCTGTTAGCCAGTGCTACAGCCCGGATTCACACGCTGTTGACCGACATGCTCGATGTGATTCATGTATGCTGTCCCCATGGGTTAGTTCGCTTTGGGTTCACGACTAGCCATGTCGGCCGGGTTCTCTGTCATATGGATGCTAGCGACACTATCATATCGTGAGCCAAAAGGCATAAACGGTCCCGGCCATGGTAAGGCGACACCCATGGGAATACCGTGCGTGAGGCCGCAAAGTGATATGAGGTGTTACCGGATAGATCGATGTGACTTGGAATCGGGGTCCTGACAAGAGACTTGCAAAGATAACCAATCATACATAAAAGAATGCAGATGAGATTCAAATATTGTTCATAGATAAACTTGATCATAAACCCACAATTCATCGGTCTCGACAAACACACCGCAAAAGAAGATTACATCGAATAGCTCTCCAAGAGAATCGAGGAGAACTTTGTATTGAGATCCAAAGAGAGAGACGAAGCCATCTAGCTAATAACTATGGACCCGAAGGTCTGAGGTAAACTACTCACACATCATCGGAGAGGCTACGGTGTTGATGTAGAAGCCCTCGATGATCAATGCCCCCTCTGGTGGAGCGCCGAAAAAGGCCCCAAGATGGGATCTCACGGATACAGAATGTTGCGGCGGTGGAATTAGGTTTCCATGGATGCCCCTGATGGTTTGGGGGTACGTAGGTATATATAGGAGGAAGAAGTACGTCGGTGGAGAAACATGGGCCCCACGAGGGTGGAGGGCGCGCCTGGGAGGGTAGGCGCGCCCCCTGGCTCGTGCTCTCCTCATTGATTTCTTTACTTGGACTCCAAGTCCTCTAGATCACGTTTGTTCCAAAAATCACGTTCCCGAAGGTTTCATTCCGTTTGGACTCCATTTGATATTCTTTTTCTGCGAAACACTGAAATAGGCAAAAAAAACAGCAATTCGGTTTGGGCCTCCGGTTAATAGGTTAGGCCCAAAAATAATATAAAAGTGTGTAATAAAGCCCATTAAACATCCAAAATAGAATATAAGATAGCATGGAATAATAAAAAATTATAGATACGTTCGAGACGTATCAAGCATCCCCAAGCTTAATTCCTGCTCGTCCTCGAGTAGGTAAATGATAAAAACAGAATTTTTGATGTCGAATGCTACTTGGCATAATTTCAATGTAATTCTATTAATTGTGGTATGAATGTTTAGATCCTAATGATTCAAGATAAAATTTTAATATTGACATGAAAATAATAATAATTCAAGCATACTAACTAAGAAATTATGTCTTCTCAAAATAACATGGCCAAAGAAAGTTATCCCTACAAAATCATATAGTCTGGCTAAGCTCTATCTTCATCACACAAAGTATTTAATCATGCACAACCCCGATGACAAGCCAAGCAATTGTTTCATACTTTTGGTGTTCTCAAACTTCTCAATCTTCACACAATACATGAGCGTGAGCCATGGACATAGCACTATATGTGGAATAGAATGGTGGTTGTGGAGAAGACAAAAAGGAGAAGATAGTCTCACATCAACTAGGCGTGTCAACGGGCTATGGAGATGCCCATTGATAGATATCAATGTGAGTGAGTAGGGATTGCCATGCAACGGATGCACTAGAGCTATAAGTATATGAAAGCTCAACGAAAGAAACTAAGTGGGTGTGCATCCAACTCGCTTGCTCACGAAGACCTAGGGCATTTTGAGGAAGCCCATCATAGGAATATACAAGCCAAGTTCTATAATGAAAATTTCCCACTAGTATATGAAAGTGATATCATAGGAGACTCTCTATCATGAAGACCATGGTGCTACTTTTGAAGCACATGTGTGGTAAAAGTATAGTAGCATTGTCCCTTCTCTCTTTTTCTCTCATTTTTTTTATTTGGGCCTTTTCTCTTTTTTTATGGCCTCTTTTTTTTCGTCCGGAGTCTCATCCCGACTTATGGGGGAATCATAGTCTCCATCATCCTTTCCTCACTTGGGACAATGCTCTAATAATGATGATCATCACACTTTTATTTTCTTTACAACTCAAGAATTACAACTCAAAACTTAGAACAAAATATGACTCTATGTGAATGCCTCTGGCGGTGTACCGGGATATGCAATGAATCAAGAGTGACATGTATGAAAGAATTATGAACGGTGGCTTTGCCACCAATACGATGTCAACTACATGATCATGCAAAGCAATATGACAATGATGAAGCGTGTCATAATAAACGGAACAGTGGTAAGTTGCATGACAATATATCTCGGAATGGCTATGGAAATGCCATGATAGGTAGGTATGGTGGCTGTTTTGAGGAAGGTATATGGTGTGTGTATGATACCGGTGAAAAGTGCGCGGTATTAGAGAGGCTAGCAATGGTGGAAGGAAGAGAGTGCGTATAATCCATGGACTCAACATTAGTCATAAAGAACTCATATACTTGTTGTAAAAATCTACAAGTTATCAAAGCAAAGTATTACGCGCATGCTCCTAGGGGGGTAGATTGGTAGGAAAAGACCATCGCTCGTCCCCGACCGCCACTCATAAGGAAGACAATCAATAAATAAATCATGCTCCGACTTCATCACATAACGTTCACCATACGTGCATGCTACGGGAATCACAAACTTTAACACAAGTATTTCTCAAATTCACAACTACTCAACTAGCATGACTCTAATATCACCATCTTCATATCTCAAAACAATTATCAAGCATCAAACTTCTCATAGTATTCAACACACTCATAAGAATTTTTTTACTAATCTTGGATGCCTATCATAATTCAAGCAAATTACCATGCTGTTTTGTAGGACTCTCAAAATAATATAAGTGAAGCATGAGAGAACAATAGTTTAAATAAAACAAATCCACCACCGTGCTCTAAAAGATATAAGTGATGCACTAGAGCAAAAACTATATAGCTCAAAAGATATAAGTGAAGCACATAGAGTATTCTAATAAATTCCGAATCATGTGTGTCTCTCTCAAAAGGTGTGTACAGCAAGGATGATTGTGGTAAACTAAAAAGCAAAGACTCAAATTATACAAGACGCTCCAAGCAAAACACATATCATGTGGTGAATAAAAATATAGCTCCAAGTAAAGTTACCGATGGACGAAGACGAAAGAGGGGATGCCCCGGAAGCTTTGGCTTTTTTGTGTCCTTAGATTATATTGGGGTGCCATGGGCATCCCCAAGCTTAGGCTCTTGCCACTCCTTGTTCCATAATCCATCAAATCTTTTACCCAAAACTTGAAAACTTCACAACACAAAACTTAGCAGAAAATCTCGTGAGCTCCGTTAGCGAAAGAAAACAAAACACCACTTCAAGGTACTGTAATGAACTCATTCTTTATTTATGTTGGTGTTAAAACTACTGTATTCCAACTTCTCTATGGTTTATAAACTCTTTTACTAGCCATAGATTCATCAAAATAAGCAAACAACACACGAATACAGAATCTGTGAAAAACATAACAGTCTGTAGTAATCTGTAACTAACGCAAACTGCTGCAACTCAAAAAAATCTACCAAAATAGGACGACCTAGAAAATTTGTTTATTGATCTACTGCAATTGGAATCAGTATTTTATAACGTTATGGTGATTTTTAACAATTATTTTCGTGAACAGAAAGTTTCTGGAATTTTCAGCAAGATCAAATAACTATCACCCAAGAAGATCCTATAAGGTTTAACTTGGCACAAACACTAATTAAAACATAAAAACAAATCTAACCAGAGGCTAGATCAAATATTTCTTCCGAAACAGAAGAAAAAAGCAAAAAACTAAAATAAAATTGGGTTGCCTCCCAACAAGCGCTATCGTTTAATGCCCCTAGCTAGGCATAAAAGCAAGGATAGATCTAAGTATTGCCATCTTTGGTAGGCAATCCATAAGTGGATCTCATAATGGATTCATAAGGTAATTTTATTTTCTTTCTAGGAAATTGTTCCATGCCTTTCCTTAATGGAAATTGGAATCTAATATTCCCTTCCTTCATATCAATAATTGCACCAATCATTCTAAGGAAAGGTCTACCAAGAATAATATGACATGAAGGATTGCAATCTATGTCAAGAACGATGAAATATACGGGCACATAGTTCCTATTTGCAACAATAATAACATCATTACTTCTTCCCATAGGTTTCTTAATGGTGGAATCCGCAAGGTGCAAGTTCAAAGAACAATCATCAAATTCACGGAAACCTAACAAATCACATAAAGTTTTTGGAATCGTGGAAACACTAGCACCCAAATCACACAAAGCATAGAATTCGTGATCTTTAATTTTAATTTTAATAGTAGGTTCCCACTCATCATAAAGTTTTCTAGGGATAGAAACTTCCAACTCAAGTTTTTCTTCATAAGATTGCATCAAAGCATCAACGATATGTTTAGTAAAAGCTTTATTTTGGCTATAAGCATGAGGAGAATTTAGCACGGATTGCAACAAGGAAATACAATCTATCAAAGAGCAATTATCATAATTAAATTCCTTGAGATCCAAAATAGTGGGTTCATTAATATCTAAAGTTTTGATCTCTTCAATCCCACTTTTACCCTATTTCGCATCAAGATCTAAAGACTCCGAATTTTGGAACGCCTTCTAGGTAAAGATGACGCATATTCAGTCCCATCATTATCAAGATTCATATTCCAAAACAAAGATTTAATAGGAGACACATCAATAACTTTTAGATCTTCATCTTTATTTTCATAGAGACTAGAAGAACACGCTTTCACAAAGCAATGTTTCTTAGCACGCACCCTAGCGGTTCTTTCTTTGCACTCATCAATGGAAATTCTCATGGCTTTGAGAGACTCATTGATATCATGCTTGGGTGGAATATATCTAAGTTTCAAAGAATCAAAATCAAGAGAAATTCTATCAACATTCCTAGCCAATTCATCAACCATAAGCAATTTTTCTTCAAGCAAAGCATTGAAATTCTTTTGCGAATTCATAAACTCCTTAACACTACTCTCAAATTCAGAGGGCATCTTATTAAAATTTCCATAAGAATTGTTGTAGGAATTACCATAATTATTAGAGGAATTACTAGGTAACGACCTAGGATTAAAGTTTCCTCTATACGCGTTGTTACCAAAATTATTCCTACCAACAAAATTCACATACATAGATTCATTATAATCCTCAATCAAAGTAGACAAAGGCATATCATTAGGATCAGAAGAAACACTTTTAGTAGAAAATAATTTCATAAGTTCATCCATCTTTTCACTCAAAACATAAATTTCTTCTATCACATGCACTTTTTTTATTAGTAGATCTTTCGGTGTGCCATTGAGAATAATTAACCGTAATATTATCCAGGAGTTTAGTAGCTTCTACTAAAGTGATTTCCATAAAAGTGCCTCCCGCGGCCGAATCTAAAAGATTTCTAGAAGCAAAATTCAATCCGGCATAATTTTTTTGTATAATCATCCAAAGATTCAAACCATGTGTAGGGCAATCGCGTATCATTAATTTCATCCTCTCCCAAGCTTGTGCAACATGTTCATGATCAAGTTGCTTAAAATTCATCATATCGTTTCTAAGAGAGATGATTTTAGCGGGAGGAAAATACTTAGAGATAAAAGCATCTTTGCACTTATTCCATGAATCAATACTATTTTTAGGCAAAGACGAAAACCAAGCTTTAGGGCGATCTCTAAGCGAAAAAGGAAATAGCTTCAATTTGACAATATCATTGTCCACATCTTTCTTCTTTTGCATATCACACAAATCAACGAAGCTATTTAGATGGGTACTGGCATCTTCACTAGGAAGGACGGCGAATTGATCTTTCATGACAAGATTCAACAAAGCAGCATTAATTTCACAAGATTCAGCATCGGTAAGAGGAGCAATCGGAGTGCTAAGAAAATCATTGTTGTTGGTATTGGTAAAGTCACACAATTTAGTATTATCTTGAGCCATCGTGACAAGCAAGCAATCCAACACACGAGTAAATAAGAAGCAAGCGAAAAAGAGGCGAACGGAAAAAGAGGGCGAATAAAACGGCAAGGGTGATGTGGGGGAGAGGAAAACGAGAGGCAAATGGCAAATAATGTAATGCGAGGGATAAGAGTTTGTGATGGGTACTTGGTATGTCTTGACTTGACTTGACTTGGCGCGAATCTCCCTGGCAACGATGCCAGAAATCCTTCTTGCTACCCCTTGAGCACTGCGTTGGTTTTCCCTTGAAGAGGAAAGGGTGATGCAGTAAAGTAGCGTAAGTATTTCCCTCTGTTTTTGAGAACCAAGGTATCAATCCAGTAGGAGACCATGCTCAAGTCTCGCGCACCTACACAAACAAATAAGAACCTCGCAACCAACGCAATAAAGGGGTTGTCAATCCCTTCACGGTCACTTACGAGAGTGAGATCTGATAGATATGATAAGATAATATTTTTGGTATTTTTATAATAAAGAGAAATAAAGATGCAAAATAAAATAAAAGGCAATAGAAATAACTAAGTGTTGGAAGATTAATATGATGGAAAATAGACCCGGGGGCCATAGGTTTCACTAGTGGCTTCTCTCAAGAGCATAAGTATTACGGTGGGTGAACAAATTACTGCCGAGCAATTGATAGAATTGAGCATAGTTATGAGAATATCTAGGTATGATCATGTATATATGTGATAATCCCCAAGTACAAGGAATCATCATAGCACTTTCCAAAGGTGGAAGTGATAAGTATGGAGTGTCGAACCCACAAGGAGCTAAAGGTAAGATCAATATTCTCTCAAGCCCTATCGCCATCGACACACGACTCACGTGCAATCAACGTTTACTTCCAACTAGAAACGAGAAATAAAACTACGTTGTGGGTATGAAGAGGATACATTTGTATGATATCGGAGAGCTAAAATATGAAAGTAGGTGCTGTTATCATAAAGTTAGAATATATTACTAAGTATTACAAATAGCGAGTGTGGAATAATGGTGGATCGGTGTGCGGAATTGTCCTAGGCAATCGTTAACAAGACCGGTAATCACTGTGTTTCATATGAGGGAGAGGCATAAGCTAACATACTTTCTCTACTTGGATCATATGCACTTATGGTTGGAACTCTAGCAAGCATCCGCAACTACTAAAGATCATTAAGGTAAAACCCAACCATAGCATTAAAGCATCAAGTCCTCTTTATTCCCATACGCAACAATCCCTCTTACTCAGGTTTGTGTTCAGTCACTCACCAACCCACTATAAGAGAATCATGAACGTATTGCAACACCCTACAGCGGGAATCCCTCACGCTTGCGCGACACGGAGGGCACAAAAGGACAGCACCAAAGTAAAACATACAACTCATACCAATCTAGATCATCAATCAACCCAAAGACAAAAGATATCTACTCAAAACATCATAGGATGGCAACACATCATTGGATCATAATATGTGGCATAAAGCACCATGTTCAAGTAGGGATTACAGCGGGGTGCGGGAGAGTGGACCGCGTAAAAGAGATGAGGATGGTGATGATGATGGTGATGTTGATGAAGACGATCACTGTGGCGATGATTCCCCTCCCGATGGCACTCCGGCGCCACCGGAAGAGAGGAGGAGAGGTTCTCCCCCTTGTGCTTCCTACTCCATGGCCTCCACCCTCTGGTCCTTGGCCTTCATGGTGCTGATGGCCCCTCCGGGATACTCCTCCATGGCCACCGGTGATGATGGCCCCCTCCAGCAGGGTGCCGGAGAGGGCCTAGATTGACTTCTCGTGGCTACAGAGGCTTGCGGCGGCGGAACTTCCGATCTAGGTTTCTTTCTGGAAGTTTGGGTATATATAGAAGAGTTTTGCGTTGATTTCACGTTAGGGGGGGGGGGTCTCCGGGCTGTCCACGAGGTAGGGGGCGCGCCCTAGGGGGGTGGGCGCGCCCCCCACCCTCATGGGCAGCCCGGGACTCTTCTGGCCTGCTTCTGGTACTCCGTGGGCTTCTTCTGGTCCAAAAATGATCTCCGTCAAGTGGCATGTCAATTGGACTCCGTTTAGTTTTTCTTTTCTGCGATACTCTAAAACAAGGAGAAAAGCAAACCGCTTTGGGCTCTAGGTTAATAGGTTAGTCCCACAAATCATATAAAATATCATATAAATGCATATAAAACATCCTAGAAGGATAGTATAATAGCATGAATACTTCATAAATTATAGATATGTTGGAGACGTATCAGCATCCCCAAGCTTAATTCCTACTCGTCCTCGAGTAGGTAAATGATAAAAGAAATAATTTATGAAGTGTGAATGCTAGCAAGTGCATAAGTTTGATCAATGATAATTCCAATCACTTTTTCTAGCATCATTATATGTCATAACAATAGCTCATCTCATAAAACTTCTCATGATAAAGTAACAAGCTAATCACATGTTAAAGTATAGATCATAAACTTTCTTGAAAACTAACAAACAATATTATCAGTCATCAAACAATTGCAATTCATCGTATTTTCAGGAAGAGTCTATGTCAGAGCTTTGATTTAGCAAACTCCACATACTCAACTATCATTTAGTCTTTCACAATTGCTAACACTCACGCAATACTTGTGGTTATGGAGTTTTAATCGGACACAGAGAAAGATAGGGGCTTATAGTTTCGCCTCCCAACCTTTTACCTCAAGGGTAATGTCAACAATAATAGCTCATGCTAACTTACATCCAATTAGAAGATAATAATGTCAACAAGGATCTTTCCAACACCATGTGCTTGCCAAAGGATAAAATGTAAAAAGGAAAGGTGAAGATCACCATGACTCTTGCATAAGGTAGAAGATAATAATAAAAGATAGGCCCTTCGCAGAGGGAAGCAGAGGTTGCCATGCGCTTTCAGGGTTGGATGCACAAAATCTTAATGCGAAAGAACGTCACATTATATTGCCCCTTGTGATATGAACCTTTATTATGCAGTCCGTTGCTTTTATTTCTTCCACATCACAAGATCTTACAAAGCTTATTTCCTCCACACCAATCAATCATACATATTTAGAGAGCAATTTTTATTGCTTGCACCGATGACAACTTACTTGAAGGATCTTACTCAATCCATAGGTAGATATGGTAGACTCTCATGGCAAAACTGGTTTAAGGGTTTTGGGAAGCACAAGTAGTATCTCTACTTGGTGCAAATAATTTGGCTAACATGAAGGGGAAAGGCAAGCTCAACATGTTGGATGATCCATGACAATATACTTTATTTCAGATATAAGAAAACATAACCCATTACGTTGTCTTCCTTGTGCAACATCAACTCTTTAGCATGTCATATTTTAATGAGTGCTCCCAATCATAAAAGATGTCCAAGATAGTATATTTATATGTGAAACCTCTCTTCCTTCAATATTCTTTCATGAATTGTTCAAGTGACCAATTCTACGTTTGCTAACATTCAATAAGTTTACTACCTATACTTACTATGTGTGAAGTCATTACTCCCCATGTTATAAGCATATGAAACATATATAAATTCAGGTTTATGACATTCAATTTATTCAACCATTTACTAATAGGATATACTTTAAGCACATGAGTAAATGACAAACTACTCCAAAAAGATATGAGTGAAGAACACTGAGTAGTCAAATAATTAACTAGCCATGGGAGGATTCTTTTTCATTCAATATTTGAGATCCAATGATTTTATTCAAACAGCAAGTAAAATTGAAAACACGCCCAAGCAAAACACATATCATGTGACGAATAAAAATATAGCTCCGAGTAAGGTATACCGATAATTTTGAAGACGAAAGAGGGGATGCCTTCCGGGGCATCCCCAAGCTTAGGCGCTTGAGTCTTCCTTGAATGTCTCCTTGGGGTGCCTTGGGCATCCCCAAGCATATATTTCTTCTACTCCTTATTCTCCTCATATCGATATCTCACCCAAAGCTTGAAAACTTCGATCATACAAAACTTAACGTAACTTCGTGAGATAGGTTAGTATGATAAAGAGCAAACCATTCACTTTGGTACTGTCAAAGACAAGGTTCATAATTATTCTCACACAATGCCTACTGTACCATATCATTTCTATAATTTATATTAAGGAATATAAGCCATAGAAACTAGAAAACAAGCAAACTATGCAATGAAAACAAAATCTGTCAGAAACAGAACAGTCTGTAATGATCTGAACAATAACCATACTTCTGCTACTCCAAAAATTATGAAATAAATTGGTGGGCGTGAGAAATTTGTCTATTAATCTTCTGAAAAAATAATCAACTAAAAAGCACTCTTCTGTAAAAAATTACAGCTAATCTCGTGAGCGCAAAGTTTCTGTTTTTTACAGCAAGATCACATTAACTTTCACCCAAGTCTTCCCAAAGGTCTTACTTGGCACTTTATTGAAACAAAAGCTATAAAACATGATTAATACAGTAGATTAATCATGTAGACACACAAAAACAGTAAGGGTAAATATTGGGTTGTCTCCCAACAAGCGCTTTTCTTTAATGCCTTTTAGCTAGGCATGATGATTTCAATGATGCTCACATAAAAGATAAGAATTGAAACATAAAGAGAGCATCTTGAAGAATATGACTAGCACATTTAAATCTAACCCACTTCCTATGCCTAGGGATTTTGTGAGCACACAATTTATAAGAGCAACAATCAACAAGCATAGGAAGGCAAAACAAGTATAACTTCAAAACTTTAAGCAAATAGAGAGGAAACTTGATATTATTGCAACTCCTACAAGCATGTATTCCTCCCTCATAATAATTTTCAGTAGCATCATGGATAGAAACTTTGTTCTCATACTCAATTGGAACCTCTTCCGAAATAGTGGAATCATTACTAGCTAAAGTTGACTCTCTTCCAAATCCACTTTCATAAATATCACACTAAGATTCAACACCCTCCAAAATAGTGGGATCACTAATTCCTAAAGTTGACACTCTTCCAAACCCACTTTAAATGATAGTATTATTCATACTCCAAAGGATATAAGTGAAGTTCATGGAGCATTCTACAATTAATGTAGACTAACCAAGCTCAAAATGTATAAGTGAAGCACATGAAGCATTCTATAAAACCATGCTCAAAAGATTTAAGTGAAGCACAAAGAGCAATTCTTATAACATCATACTTAAAAGATTTAAGTGAAGCACATGAAGTATTCTATAAATCAATGAAGGGCTATCTCATGCTAGCATGGTTCTCAAAAGAAAAAGAAAAACACAAAGGACACAAATCATGTGAACAAAACAAAAACCGAGGTATACCGATAATTGTTGAAGAAGAAAGATGGGATGCCAACCGGGGCATCCCAAAGCTTAGATGCTTAAGTATCCTTCGAAATATTTACTTGGGGTGCCTTGGGCATCCCCAAGCTTGAACTCTTGCTTCTCTTTATTCTTCTCACATCGGTAACTCCTCGTTCTTCGAACACTTCATCCACAAAAACTTAACAAAAACTTTGTGAGATCCATTAGTGTAATAAAGCAAATCACTACCCTTAGGTACTGTAATGAACTCATTATTTACTTATATTGGTGTTAAACCTACTGTATTCCAACTTCTCTATGGTTTATAAATTATTTTATTAGCCATAGATTCATCAAAATAAGCAAACAACACACGAAAAACAGAATCTGTTAAAAACAGAACAGTCTGTAGTAATCTGGAAGTTTGGTAAACTTCTGTAACTCCTAAAATTATGAAATAAATATGAAAATTTGAAAAATTTGTACATAAGTAATGTGAAAAAAGTTTCATACCCATTTTACTTTCCATTAAAAAATTAAATTCACGCACTACAGCCAAAGTTTCTGTTTTTGTTCTGCACGTAGTAAACAAGCAATCTAATCATCCTAAAACCAAAGCTTGGCACATTATTTTTATAATACAATGAATATATACAAGGGGATAATTATTTACAGAGAAACTTCCATGAAAAATTCTACATTGTTTCCGTGAGCATGAACACAAGTGCTCAAGGTCGACCCTCACTTCTTCAATGCATAACTTTCCAATCGCTTCTCTTTTTGAAAAACTTTTTTAGGCATGAAAGGCAAGTAAATTTTTTTGTATTTTCATTCTTTTAATTTTTTTGTATGTTTCACCCACAACTAAACAGAAACAAAAAGGGAAAACACAATCTACTTAGTGAAGAAAGCAAACAAGCAGACACGAGAATATCAACCACACGCCATTGCTCCCCGGCAACGGCGCCAGAAAAGAGCTTGATAATCCCCAAGTGCAAGGAATCATCGTAGCACTTTCCAAAGGTGGAAGTGATAAGTATGGAGTGTCGAACCCACAAGGAGCTAAAGTTAAGATCAATATTCTCTCAAGCCCTATCTACCACTGATACGACTCTACGTGCACCGAACGTTTACTTCCAACTAGAAACGAGAAATAAAACTACGTTGTGGGTATGAAGAGGATAACTTTATATGATATCGGAGAGCTAAAATATGAAAGTAGGTGTTGTTATCATAAAGTTAGAATATATTACTAAGTATTACAAATAGCGAGTGTGGAATAATGGTGGATCGGTGTGCAGAATTGTCCTAGGCAATCGTTAACAAGACCGGTAATCACTATTGCAGTTTCATATGAGGGAGAGGCATAAGCTAACATATACTTTCTCTACTTGGATCATATGCACTTATGATTGGAACTCTAGCAAGCATCCGCAACTACTAAAGATCATTAAGGTAAAACCCAACCATAGCATTAAAGCATCAAGTCCTCTTTATTCCCATACGCAACAATCCCTCTTACTCGGGTTTGTGTTCAGTCACTCACCAACCCACTATAAGCGAATCATGAACGTATTGCAACACCCTACAGCGGGAATCCCTCACGCTTGCACGACACGGAGAGCACAAAAGGACAACACCAAAGTAAAACATACAACTCATACCAATCTAGATCATCAATCAACCCAAAGACAAAAGATATCTACTCAAAACATCATAGGATGGCAACACATCATTGGATCATAATATGTGGCATAAAGCACCATGTTCAAGTAGGGATTACAGCGGGGTGCGGGAGAGTGGACCACGTAAAAGAGATGAGGATGGTGATGATGATGGTGATGTTGATGAAGACGATCACCGTGGCGATGATTCCTCCCGATGGCACTCCGCGCCACCGGAAGAGAGGAGGAGAGGTTCTCCCCTTGTGCTTCCTCCTCCATGGCCTCCACCCTCTGGTCCTTGGCCTTCATGGTGATGATGGCCTCCGGATACTCCTCCATGGCCACGGTGATGATGGCCCCCTCCGGCAGGTGGGAGAGGGCCTAGATTGACTTCTCGTGGCTACAGAGGCTTGCGGCGGTGGAACTTCCGATCTAGGTTTCTTTCTGGAAGTTTGGGTATATATAGAAGAGTTTTGCGTTGATTTCACGTTAGGGGGGGTCTCCGGGCTATCCATGAGGTAGGGGGCGTGCCCCCCACCCTCGTGGGCAGCCCGGGACTCTTCTCGCCTGCTTACGGTACTCGTGGGCTTCTTCGGTCCAAAATGATCTCCGTCAAGTGGCATGTCAATTGGACTCCGTTTAGTTTTCCTTTTCTGCGATACTCTAAAACAAGGAGAAAAGTAAAGCGCTTTGGGCTCTAGGTTAATAGGTTAGTCCCAAAAATTATATAAAATATCATATAAATGCATATAAAACATCCTAGAAGGATAGTATAATAGCATGAATACTTCATAAATTATAGATACGTTGGAAACGTATCAATAGGCATCACGTCCGCGACAAGTAGACCAAAACGATTCTGCATCTACTACTATTACTCCACACATGGACCGCTATCCAGCATGCATCTAGAGTATTAAGTTCATAAGAACAGGGTAATGCTTTAAGTAAGATGACATGATGTAGAGGGATAAACTAATGCAATATGATATAAACCCCATCTTTTTATCCTCGATGGCAACAATACAATACGTGCCTTGTTGCCCCTGCTGTCACTCGGAAAGGACACCGCAAGATTGAACCCAAAGCTAAGCACTTCTCCCATTGCAAGAAAGATCAATCTAGTAGGCCAAACCAAACTAATAATTCTAAGAAACTTGCAAAGATAACCAATCATACATAAAAGAATTCAGAGGAGATTCTCATAGATAAACTTGATCATAATCCCACAATTCATCGATCTCGACAAACACACCGTAAAAGAAGATTACAACGAATAGATCTCCAAGAGAATCGAGGAGAACTTTGTATTGAGATCCAAAGAGAGAGAAGAAGCCATCTAGCTAATAACTATGGACCCAAAGGTCTGAGGTAAACTACTCACACATCATCGGAGAGGCTACGGTGTTGATGTAGAAGCCCTCCGTGATCAATGCCCCCTCCGGCGAAGCGCCGGAAAAGGCCCCAATATGGGATCTCACGGGTACAGAAGGTTGCGGCGATGGAATTAGGTTTTCATGGATGCCCCTGATGGTTTGGGGGTACGTAGGTATATATAGGAGGAAGAAGTACGTCGGTGGAGCAACATGGGCCCCACGAGGGTGGAGGACGCGCCTGGGGGGTGGGTAGGCGCGCCCCGCTACCTCGTGCTCTCCTTGTTTATTTCTTTACGTGGACTCCAAGTCCTCTGGATCACGTTTGTATCGAAAATCACGTTCCCGAAGGTTTCATTCCGTTTGGTCTCCGTTTGATATTCTTTTTCTGCGAAACACTGAAATACGCAAAAAACAACAATTCGGGCTGGGCCTCCGGTTAATAGGTTAGTCCCAAAAATAATATAAAAGTGTATAATAAATCCCATTAAACATCCAAAATAGAATATAATATAGCATGGAACAATCAAAAATTATAGATACGTTGGAGACGTATCAGTGCCAGAGCTCAATTTTTAAAACAGAGATAAATGATATTTTGAGACATGCACCCTTCTTATTCACTTCATGACCATCAGTTATCAACATCTTCTATGCTAAGCACGCTAGTGGTGGTTCCCAAGCGATAAAAGTAAAGGTTTACTCCCCCTCCACCATCAATCACACTCCACGGCTTGTCCGAAACAACGGGTGCCGTCCATACCAACATCAGTCCCGGGGGAGTTTTGTTTAATTATTTGCATTTTTTAGTTCTGGACTGGGAATCCCTATTACCGCCCATTTTCTCGTGCGATGGCAAGTGAATAAACACTCGACCTGAGAATAATCCGCTTAGCATGGAAGATACCGACCACCTCCTGTCATTCCATGAATGATCTAGGCACACCAAAAGGTTGAATTTTTTAGAAGTTTTTAGAGGTGGCACATGCAAATTTACTTAGGACGGCAGGGTAATTCCGTATATAGGTAGGTATGGTGGAATCATCTGGAATAACTTTGGGTTCAAGGTTTTTGATGTACAAGCAGAGTTCCCACTTAGTACAGGCGAAGGCTAGCAATTAGATTGAGAAGCGGCCAGCTAGAGAGCAACAACGATCATAACCATGCATTATGCATAAGTAACATTGGACACTAGCATGAGTAGGATATGAACACCATGAACATAAATATCATACAGGCTATGTTGGTTTTGATTCAGCTACATGCATGAACATGTGCCAAGTCAAGCCACTCGAACATTCAGAGGAGGATACCATATCATCATACTACATCACATTCATTTTAACGCTATGTTGATATCCAAGCTAAATCATTATTCACTCCTAGCTACTTATGCATGGCATGAGAAACTATAATCTCTAATTGCCATTGCAAACATGTTTAATCATAATGGGTTGAATCATGGATACCAAGTTAAACATATTTACACAAACAGAACAAGTCGAGTTCATACCAGTTTCTCTTTGCCACGGCTAGTTCATCGAATATCGTCATTATTGCATTTCACTTGCACGACCGAATGATATGAAAATAATAATAGTGCAAGAGTCCCATGGACTAAGCTGGAATCTGCAAGAAATTTTATTCAACAAGAGAAGACAAGGTAAAATGTGCTCTTATTAGTTCAACAGTTATTCATATGAGAGCCACTCAACATTTTCATCGTGGTCTTCTCCTCTATAAGACTCGAATAAAATAAAATAAATTCAGAGAAACACACTGAAATATTTTTGGAGTTTTTGGTTTTCTTGAACAAGCAAATAAAAGAGAAAAGCAAAAACGAGAAAAACTATTTACACGGGAAAGCTCCCAACAAGCAAAAGAAGAACAAGTAAATCTTTTTGGATTTTCTTTTTAGTTCTACTACAAAGCATGCATGGAAAGTAAATTACTACAACTAATTTTTTTTTCTAAAGTTTTTCAAACACACAAGAAGAAAGCAAGAAAAAAAATCTAAGCATGGATTATACAATGAAAAAGTGTGAACACCGACAACTGGAATGATATGTGTGAACATGAATGTAATATCAGTGAGAAACACGTACTGCCCCAAGCTTAGGCTTTTGGCCTAGCCTAGTAGTAAATCAGTAGCCTGGATGGTAGTAGGGGTCCTGAGGAGCAAGCATCCACTCGTCCCACTGCTGAGGCTCCTAACCAGCCTCTGCAGCAGCGTGAGCGTTCCAGTAGGCGAGGATGTCTGCACGCATAATCCGGTATCCGCCCCTAGCAACAGAATCAAACAAAACAGGTGCAAGCAAGGGGATAACATCACAAGTTTCAACGCTATAGACCAGGTTATAAGGAATGGCAATATCAGGACGATCATGTGCAAGAAAGTGATGGTGATCCATGGCTGCACAGTCTAGATAAACCTTAGCCAAAGGGTAATCATGAGGGTGTATCTCAACCTCGAAGTGAGCTGCCAAACGAGTAGCAAAACTCACACCATGAATTTTACCCTGAGATTTATTAAGATGGAGGCGACGAGCCACAATAGCTCCCAAGCTATAAGTGTTGTCGCCCTCTAATGCACGACGTAAAACATCAAGGTCTGGTGAACTAAGTACACTCACCTTTGCCCTGGCAAGCAAACATTTGGTAATGAAGAGTGCAAAGTAACGAACAGCAGGAAAATGTAAGCCACCGGCAGTGATGGCTGACACTCTTCTCTCATCACCCACTATCAAAGTGCGATAGAAGTCCTCAAACTCAGCCGGCCTAGGCTCAGCCAAGCTCCCATCAGAAGGGATCATGCATATGTTACAAAACTCAGTAAGTGGTATCTGATGGTTTTCAACATATAAGTCAAAGCTCACTTCAGGAGGATTATTTCTAGGCAGGAAAGTAAAACTTTGAACAAAGATGTTTGTGAGGATTTGGTGTTGGTCACACTTATCTGCGATGAAGTCGGTGAGGCCGGCATTAGCAATATATTGCATGAACTCTTCATGAATTCCAGCCTCTTGCAGGAACGAGGTGTGCGGCCATTCGCAAGGCCGTACTTCCGCCAACCTTCGAGGGTGGAGATCACTGTCGGAAGACTCCCCAATAACACCCTTGGAGTTCTTCTTAGAGCCAAACTTCTTGAAGATATTAATGTACGCGTACAATTTTTTGTAAATAATTTTTTTTGGGGTGACAAAAATTTGTCAACAAAACTTTATAAAATTGATAGCAACTACTCATAGGGATACATAGAGGCCATAGCAAGCATTCAAACTACTTAGAACACTAAGAATTCAACATGCAAGCCCATCTACAGCAGCACAAGAGTAGCTAATTATTCAAAGTATAGACCACTAAAATAAAAACTAATTGGACAAACGGTGGAGTCACATGCCAAGCAACAATCCCCCGAAACAGTTCCAGAAAAGGAGCTTCGAGCAAAGAGATCGAAATCCGCAGGTTTGAGCTCAAGAACACGGGAGAGAGAGCAATGGGGATTTTTTTGGAGGTAAGTGATGATGTGGGCTAAAGAGATAAGTGAGGGGGCCACATGGGGACCACAACCCACTAAGGCACGCCTGGGTGTCCTGGCGCGCCCAGGTGGGTTGTTCCCACCTGGTGCACCTCCCTTTGGTATTATTTGCACCAAAAATTCAAAAATATTCAGAAAAAATCGTATAAAATTTTCAGGGCATTCTGAGAACTTTTATTTTTGGGTCATTTTTTTATTGCACGGGAAATTCATAAAACAGACAAAACATGGCATTTTATTTTATTTAACTAATAGAACCAGAAAACAAAAAGTAAGGACGGAAGGTAGTGCTTACTAAATTCATCAACTTCATACCGCTCAAAAATGATTCATAAATAAGGTTGATCAGGTCTTATTAACAACCACTTTCGATTAGCATGAAACCGAAGAACTTTCGTAAATCACTAAGTTATCTCAATGGGGATATGAATGTCCCCAACAATAAGCATTTCATATTTCTTTTTGACAGTGGGTAGAGGTATTTGAAAGCTTCCAATAGTGATTGTCGGAGATTTTTCAATAACATTAATACCATTCACTTGGAATTGTTTCTTCATAAAGTGCACCGTATGCTCACTACCATTAATATGAAAAGTGACCTTGCTTTTATTGCAATCAATAACAGCCCCTGCAGTATTCAAGAAGGGTCTACCAAGGATAATCGACATGTTGTCGTCCTCGGGCATCTCAAGTATAACAAAGTCAGTCAAAATAGTAACATTAGCAACAACAACGGGCACATCCTGACAGATACCGATAGGTATGACAATTGATTTGTCAGCCATTTGCAAAGATATTTCAGTAGGTGTGAGTTTATTCAAGTCAAGTCTTTTATATAAAGAGAAAGGCATAACACTAACACCAGCTCCTAAATCACACAAAGCAGTTTTCACATAATTCTTTTTGATAGAGCACGGTATTGTTGGTATTCCCGGATCTCCAAGTTTTTTAGGTAATCCATATTTGAAAGTATAATTAGCAAGCATAGTGGAGATTTCAGCTTTCGGTATTTTTCTCTTATTTGTGATGATGTCTTTCATATACTTTGCATAAGGAGGCATTTTCAAGATATCAGTCAAGCGAGTACGCAAAAAGACTGGCCTCAGCATTTCAGCAAAGCGTTCAAATTCTTCATCATCTTTCTTTTTAGTTGACTTGGGTGGAAAAGGCATAGGTTTTTGAACCCACGGTTCTCTTTCTTTACAGTGTTTTCTAGCAATGAAGTCTCTTTTATCATATCTTTTATTTTTGGTTGTGGGTTATCAAGATCAATAGGTGGTTCTATCTCAACATCATTGTCTAGTTCTTTTTCATTGTTTGGTTGAGCATCTTCATGAACATCAGCATTATCTTTTTCATAATCACTAGATGGATGTTCATTTCCAGATTGAGTTTCGGCATCAGAAATAGAAGCATCATTATCATTATCATTATCAGGAGGTTTTTCTACTTCAGGTTCACTAGAAGCATGCAAAGTCCTATCATTTTTCTTCTTCTTTTTTCTTTTTATAAGGACTAGGTACATTAGCATTAGCTCTTTGAAAGTCTTGTTCAATTCTTTTTGGGTGTCCCTCGGGATAAAGTGGTTCCTGAGTCATTTTACCTCCTCTAGTTGCTACTCTAATAACAAAGTCATGTATATTATTATGCATTTCATCAAGCAACTCTCTTTGAGATTTAGCAACTTGTTCTAACTGATTTTGAACCATAGAAGCATGTTTTCCAACACCTCTAACATCATTTGAGATTCCAAATAACAAGTCACTCAAGCGAGCAATCATATCAGAATTATATTTCAATTGTTTCATAACATTTGCATTAAAGTGATCTTGTTTTCTAATATAATTTTCAAACTCATAAAGGCATTGACGAGGATGCATATTATGAGGATTATCATTTTCATTGAACTTCATTAGAGAATTTACCTCTACCACCTTAGGCAGTGGTGGTGTATTAAGCCCATGTATTTCTTCAATAGGAGATAAATTTTTAACATCCTCAGCTTTAATACCCTTTTCCTTCATAGATTTCTTTTCCTCTTGCATATCTTCAGGACTGAGATATAATATGCCCATCTTCCTTGGAGTGGGTTTAGCCGGTGGTTCAGGAAGAGTCCAATCATCACAATTTTCAATATGTTATTCAATAATTCTTCAGCTTGAGCAATAGTTTGTTCCCTGAAAACACAACCAGCACAACTATCTAGGAAGTCCCTAGAAGCATCGGTTAGTCCATTATAGAAGATATCAAGTATTTCATTTTTCTTAAGAGGATGATCGAGGCAAAGCATTAATGGCGGCAAAGCCTCCCCCAAGCTTGTGGGAGACTCTCTTCTTTAGTTTGCACAAAGTTAAATATTTCTTGTAAGGCAGCTTGTTTCTTATGAGTAGGAAAATATTTTTCAGAGAAGTAATAAATCATATCCTGGGGACTACGCACACAACCAGGAGCAAGAGTATTGCACCAATCTTTAGCATCACCCTTTAATGAGAAATAAAATAATTTGAGAATAAAGTAACAACGAGTTTTCTCATCATAGGGTGGCTATGTCATTCAACTTAGTAAGATGTGCCACAATAGTTTCAGTTTCATAACCATGGAAAGGATCAGATTCAACCAAAGTAACTAACTCTGGGTCGACAGAGAATTCATAATCCTTATCATCGATAAAGATAGGTGAAGTAGCAAACTTAGGATCACATTTCATTCTAGCATTCAGAGATTTTTCTTTATACTTGCATAATAATTTCTCTAGATCATCTCTATCCTTACAAGCAAGAATATCTCTAGTTGTTTCTTCACTCATAACATAACCTTCCGGTACCTTAGGCAATTCATATCTAGGAAGGCTAGTTCTAGCAGGTGTTTCAGGAGTTTCAGTTTCAAGCTCATCATCAGATTCAACAACATCATGTTGTATTACTCTAGCAATTTGTTCATCAAGAAATTCACCAAGTGGCACATCATCATTATCAAGCAAGGTACTAGCATCATCATAAGCATCATTCATAGTAGAAGTAGCATCATCAATAACTTGTGACATATTAGAATTCATAGCATGTGGTGGTGTTGCAAGTTTACTCATAACAGAAGGTGAATCTAAAGCAGAACTGGATGGCAGTTCCTTACCTCCCCTCGTATTTGAGGGAAATGTCTTAGTCTTTGGACCCTTCAGATTCTTCATAGTGATAATATGATAATAATCCCAAGTGACTCAACAAATATAGCTATGCTCCCCGGCAACGGCACCAGAAAAAGGTCTTGATAACCCACAAGTATAGGGGACCGCAACAGTTTTCGAGGGTAGAGTAGTCAACCCAAATTTATAGATTCGACACAAGGGGAGCCAAAGAATATTTGAAGGTATTAGCAGCTGAGTTGTCAATTCAACCACACCCGGAGATTAATTATCTGCAGCAAAGTGATCAGTAGCAAAGTAGTATGATAATTTTGATAGTAGTAGCAGCAGCAACGGTAACAGTAACAGTGATAGCAGTAATTTGTAGCAAGTGTAACAGTGATGATAGCAATAGTAACGCAGCAAGATCAATATAAATAAATTTGTAGGCATTGGATCAGTGACTTGTTGGATGACATTCATCATGTGACAGTTATAACCTAGTGCGATACGGCACTAGCTCCAGTTCATAGATATAATGTAGGCATGTATTCCGTAAATAGTCATACGTGCTTTATTAAAAGAACTTGCATGACATGTTTTGTCCTACCCTCCCGTGGCAGCGGGGTCCATATTGGAAACTAAGGGATATTAAGGCCTCCTTTTAATAGAGAACCGGAACAAAGTATTAACACATAGTGAATACATGAACTCCTCAAACTACGGTCATCACCAGGAGTGGGCCCTGTTGTTGTCACTCCGGGGTTGCCAGATCATAACACGTAGTAGGTGACTATAACTTGCAAGATCGGATCTAAAACATGGATATAATGATGAATTCATAAATAGTTCAGATCTGATTTCATGGCACCCGGGCCCATAGTGACAAGCATTAAGCATGGCAAAGTCATAGCAACATCAATCTAAGAACATAGTGGATAATGCGGATCAGGCCCTAACAAAACTAACTCGATTACATGATGAATCTCATCCAACTCATCACTGACCAGTGAGCCTACGAAGGAATTACTCACTCCCGGTGGGGAGCATCATGGAATTGGCGATGGAGATTGGTTGGTGATGACAAAGAACGAAGATCCCCCTCTCCGCAACCCCAAACGGACTCCAGATCTGCCCTCCTGAGGAAGAACAGGGCTTGGCGGCGGATCCGTCTCGTGAAACGCGATAATTCTTTCTCCCTTATTATTTTCTCCGAAAATAGGAATTTATAGTGTCATGTTGAGGTCTGCGGGGCCACCAGGTGGGTACAACCCACCTGGGCGCGCCCTGGTGGGTTGCCCACCCAGGGGCCCCTTGATACGTCTCCAACGTATCTATAATTTTTGATTGCTCCATGCTATATTATCTACTGTTTTGGACATTATTGGGCTTTATTATCCACTTTTATATTATTTTTGGGACTAACCTATTAACCGGAAGCCCAGCCCAGAATTGCTGTTTTTTGCCTATTTCAGAGTTTCGCAGAAAAGGAATATCAAACGGAGTCCAAATGGAATGAAACCTTCGGGAACGTGATTTTCTCACCGAAAATGATCCAGGAGACTTGGACCCTACGTCAAGAAAGAAAAGAGGAAGCCACGAGGTAGGGGGCGCGCCCACCCCCCAGGGCGCGCCCTCCACCCTTGTGGGCCCCCTGTTGCTCCACCGACGTACTCCTTCCTCCTATATATACCTACATACCCCCAAACGATCATATACGGAACCAAAAACTTAATTCCACCGCCGCAACCTTCTGTACCCACGAGATCCCATCTTGGGGCCTGTTCCGGAGCTCCGTCGGAGGGGGCATCCATCACGGAGGGCTTCTACGTCAACACCATAGCCTCTTCGATGAAGTGTGAGTAGTTGACCTCAGACCTTCGATGTTCTCCCCCTCTCATAGTTAGTAGCTAGATGGCTTCATCTCTCTTTTTGGTTCTCAATACAATGTTCTCCCCCTCTCTCGTGGAGATCTATTCGATGTAATCTTCTTTTTGCGGTGTGTTTGTTGAGACCAATGAATTGTGGGTTTATGATCAAGATTATCTATGAACAATATTTGAATCTTCTCTGAATTCTTTTATGTATGATTGGTTATCTTTGCAAGTCTCTTCGAATTATCAGTTTGGTTTGGCCTACTAGATTGATCTTTCTTGCAATGGGAGAAGTGCTTAGCTTTGGGTTCAATCTTGCGGTGTCCTTTCCCAATGTGATGAGTGGCAGCAAGGCACGTATTGTATTGTTGCCATCGAGGATAACAAGATGGGTTTTTATCATATTACATGAATTTATCCTCTACATCATGTCATCTTGCTTAAGGCGTTACTCTGTTTCCATGAACTTAATACTCTAGATGCATCTTTGGATAGCGGTCGATGAGTGGAGTAATAGTAGTAGATGCAGGCAGGTGAGTCGGTCTACTTGTCTTGGACGTGATGCCTATATACATGATCATATCTAGATATTCTCATAACTATGCTCAATTCATCAATTGCTCAACAAGAATTGTTCACCCATCGTAAAATACTTATGCTCATGAGAGAAGCCACTAGTGAAATCTATGGCCCCCGGGTCTATCTTTATCATATTAATCTTCCTACACTTGTTTATTATCTTTGCCTTTTACTTTGCTTTTATTTTACTTTGCATCTTTATCACAAAAATACCAAAAATATTATCCTATCATATCTATCAGATCTCACTCTTGTAAGTGACCGTGAAGGGATTGATAACCCCTTTATTGCGTTGGCTGCGAGGTTCTTATTTGTTTGTGTAGGTGCGCTGGACTTGAGCGTGGTCTCCTACTGAATTGATACCTTGGTTCTCAAAAACTGAGGGAAATACTTACGCTACTTTGCTGCATCATCATTTCCTCTTCAAGGAAATCCAACACAGTGCTCAAGAGGTAGCAAGTAGAATTTATGGCGCCGTGGCCGGGGAGTCTACACAAAAGTCAACATACCAAGTACCCGTCACAATCCCTTATCTCCCGCACTACATTATTTGCTATTTGCCTCTCGTTTTCCTCTCCCCCACTTCACCCTTGCCGTTTTATTTGCCCTCTCTTTTCCGTTTGCCTATTTTCCGCTTGCTTTTTGTTTGCTCGTGTGTTGGATTGCTTGTTTGTCACGATGGCTCTACCTAGATTTGGTGATCTTCACCTTAAAAGGTTAGAAGAGATCGAAAGCAACGTCAGGAGTTTTAAGGTTTTGCAATTTGAGCATAATAATTTCTTCAGAAACGAGCTTAAGGAACAAAGAAGTTTTATGAGTTATATGAATAAAGAGCCCGATGATATATCTAAAGAATTTGATGGTTTTAGATCCAAATTGCTCGTCTTGAGAAGTTGACTGCTGAAATTTCGGATAAGCAGGCTACCTTAGTCAATAAGATGGCCGCTAAACCGGATTCCTATGAAAATCAAGATGAAGACCTAAAAGTTATTGATGTGTCCCCTATTAAATCTTTGTTTTGCAATATGAATATTGATAATGATGGGACTGAATATGATCCACCTTTACCTAGAAGGCGTTCCAAAAATTCGGAGTTTTTAGATCTTGATGCTAAAATTGATAAAAGTGGGATTGAAGAAATCAAAACCCTAGATGTTGCTAAACCCACTATTTTGGATTTCAAGGAATTTAATTACGAAAATTGCTCTTTGATTGATTGTATTTCCTTGTTGCAATCCGTGCTAAATTCTCCTCATGCTTATAGTCAAAATAAAGCCTTTACCCAACATATCGTTGATGCCTTGATGCAATCTTATGAAGAAAAGCTTGAGTTGGAAGTTTCTATCCCTAGAAAACTTTATGATGAGTGGGAACCTACTATTAAAATTAAGATTAAAAATCATGAGTTCTATGCTTTATGTGATTTGGGTGCTAGTGTCTCCACTATTCCCAAAACTTTGTGCGATTTGCTAGATTTCCGTGATTTTTATGATTGCTCTCTAAACTTGCATCTTGCGGATTCCACTATTAAGAAACCTATGGGAAGAACTAATGATGTTATTATTGTTGCAAATAGGAATTATGTGCCCGTAGATTTTATCGTTCTTGATATAGATTGCAATCCTTCATGTCCTATTATTCTTGGTAGGCCTTTCCTTAGAACAATTGGTGCAATTATTGATATGAAGGAAGGGAATATTAGATTTCAATTTCCATTAAAGAAAGGCATGGAACACTTCCATAGGAATAAAATAAAGTTACCATATGAATCTATCATGAGATCCACTTATGGATTGCCTACCAAAGATGGCAATACCTACATCAATCCTTGCTTTTATGCCTAGCTAGGAGCGTTAAACGATAGCTTGTTGGGAGGCAACCCAATTTTATTTTTAATTTTTTTTTTCTTTTGCTTCTGTTTAGGAATAAATCTTTGTTCTATCCTCGGGTTAGATGTGTTTTTATGTTTTTATTAGTGTTTGTGCCAAGTTAAACCTATAGGATCTTGTTGGATGATAGTTATTTGATCTTGCTGTAATTTCCAGAAACTTTCTGTTCATTAAACCAATTGTTTAAAAATCACCAGAACGTGATAAAGTAGTGATTCCAATTTCTGATGATCAATAAACAAATTGCCTAGGTCTTCCTATTTTGGCTGATTTTTTAGAGTTCCAGAAGTTTGCGTTAGTTACAGATTACTACAGACTGTTCTGTTTTTGACAGATTCTGTTTTTCGTGTGTCGTTTGCTTATTTTGATGAATCTATGGCTAGTAAAATAGTTTATAAACCATATAGAAATTGGAATACAGTAGGTTTAATACCAATATAAATAAATAATGAGTTCATTACAGTACCTTGAAGTGGTCTTTTGTTTTCTTTCGCTAACGGAGCTCACGAGATTTCTGTTAAGTTTTGTGTTGTGAAGTTTTCAAGTTTTGGGTGAAATCTTTTTGATGGATTATGGAACAAGCATTGGCAAGAGCCTAAGCTTGGGGATGCCCAAGGCACCCCCAAGATAATCTAAGGACACCAAAAAGTCAAAGCTTGGGGATGCCCAGGAAGGCATCCCCTCTTTCGTCTACTTCCATCGGTAAACTTTACTTGGAGCTATATTTTTATTCACCACATGATATGTGTTTTGCTTGGAGCGTCTTGTATGATTTGAGTATTTTATTTTTAGTTTACCACAATCATCCTTGCTGTACACACCTTTTGAGAGAGCCATACATGATTTGGAATTTGTTAGAATACTCTATGTGCTTCACTTGTTTCTTTTGAGCTATATAGTTTTGCTCTAGTGCTTCACTTATATCTTTTAGAGTATGGTGGTGGATTTGTTTGATAGAAACTATTGATCTCTCATGCTTCACTTAGATTTTTTTGAGAGTCTTAAAAATAGCATGGTAATTTGCTTAAATAATCCTAATATGCTTGGTATTCGAGATTTGTAAAACTTCCTTTTGAGTGTGTTGAATACTAAGAAAAGTTTGATGCTTGATAATTGTTTTGAGATATGAAGATGGTGATATTAGAGTCATGCTAGTTGAGTAGTTGTGAATTTGAAAAATACTTGTGTTAAAATTTTGTGATTCCCGTAGCATGCACGTATGGTGAACCGTTATGTGATGAAGTCGGAGCACAATTTATTCATTGATTGTCTTCCTTATGAGTGGCGGTCGGGGACGAGCGATGGTGTTTTCCTACCAATCTATCCCCCTAGGAGCATGCGCGTAATACTTTGCTTTGATAACTTGTAGATTTTTGCAATAAGTATATGAGTTCTTCATGACTAATGTTGATTCCATGGATTATACACACTTTTCTTCCTCCCACCATTGCTAACCTCTCTAATACCGCGCACTTTTCACCGTATCATACACCCACCATATACCTTCCTCAAAACAGCCACCATACCTACCTATCATGGCATTTCCATAGCCATTCCGAGATATATTGCCATGCAACTTTCCACCGTTCTGTTTATTATGACACGCTCCATCATTGTCATATTGCTTAGCATGATCATGTAGTTGATATCGTATTTGTGGCAAAGCCACCGTTAATAATTCTTTCATACATGTCACTCTTGATTCATTGCATATCCTGGTACACCGCCAGAGGCATTCATATAGAGTCATATTTTGTTCTAAGTATCGAGTTGTAATTGTTGAGTTGTAAGAAAATAAAAGTGTGATGATCATCATTATTAGAGCATTGTCCCAAGTGAGGAAAAGGATGATGGAGACTATGATTCCCCCACAAGTCAGGATGAGACTCCGGATGAAAAATAAAAAAAGAGGCCATATAAAAAAAAGAAAAGGCCCAAATAAAAAAATGAGAGAAAAAGAGAGAAGGGACAATGTTACTATCCTTTTACCACACTAGTGCTTCAAAGTAGCACCATGATCTTCATGATAGAGAGTCTCTCATTTTGTCACTTTCATATACTAGTGGGAATTTTTCATTATAGAACTTGGCTTGTATATTCAAATGATGGGCTTCCTCAAAATGCCCTAGGTCTTCGTGAGCAAGCGAGTTGGATGCACACCCACTTAGTTTCTTTTGTTGAGCTTTCATATACTTATATCTCTAGTGCATCCGTTGCATGGCAATCCCTACTCACTCGCATTGATATCTATTAATGGGCATCTCCATAGCCCGTTGATACGCCTAGTTGATGTGAGACTATCTTCCCCTTTTTTTCTTCTCCACAACCACCATTCTATTCCACATATAGTGCTATATCCATGGCTCGCGCTCATGTATTGCGTGAAGATTGAAAAAGTTTGAGAATGTAAAAAGTATGAAACAATTTCTTGGCTTGTCATCGGGGTTGTGCATGATTTAAATACTTTGTGTGGTGAAGATAGAGCATAGCCAGACTATATGATTTTGTAGGGATAACTTTCTTTGGCCATGTTATTTTGAGAAGACATAATTGCTTTGTTAGTATGCTTGAAGTATTATTATTTTTATGTCAATATGAACTTTTGTCTTGAATCTTTTGGATCTGAATATTCATACCACAATTGAAAAGAATTACATTGAAATTATGCCAAGTAGCACTCCGCATCAAAAATTATCTTTTTTATCATTTACCTACTCGAGAACGAGCAGGAATTAAGCTTGGGGATGCGTGATACGTCTCCAACGTATCTATAATTTTTTATTACTCCATGCTATATTATCTACTGTTTTGGACATTATTGGGATTTATTATCCACTTTTATATTATTTTTGGGACTAACCTATTAACCGGAGGCCCAACCCAGAATTGTTGTTTTTGCCTATTTCAGAGTTTCACGGAAAAGGAATATCAAATGGAGTCCAAACGGAATGAAACCTTCGGGAACGTGATTTTCTCACCGAACATGATCCAGGAGACTTGGACCCTACATCAAGAAAGAAAAGAGGAAGCCACGAGGTAGGGGGCGCGCCCTCCACCCTCGTGGGCCCCCTGTTGCTCCACCGACGTACTCCTTCCTCCTATATATACCTACGTACCCCCAAACGATCAGAAACGGAGCCAAAAACCTAATTCCACCACCGCAACCTTCTGTACCCACGAGATCCCATCTTGGGGCCTGTTCCGGAGCTTCGCCGGAGGGGTCATCCATCACGGAGGGCTTCTACGTCAACACCATTGCCTCTTCGATGAAGTGTGAGTAGTTGACCTCAGACCTTCGATGTTCTCCCCCTCTCATAGTTAGTAGCTAGATGGCTTCTTCTCTCTTTTTGGATCTCAATACAATGTTCTCCCCCTCTCTCGTGGAGATCTATTCGATGTAATCTTCTTTTTGCGGTGTGTTTGTTGAGACCGATGAATTGTGGGTTTATAATCAAGATTATCTATGAACAATATTTGAATCTTCTCTAAATTCTTTTATGTATGATTGGTTATCTTTGCAAGTCTCTTCGAATTATCAGTTTGGTTTGGTCTACTAGATTGATCTTTCTTGCAACGGGAGAAGTGCTTAGCTTTGGGTTCAATCTTGCGGTGTCCTTTCCCAGTGACAGTAGGGGCAGCAAGACACGTATTTTATTGTTGCCATCGAGGATAACAAGATGGGGTTTTTCTCATATTGCATGAATTTATCCCTCTACATCATGTCATCTTGCTTAAGGCGTTACTCTGTTTCCATTAACTTAATACTCTAGATGCATGCTGGATAGCGGTCGATGAGTGGAGTAATAGTAGTAGATGCAGGCCGGAGTCGGTCTACTTGTCTCGGACGTGATGCCTATATACATGATCATACCTAGATATTCTCATAACTATGCTCAATTCTGTCAATTGCTCAACAATAATTCGTTCACCCACCATAAAATACTTATGCTCATGAGAGAAGCCACTAGTGAAATCTATGGCCCCCGGGTCTATCTTCATCATATTAATCTTCCTACACTTGTTTATTATCTTTGACTTTTACTTTGCTTTTATTTTACTTTGCATCTTTATCACAAAAATACCAAAAATATTATCCTATCATATCTATCAGATCTCACTCTCGTAAGTGACCATGAAGGGATTGACAACCCCTTATCGCGTTGGTTGCGAGGAGTTATTTGCTTTGTGCAGGTACGAGGGATTCATGCGTAGCCTCCTACTGGACTGATACCTTGGTTCTCAAAAACTGAGGGAAATACTTACGCTACTTTGCTGCATCATCCTTTCCTCTTCAAGGAAATCCAACATGGTGCTCAAGAGGTAGCACCCCTCTCTGGTGGTTGTTGGCTCCAGAAATCCTCTTTTATTCCATAAAAATTCCTTGCAAAGTTTCGTTTTATTCCAAGAACTTTTATTTCTACAGAAAAACAACACCATGGTAGTTCTGCTGAAAACAGCGTCAGCCCGGGGTTAGTTTCATTCAAATCATGCAAATTAGAGTCCAAAATAAGAGGAAAAGTAGATACGTTGGAGACGTATCAATACTGCAAAGGAAATGGTCACTGGAAGTGGAACTGCCCCAAACATTTGGCGGATAAGAAGGATGGCAAAGTGAACAAAGGTATATTTGATATACAGATTATTGTGTACCTTACTAGTGTTCGTAGTAGCCCCTGGGTATTTGATACTAGTTCAGTTGCTAATATTAGTAAATCGAAACAGGAGTTACAGAATGAACAGGGACTAGTTAAGGGCGAAGTGACGATGTGTGTTGGAAGTGATTCCAAGGTTGATAAGATCACCATCGCACACTCCCTCTGCCTTCTGGATTAGTGTTGAACCTAAATAAATGTTATTTGGTGTTTGCGTTGAAGCATGAATATGATTGGATCATGTTTATTGCAATATGGTTATTCATTTAAGTCAAAGAATAATTGTTGTTCTATTTACATTAATAAAACCTTCTATGGTCATACACCCAATGTAAATGGTTTATTGAATCTCGATCGTAGTGATACACATATTCATAATATTGATGCCAAAAGATGCAAAGTTGATAATGATAGTGCAACATATTTGTGGTACTGCTGTTTAGGTCATATTGGTGTAAAGCGCATGAAGAAACTCCATGCGGATGGATTTTTGGAATCACTTGATTATGCATCATTTGATGCTTGCGAACCATGCCTCATGGGCAAGATGACTAAGACTCCGTTCTCCGAAACAATGGAGCGAGCCACTAACTTACTGGAAATAATACATACTGATGTATTTGGTCCAATGAGTGTTGAGGCTCATAGCGGGTATCGTTATTTTCTGACCTTCACAGATGATTTGAGCAGATATGGGTATATCTACTTAATGAAACACAAGTCTGAAACATTTGAAAAGTTCAAAGAATTTCAGAGTGAAGTGGAGAATCATCGTAACAAGAAAATAAAGTTTCTACGATCTGATCGCGGAGGCGAATATTTGAGTTACGAGTTTGGCCTTCATTTAAAACAATGTGGACTAGTTTTACAACTCACGCCACCTGGAACACCATAGTGTAATGGTGTGTCCGAATGTCGTAACCGTACTTTATTACATATAGTGCGATCTATGATGTTTCTTACCGATTTACCGCTATCGTTATGGGGTTATGCATTAGAGACAGCTACATTCACGTTAAATAGGGCACCATCTAAATCCGTTGAGACGACACCGTATGAACTGTGGTTTGTTAAGAAACCTAAGCTGTCGTTTCTTAAAGTTTGGGGTTGCAATGCTTATGTGAAAAAGCTTTAGCCTGATAAGCTCAAACCTAAATCAGAGAAGTGTGTCTTCATAGATACCCGAAAGAGACTGTTGGGTACACCTTATATCACAGATCCGAAGGCAAGATCGTTGTTGCTAAAAATGGATCCTTTCTAGAGAAGGAGTTTCTCTCGAAAGAAGTGAGTGGGAGGAAAGTAGAACTTGATGAGGTAATTGTACCTTCTCTCGAATTGGAAAGTAGCTCATCACGGAAAACCGTTCCCGTGATGTCTGCACCAACTAGTGAGGAAGCTAATGATAATGATCATGAAACTTTGGATCAAGTTACTACCGAACCTCAGAGCACGTTCTGCACCAGAGTGGTACGATAATCTTGTTCTGGAAGTCATGTTACTAGACCATGTCGAACCTATGAACTATGAGGAAGCGATGATGAGCCCAGATTCCGATAAATGGCTTGAAGCCATGAATTCTGAGATAGGATCCATGTATGAGAACAAATTATGGACTTTGATTGACTTGCTCGATGATCGGCGAGCCATTGAGAATAAATAGATCTTCAAGAGGAAGACGGACGCTGATAATAGTGTTACTATCTACAAAGCTTGAATTGTCGCAAAAGGTTTTCGACAAGTTCAAGGTGTTGACTATGATGAGATTTTCTCACTCGTATCAATGCTTAAAGTATGTCCGAATCATGTTAGCAATTGCCGCATTTTATGAAATCTGGCAAATGGATGTCAAAACTGCATTCCTTAATGGATTTATTAAAGAAGAGTTGTATATGATGCAACCAGAAGGTTTTCTCAATCCTAAAGGTGCTAACAAAGTGTGCAAGCTTCAGCGATCCATCTATGGACTGGTGCAAGCATCTCGGAGTTGGAATATATGCTTTGATGAGTTGATCAAAGCATATAGTTTTATACAGACTTGCGGTGAAGCCTGTATTTACAAAAGGTGAGTGGGAGCACTACAGCATTTCTGATAAGTATATGTGAATGACATATTGTTGATCGGAAATGATGTAGGATTTTCTAGAAAGCATAAAGGAGTGTTTGAAAGGAGTTTTCAAAGAAAAACCTCGGTGAAGCTACTTACATATTCGGCATCAAGATCTATAAAGATATTTCAAGACGCATGATAAGACTTTCGATGAGTACATACCTTGGCAAAATTTTGAAGAAGTTCAAAATAGATCAGTCAAAGAAAGGGTTCTTGTTTGTGTTGCAAGGTGTGAAGTTGAGTAAGACTCAAAACCCGACCACGAAAGAAAATAGAAAGAGAATGAAAGTCATTCCCTATGCCTAAGCCATAGGTTCTATAAAGTATGCTATGCTGTGTACCAGACCTATTGTGTACCTTGCCATGAGTTTGGCAAGGGGGTACGATAGTGATCCCGGAGTGGATCGCTGGACAGAGGTCAAAGTTATCCTTAGTTACCTAAGAGGACTAAGGAAATATTTCTCGGTTATGGAGGTGATAAAGAGTTCGTCGTAAAGAGTTACGTTGATGCAAGCTTTGACACTGATCCGGATGACTCTGAGTCTCAATCTAGATACATATTGAAAGTGGGATCAATTAGCTAGAGTAGCTCAATGCAGAGCATTATAGACATAGAAAATTTGCAAAATACATACGGCTCTGAATGTTGCAGACCGTTGACTAAACTTCTCTCACAAGCAAAACATGATCACACCTTAGTACTTTTTGGGTGTTAATCACATAGCAATGTGAACTAGATTATTTAATCTAGTAAACCTTTTTAGTATTGGTCACATGGTGATGTGAACTATATATGGGTGTAAATCACATAAAGATGTGAACTATTGGTCTTAAATCACATGGCGATGTGAACTAGATTATTGACTCTAGTGCAAGTGGGAGACTGAAGGAAATATGCCCTAGAGGCAATAATAAATTTGTTATTTTATATTTCCTTATATCATGATAAATGTTTATTATTCATGCTAGAATTGTATTAACCGAAAACTTAGTACATGTGTGAATACATAGACAAAACAGAGTGTCCCTAGTATGCCTCTACTTGACTGGCTCGTTAATCAAAGATGGGTATGTTTCCTGACCATAGACATGTGTTGTCATTTGATGAACAGGATCACATCATTAGAGAATGATGTGATGGACAAGACCCATCCGTTAGGTTAGCATAATGATCGTTAAGTTTTATTGCTATTGCTTTCTTCATGACTTATACATATTCCTCTGACTATGAGATTATGCAACTCCCGAATACCGGCGGAACACCTTGTGTGCTATCAAACATCACAACGTAACTGGGTGATTATAAAGATGCTCTACAGGTGTCTCCGAAGGTGTTTGTTGGGTTGGCATAGATCAAGATTAGGATTTGACACTCCGTGTATCGGAGAGGTATCTCTGGGCCCTCTCGATAATGCACATCACTATAAGCCTTGCAAGCAATGTGATTAATGAGTTAGTTGTGGGATAATGCATTACGAAATGAGTAAAGAGACTTGCCGGTAACGAGATTGAACTAGGTATGATGATACCGACGATCGAATCTCGGGCAAGTAACATACCGATGACAAAGGGAACAACGTATGTTGTTGTGCGGTTTGATCGATAAAAATCTTCGTAGAATATGTAGGAGCCAATATGAGCATCTAGGTTCCGCTATTGGTTATTGACCGGAGATGTGTCTCGGTCATGTCTACATAGTTCTCGAACCCGTAGGGTCCGCACGCTTAACGTTCGATGACGAATTGTACTATGAGTTATGTGTTTTGGTGACCGAAGTTTGTTCGGAGTCCCGGATGAGATCACGGACATGACGAGGAGTCTCGAAATGGTCGAGAGGTAAAGATTGATATATTGGAATGTTATATACGGACACCGGAATAGTTCCGAAGAAGATCGGGGATTTTTCGGAGTACTGGGAGGTTACCGAAACCCCCCGGGAAAGTTAATGGGCCTCATGGGCCATAGTGGAGAGGAGGAGGCAGCCACAGGAGGTGGCTGCTACCTCTTGAGCACTGCGTTGGATTTTCCCGAAGAGGAGAGGATGATGCAGCAAAGTAGTGTCAGTATTTCCCCCAGTTTTTGAGAACCAAGGTATCAATCCAGTAGGAGGCTACGCGCGAGTCCCTCGTACCTACACAAAACAAATAGCTCAACGCAACCAATGCGATTAGGGGTTGTCAATCCCTTCACGGTCACTTACGAGAGTGAGATCCGATAGAGATGATAGATAATATTTTTGGTATTTTTGATATAAAGATGCAAAGTAAAATAAAAAGGTAAAGTAAAAAAGCAAAGCAATAATAAAGTGATGGAAGATTGATATGATGAGAATAGACCCGGGGGCCACAGGTTTCACTAGTGGCTTCTCTCAAGAGCATAGGTATTCTACGGTGGGTGAACAAATTACTGTTGAGCAATTGACAGAATTGAGCATAGTTATGAGAATATCTAGGTATGATCATGTATATAGGCATCACGTCCGAGACAAGTAGACCGACTCCTTCCTGCATCTACTACTATTACTCCACTCATCGACCACTATCCAGCATGCATCTAGAGTATTAAGTTCAATAAAATAGAGTAACGCTTTAAGCAAGATGACATGATGTAGAGGAATAAATTCATGCAATATGATAAATACCACATCTTGTTATCCTCGATGGCAACAATACAATACGTGCCTTGCTGCCCCTACTGTCACTAGGAAAGGACACCGCAAGATTGAACCCAAAGCTAAGCACTTCTCCCATTGCAAGAAAAACCAATCTAGTAGGCCAAACCAAACTGATAATTCGAAGAGACTTACAAAGATAACCAATCATACATAAAAGAATTTAGAGAAGATTCAAATATTGTTCATAGATAAACTTGATCATAAACCCACAATTCATCGGTCTCAACCAACACACCGCAAAAAGAAGATTACATCGAATAGATCTCCATGAGAGAGGGGGAGAACATTGTATTGAGATCCAAAAAGAGAGAAGAAGCCATCTAGCTACTAACTATGGACCCGAAGGTCTGAGGTAAACTACTCACACTTCATCGGAGGGGCTATGGTGTTGATGTAGAAGCCCTCCGTGGTGGATTCCCCTTCCGGCGGAGCTCCGGAACAGGCCCCAAGATGGGATCTCGTGGATACAGAAAGTTGCGGCGGTGGAATTAGGTTTTGGCTCCGTGTCGATCGTTTGGGAAGTGCGTAGGTATATATAGGAGGAAGGAGTACGTCGGTGGAGCTTCGAGGGGCCCATGAGGCAGGGGGCACGCCCTAGGGGGCGCGCCCTCCACCCTCGTGGCCGCCTCGTGGCTTTCTTGACGGAGGGTCCAAGTCTCGTTGATCTTATTTGTTGAGAAAATCACGTTCCCGAAGGTTTCATTCCGTTTGGACTCCGTTTGATATTCCGTTTCTTCGAAACACTAAAATAGGCAAAAAAACAGCAATTCTGGGATGGGCCTCCGATTAATAGGTTAGTCCCAAAAGTAATATAAAAGTGGAAAATAAAGCCCAATATGGTCCAAAATAGTACATAATATAGCATGGAGCAATAAAAAATTATAGATATGTTGGAGACGTATCAGGCATCCCCAAGCTTAATTCCTGCTCGTCCTCGAGTAGGTAAATGATAAAAAGAGAATTTTTGATGCGGAGTGCTACTTGGCATAATTTCAATGTAAATTTTCTTAATTGTGGTATGAATATTCAGATCCGAAAGATTCAAGACAAAAGTTCATATTAACATAAAAATAATAATACTTCAAGCATACTAACTAAGCAATTATGTCTTCTCAAAATAACATGGCCAAAGAAAGTTCATCCCTGCAAAATCATATAGTTTAGTCATGCTCCATTTTCGTCACACAAGAATGCTCTCATCATGCACAACCCCGATGACAAGCCAAGCAATTGTTTCATACTTTAATAATCTCAAACCTATAAACTTTCACGCAATACATGAGCGCGAGCCATGGACATAACACTATGGGTGGAATAGAATATGATGATGGGGGTTATGTGAAGAAGACAAAAAAAGGAGAAGATCTCACATCAACGAGGCTAATCAATTGGCTATGGAGATGCCCATCGATTGATGTTAATGCAAGGAGTAGGGATTGCCATGCAACAGATGCACTAGAGCTATAAATGTATGAAAGCTCAACAAAAGAAACTAAGTGGGTGTGCATCCAACTTGCTTGCTCATGAAGACCTAGGGCATTTGAGGAAGCCCATTGTTGGAATATACAAGCCAAGTTCTATATTGAAAATTCCCACTAGTATATAAAAATGATAAAACAAGAGACTCTCTATCATGAAGATTATGGTGCTACTTTGAAGCACAAGTGTGGCAAAGGATAGTAACATTGTCCCTTCTCTCTTTTTCTCTCATTCCCTTCTCTCTTTTTCTCTCATTTTTTGGGCCTTCTCCTTTTTATGGCCTTTCTCTTTTTTTTACCTCACTTGGGACAATGCTCTAGAAAATGATGATCATCACACTTCTATTTATTTACAACTCGATACTAGAACAAAGTATGACTCTATATGAATGCCTCCGGCGGTGTACCGGGATATGCAATGAACCAAGAGTGACATGTATGAAAGAATTATGAACGGTGGCTTTGCCACAAATACTATGTCAACTACATGATCATGCTAAGCAATATGACAATGATGAATGTGTCATGATGAATGGAATGGTGGAAAGTTGCATGGAAATATATCTCGGAATGGCTATGGAAATTCCATAATAGGTAGGTATGGTGGCTGTTTTGAGGAAGATATAAGGAGGTTTATGTGTGAAAGAGCGTATCATATCACGGGGTTTGGATGCACCGGCGAAGTTTGCACCAACTCTCAATGTGAGAAAGGGCAATGCAGCATCGAAGAGGCTAGCAATGATGGAAGGGTGAGAGTGCGTATAATCCATGGACTCAACATTAGTCATAAAGAACTTATATACTTATTGCAAAAATCTACAAGCCATCAAAAACCAAAGCACTACGCGCATGCTCCTAGGGGGATAGATTGGTAGGAAAAGACCATCGCTCGTCCCCGACCGCCACTCATAAGGAGGTCAATCAAATAACACCTCATGTTTCAAATTTGTTACATAATGTTTACCATACGTGCATGCTATGGGACTTGCAAACTTCATTACAAGCATTTCTCAAATTCACAACTACTCAACTAGAACGACTTTGATATTATCACCTCCATATCTCAAAACAATTATCAAGCATCAAACTTTTCTTAGTATTCAACGCACTCAAAAGAAAATTTTACAAATCTTGAATACCAAGCATATTATTATTATTAAGCAAATTACCATGCTATTTAAGACTCTCAAAATAATCTAAGTGAAGCATGAGAGATCAATAGTTTCTTTAAAACAAATCCACCACCGTGCTCTAAAATATATAAGTGAAGCACTAGAGCAAAAACTATAAAGCTCAAAAGATATAAGTGAAGCACATAGAGCAAAACTATAAAGCTCAAAAGATATAAGTGAAGCACTTAGAGTATTCTATCAAATTCCAACTCATGTATGGCTCTCTCAAAAGGTGTGTACAGAAACGATGATTGTGGCAAACTAAAAAGAAAAGACTCAAATCATACAAGACGCTCCAAGCAAAACACATATCATGTGGTGAATAAAAATATAGCTCCAAGTAAAATTACCGATGGAAGTAGACGAAAGAGGGGATGCCTTCCGGGGCATCCCCAAGCTTTGACTTTTTTGTGTCTTCGATTATCTTGGGGGTTCCATGGGAATCCCCAAGCTTAGGCTCTTGCCACTCCTTGTTCCATAATCCATCAAAAGAATTCACCCAAAACTTGAAAACTTCACAACACAAAACTCAACAGAAATCTCGTGAGCTCCGTTAGCGAAAGAAAACAAAAGACCACTTCAAGCTACTGTAATGAACTCATTCTTTATTTATATTGGTGTTAAACGTACTTTATTCCAACTTCCCTATGGATTATAAACTATTTTACTAGCCATAGATTCATCAAAATAAGCAAACAACACACGAAAAACAGAATCTGCCAAAAACAGAACAGTCTGTAGTAATCTGTAACTAACGCAAACTTCTGGAACTCCAAAAAATCAGCCAAAATTGGACGACCTAGGAAATTTGTTTATTGATCAGCATCAATTGGAATCACTATTTTATCATGTTCTGGTGAATTTTAATAATTGTTTTCGTGAACCGAAAGTTTCTGGAAATTACAGCAAGATCAAATAACTATCATCCAAGAAGATCCTATAGGTTTAACTTGGTACAAACACTAATTAAAAGATAAAACCACATCTAAACATAAGGTAGATGGATTATTTATTCCTAAACAAAAACAAAAAGAAAAAAAAACTAAAATAAAATTGGGTTGCCTCCCAACAAGCGCTATCGTTTAACGCTCCTAGTTAGGCATAAAAGCAAGGATAGATCTAGGTATTGCCATCTTTGGTAGGCAATCCATAAGTGGCTCTCATAATAGATTTGTATGGTAATTTTATTTTCTTCCTAGGGAAGTGTTACATGCCTTTCTTTAATGGAAATTGGAATCTAATAATCCCTTCCTTCATATCAATAATTGCACCAATCGTTCTAAGGAAAGGTCTACCAAGAATAATAGGGCAAGAAGGATTGCAATCTATATCAAGAACAATAAAATCTACGGGCACATAATTCCTATTTGCAACAATAAGAACATCATTAATTCTTCCCATAGGTTTCTTAATAGTGGAATCCGCAAGGTGCAAGTTTAGAGAGCAATCATCAAAATCACGGAAATCTAGCAAATCACACAAAGTTTTGGGGATAGTGGAGACACTAGCATAAAATTCATGATCCTTAATATTAATTTTAATAGTTGGTTCCCACTCATCATAAAGTTTTCTAGGGATAGAAACTTCCAACTCAAGTTTTTCTTCATAAGATTGCATCAAGGCATCAACGATATGTTTAGTAAACGCTTTATTTTGACTATAAGCATGAGGAGAATTTAGCACGGATTGCAACAACGAAATACAATCAATTAAAGAGCAGCTTTCATAATTAAATTCCTTGAAATCCAATATAGTGGGTTTAGCAACATCTAGGGTTTTATTCTTTTCAATCCCACTTTTATCAATTTCATCATCAAGATCTAAATACTCCAAATTATTGGAACGCCTTCTAGGTAAAGGTGGATCATATTCAGTTTCATCAAGATTCATATTGCAAAACAAAGATTTGATAGGGGACACATCAAGAACTTTTAGATCCTCATCTTGATTTTCATAGGAATTGGAAAAACACGCTTTAATAAAGGCATCTTTCGTAGCACGCATCCTAGCGGTTCTTTCCTTGCACTCATCAATGGAAATTCTCATGGCTTTGAGAGACTCATTGATATCATGCTTAGGAGGAATAGATCTAAGCTTTAAAGAATCAACATCAAGAGAAATTCTATCCACGTTCCTAGCCAATTCATCAACTTTAAGCAATATCTCTTCAAGCAAAGTATTGAAATTCTTTTGCGAATTTATAAACTCTTTAACAATAGTCTCAAATTCAGAGGGCATCTTATTAAAATTTCCATAAGAGTTATTGTAGGAATTTCCATAATTATTAGAAGGATTACTAGGATAAGGCCTAGGATTAAAATTCCCTCTGTACGCGTTGTTACCAAAATTATTCCTACCAACAAAGTTCACATCCATAGATTCATTATTATTCTCAATCAAAGTAGACAAAGGAATATCATTAGGATCAGAAGAAACACTCTTAGTAGCAAATAATTTCATAAGTTCATCCATCTTTCCACTCAAAACATTAATTTCTTCTATCGCATGCACTTTCTTATTAGTAGATCTTTTAGTGTGCCACTGAGAATAATTAACCATAATATTATCTAGGAGTTTAGTAGCATCTCCTAAAGTGATTTCCATAAAAGTGCCTCCCGCAGCCGAATCTAAAAGATTTCTAGAAGCAAAATTCAATCCGGCATAATTTTTTTGTATAATCATCCACAAATTCAAACCATGAGTAGGACAATTACATATCATTAATTTCATTCTCTCCCAAGCTTGTGCAACATGTTCATGATCAAGTTGCTTAAAATTCATAATATCGTTTCTAAGAGAGATGATCTTAGCGGGAGGAAAATACTTAGAGATAAAAGCATCTTTGCACTTGTTCCATGAATCAATACTATTTTTAGGCAAAGACGAAAACCAAGCTTTAGCACGATCTCTAAGCGAAAAGGGAAATAGCTTCAATTTAACAATATCATTATCGACATCTTTCTTCTTTTGCATATCACATAAATCAACGAAGCTATTTAGATGATTAGCGGCATCTTCACTGGGAAGGCCGGCGAATTGATCTTTCATAACAAGATTCAACAAAGCAGTATTGATTTCGCAAGATTCAGTATTGGTAAGAGGAGCAATCAGAGTGTTGAGGAAATCATTATTGTTGGTATTGGTAAAGTCATACAATTTGGTATTATCTTGAGCCATCGTGACAAGCAAGCAATCCAACACACACTACAAAAAAATACACTTTCGTGATGATACGTGTCTGTCACAGTAGGTCGCTTTTTTTGTCATGCATGTACATCCATGACAAATTTATGACATAATCAAGATAGTCATACATGTGCTGTCGTAGAAGTGTTCCATGACATTACCAAAATTATCATCACGGAAGTGTCCGCTTCCATGACGATAAATCGCGCGTCACATAAGTGCTTTCGTCAAGGGTGACCGACACGTGGCATCCACCGTAATGGAACACCGTTAAGTTATCGGGTTGGGTTTTGGATCCGATAACCCGTTAACAGCCCCGACCAATGGGAAATTTCCACGTGTAAAATTCTTATTGGCCGAACGAAACACGTGTCAGCTTGTCAGTGGGTCAGATAGGCGCCTATGATATGTCGACACGTGGCACGGCCCAACAGTGGCCCATTCCGGTGAAAAAGGCCGGCCCAGTAAAAATTAGCAGGTCGGCCCATATAAGGCCTACTTGTGTCAGGTCCATTTAAGCCCACGGCCCATACGAGATGTGCCAATTCGGCCCGTTAAAGATTTGGCACCATTGCAGTCCATTATCAGTTCGAGCCTGTTAACAGCCCGCTATATACCTGGGCTCAATAATGGCCCGATGAGATTTCGGCCTGTTAACGACCCATTTAATGGATGGGCCAATTTTCAGGATGTACATCTTTCGGCCTTTTAGCGACCCATTTAAATGTTGGGCTAATTTCTGGCCCGGTGTGTCTTTCAGCCTGTTGACGGCCCATAAATCTGATGGGCCATTTGTAGTCGGACCTGATTTTCGGCCTTTTAGTGGCCCATTTAAGTGTTGGGCAAATTTCTGGCCCGGTGTCACTTTCAGCCTGTTGACGGCCCATAAATCAGTTGGGCCAATTGTAGTCGGACCTGAGTTTTGGCCTTTTAGCGACCCATTTAAGTGTTGGGCCAATTCCCGGCCCTGTGTGCCTTTCGGCCTGTTAACGGACCATAAATGAGTTGGGCCATTTGTAGTCGGACCTTAGTTTTGGCCTCTTAACGGCCCATGCCCTTCATGGTCCAATACCAGCCGGTTTCTCTTTCGGCTGCTAAAGGCCCACAACCTGATTGGGCCGTTTACAATCGACCGACTTTCGGCCTCTTAGCGGCCCATGCTCTTCATGGTCCAATACAAGCCCGCTGTCTCTCTCGGCCTGCTAAAGGCCTACAGTATAGTTGGGCCATATGTAGCCCAAACTTAGTAACGGCCTATTAACGGCCCATGAAATAAATTGGGGCCACCTGTTGCCCGCTTCGATGTCGGCCTATTAACGACCCGGGAGGTAAGAGGGCCGACCATTAACTTTCGGCCTAGTAACGGCCCATTAACTCAATGGGCCCACTAAAGTTCGTTCATGTCTTTAGGCCAAATTAGATAATTTGAGCCCATTACGACGAGCAAAGGTACAGCATACAGGGAATAACGTTGCACATCCAGAATATATTACAGGAAATTACATCCACTGGGCAATCAAAGATTGATGCCAGTGCAAATAAATGAGCAGAACCTAACCATCTACAACGTCACAATCTGCAACCTCGGCCGAGATGGCGCCCATAAGCATGTGGGCAAGTTCTTGCTGCTTTGCCACACTTGTCTCTGAAAACATTGATCAGTTGTTGTGTCGCACGACTCTGCACCTCTGATTCATCCACCATTTCCATCATTGCTTCAGCCATTAATTGGTTCACAAACATACATTTATTCCGTTGCATTCGAGCGAGAGGATCTTGAACAGATTCAGATGGCGATTTTGGCAGGCTTGTATTATTGATAGTGGAGAGTGTCTTGACCACTGCATCATAACGTAAATTAGGACGGGAACCAAACAAATTAATCATGAGTTATTGCCATATTACCTGGCCTAGATTTACTGGAAAGAAACAATGGGGTTGCCTTGCTGTTTTTAGAGTTTGTCTTCTTATCTTCAGCAGCCTGCACAAAATTAACACACTAGCAATGATATCATTGGCCAAGTCAGATAATAGGAAAGCAACATTGACACAACGAACGTTTGGGCAACTAGCCTACACCAAATTAACACAATATGGCACAGCTATCATCAGCCGTAAGGTAATCTGAAAGCAACATTGACACAATGAATGAATGGGCAACAGAGAAGCACTACAATTCAAGTAATGTGCGTGATATGAGATAGCACATTCATGCAGCTCTCGATCGCAAAACTACCAGGCAGTTTTCCTTACAAAAATCAACATTGGCGCCTTTAACATTTTGCTACAACTAATTTTAGATAAGATAAATGTTAGATTCACGTTGATTAACAAAATACATGCTGATGTAAAAATATAGTGATATACAACAGGTACTTACATCAGCACTGGAGCACAGAGAATTCCAGCAAGATATTTTCCTCGAATACAATCCCAATGGAGGAAGTCTTGTATCATTTAACCTTATTTTCTAAAAGAGAGACGGGTAAGAAACATGTAGAAAATATGATCAGAATGCTATAAAATTTCATGATGTGAGGATACGACACGCTTCTTAGAATGGAGTTGACATTCTTTTCTTTGGATGGAGCGGACTAGTTCTTTGGCCTGGAATCTGCTTATTATCGATTGGGAGTTGGGTTTCTCTGTCTTTGGAGCAGTATCTATGAAAAATGGAGTTGGTTTATTATCTCCTAGCGTTTGGATCTTTTGCAAAGACCTGGTTTGTAACCCTTCAGATTCTAACATAGCCGTCTTCCCCTTGCATGCCTTATATAGAAGAATGGTGATTCAGTTATAAAACATGCTACAGCAGAGATGGAATAGGTACTGAAGAATAGAAAGGCATGACATATTGACATGTATTCACTCCATCCGGAAATAAATGGATGGGTCTAGGCGTATTTCAGTTCTAGATACATCCAGTTTTATCCATTTCTGCGACATTTAATCCGGACGGAGGGAGTATGATGTAAGAGCTAGGGATACAACAGGACAACACAGTAAAAAAAACACTGAAAAACCCACTGCAGAACCAAAGTATTCAAACCCACTGATATGAGATAGTACACTCATGCAGCTCAGGATGCAAAACTACCAGGCAGTTTTCCTTGCAAAAATCAACATTGTGGCCTTTAATCATACATTTTGCTACAACTAAACTTAGATCAGATAAAGCTTGGATTCACGCCGATTAACAAAATACATGCTGATGTAAAAATATAGTGATATACAACAGGTACTTACATCTACATTGGAGCCTGAGAGAATTCTGCAAGAATCTTTCCTCATAAACGATACCATTGCAGAAAATCTTCTATCTGTTAAGCTTATTTTCTAAAAGAGAGATGGGTAAGAAACATGTAAAAAATATGATCAGCATGCTATAAAATTTCATGATGCAAGGATACACACACACTTCTTAGAATTGAGTAGACATATTTTTGCTGGATTGGAGCGGACTAGTTCTTTGGCCACTGGAATCTGCTTATTATCGAGAGGAGTTGGGTTTCTCTGTCTTTGAGCAGTATCTATAAAAACTAGAGTTGGTTTATTATCTCTGGCGTTTGGATCTTTTGCAAAGGCCTTGTTTGGAAACCTTCAGATTCTAACATAGTCGTCTTCCCCTTGCATGCCTTGTATAGAAGAATGGTGCTTTAATTATAAAACATGCAGCAGCAGAGAGATGGAATAGGTACTGAAGAATAGAAAGGCATGACATATTGACATGTATTCCCTCCATCCGGAAAAAAATGGATGGGTCTAGGCGTATTTCAGTTCTAGATACATCCTTTTTTATCCATTTCAGCAACATGTAATCCGGACGAAGGGAGTATGGTGTAAGAGCTAGGGATACGACAGGACAACACGGCAAAAAAACACTAGTTGAATGTAAAACTGTATGCTAGCGGAATACATACAGAAATAACTAAGGCAACATACGTGTATGATTGGGAAAATAAGATGGCATTACAGCGAGCACTAGAACAACACTTCAATGTAAAAAACATGGTATGGTAGATGATGAAGTACATCTTGATGAATAACAATGCATAAGATATTCGAAGCATGATGTCCAAATTAAGCGGATGGCATTGCGATAGAGTAGAATGACATTACTTGAATTTGAAAACATGTTATCATGAATGGAATAGGTACTGAAAAACAGGAAGGCATGACAAATTTACATGCATGATCAGCATGCTAAGAACATGGCATTGCAACAGAGTAGATACACTCCAGGACATTATATGCATGTTGTACCCATATCGCAGGCCAAGTTAGAGCAAGGACCTTGTGGGGTGAAGAGGATTCATCATATTTCTGCAAGTCTTCTGAAGAACTGCCTTTACATGTTCCATCATATTGGGTATCATTGACATCAAGTTTATTGGCCTTTACATTGCTCCGTGAGGTTCTTGTGGATATATTAGTGTGTGCAATTATATCTGACATGCATGGAAGACAACTAGTAGTTGGATTTATGTAATGAGTGCCTGTAGGAGACGACATAAATGGTAGGACTGGGGTTAACTAGCAGCAACAGGTCTCATAAACTAAAGGGAGAACACAGATGAAAGCTACAGAATATGTATCGTTTGTACTCAAGATTAACTAGATGGCACACAAAAGTATTAAAGAACAACATAGGAAATATTAGAAGTGGTATAATACTATAATCACCAGCCTGTGGGATAGCATTGGCTGATGGATGATAACTATGGAACAGTGTTACCTAAAGAGCAAGTATCTTAGCTGAACTATGGAACGGCGTTAACTCCTGAACAAGACCCGTAAGAGATCAACATGAATATACAGTGAAATGTGATGATCTATTTTCCATGCTTAGATGAATAACAAAGCCATAAATGTTGCACACAAGTAAGATGAGGGTACAACCTATTGGGCTTCCATCCATAGGAGTGAGCATCATGTGCTGACTTGTCGATGGCCCTGCAGTTGTTGTGGCTGTGCATATCGGGCACGCGCATTCGATGCAGGGAACTGTTGAGTGGGAACTATAGCTCCCTTCTGGCGTATGCTTCCCTTGTTGGAGCAGCTGCGGTGAGTCGGAAGACGGTGTGACTGAAGATGCAGATAACGCATAATGTTAAGAACGACATATCTCTTTGATCTGAAGAAATACACTAAGAGATCAACAGCAAGGTACGAGAGTGGTCACACGTCTGTTGACTGAAGACTAAATTGGGGTCACACAATTTTATTTTATTTTGGTACTGTCCGATCTATGCCGGATGGCTGGCCGTCTTGTGCCTCCTGGCTGACATTGTTCGGAATCTTCCCCGAAGAGCTAGCGACCAACGGCAGAGCAGCCTGCCTCCGCCGTCCGTGGCCCCGGCCAAAACCCCGCTCCCCGCCCCACCGCACTGCCGTGGTTGCGCCGCCCCCGGGCCAATCCACAAAGACTCCCCGTCATCCAGATCCGGCGGCGGCAGTACCTTCAACCCATGCAACTCTAAAAGATAGCCATCTAAGCACTGCTTCCGTGGCGAACTTGCGGCCCCGCACCCTTACGTTAGACACCAGCCAACCGGCAGCCTAGGAGCTCCGCCGCCTCGAGGGGTAATGCTTCCCATTGCAAATCGATTGGCCCAGAATAAAAATTCAGACAACTGACGCCTAAATAAAGTGATTTGAGATGAGGGTGCGACCTATCTGGCGGCATGGTGAAGTAGGCAGGTCCAGCTGCCGAGTCGGTGAGGCCGGCGCGGTTGCGGTGGCGATCGGCGGTAGGGAAAGAGCGATGTCGCGACGGTCGACGGCTACGCCGAAGCAGCACCAGGACTCGGGCGGATCCGAAGTTGGAGCCGCTCGGCGCCGTGAACAACGGCGGGGGTGAATCGGCTCGATGCAGTTCACGCGGCCGTCGTCGAGGCAGCACTAGCAGCACGGAGTAAGAGGCACACGGCCCAGTGCACGACGGCAAATGGACAGCGTCTCCGGCATTAGGGAGGAGGGCGGCTGTGAAATTGGTGTGGTGGGGGGTGCCATGGAGGTGCGGCTGAGGTTTCGCGGCTCGGGAGAAGGGAGCTTCCTGGGGAGAAGGTGATTTGGCACCCACGAGGTATGAATGGGTGCGGGCGGGGGATTGGGAGGGGAGTGGAACCATGTCTTACGGACGCATTTGTCTGAAATGTGAGGGGGAGTTACAGTTCTACCCTTGCCTATAGGCTTCTCGTCTTGGGTCTGTGTACTGAGGGTCGGGGATAGTAGAGTAACTTTGCTTCTCCCCAAATAGTGGGCGGGAGCGATTTCAGGCAAGGAGGGCGTGTTTTGAACTATAGTGGGCGCGAGCGATTTCGGGCGAGGAGAGCGTGTTTTGAAATAGTGGGCGCGAGCTATTTCGGGCGAGGAGAGCGTGTTTTGCCGACCATGGTTTATGAATTATTCGGCACATGTCATTTCGGCCGAGGAGAAGGCGCGCTTGGATGAAGTTACGAACCTACCCTCGATGTACAACGGGCCAATTGATGTGTGTCCCACATAGGACGGTAATTTCGCCTCTCCCATTTATTTGCTCGGGCGAATTCTACCGAGCAGAGAGGATGTTTAACGGTTCGTTCAAATTTTGGGAGAACGAGCATCCACGTCTACCTTACCAAGTCGATTCGGATCAAATTTTGAAATATTAGCTTGCCACTTCTTTTTTAGATGGAGAGATGATGCTCGGGAGTAATGTATTTTTACATGCTCGTTGCTAGCGATTTACTATATGACAAATAGTTGACCCACTCAAAAACGCGAATCAAACCCAAAACAAAATATCTCGATTCAATGAAATAGCTCGTTCAGTAGGTCAAAATAGTGAACTAAATCCAAAATTGAACACCTCAATCGAGTAGCATGTTGTACAGTAGTATAGTACTCCATGAACATGTTGAAAGTCAAATTAATGAACTTGTTTGATATACGCATATATCCGTTCATGTGTGGATTGCAGACAACATGTTCTCCAATTTAAATATTTGAATGCAGATTTATATTGAAACATGGTTTATATCAGTCTTTGATGCATAAAACGCGACCTCTCCCTCTCCCGGACTCCTGTTCTCTCTCTCTCTCTCTCTCTCTCTCTCTCTCTCGCCGACAATCTTCAATTTTGTCGCACGCATCCGACACAAAAACCTTGTTGGTCCCTCTCCCTTTCTCTCCATCTCTCTCTCTCTTGTGTGTGTGTGTGGGGGGGGGGTCTTTCTAGTTCGCATGCATATATACACCATCTATAGGTCTCTCTCGCACACTATGTATGATACTCTAGCTAGTCCAAGCTAGATATCTTGGGTGCACTCATCGTACGCACACAGATTCCTTGGCTCTTTGCCTGTAACTCTCTCACACACCACTATGTCGTCTCGGAGCTCTCCCCCCCCCTCTCTCAAACTCTCCATCCACCTGGGTCACACATACACATGCATATCTCACTCGCACTTGATAGGCCCATCTAAAACTCTATCTCTCCCCCTCGTTCTCTCTCCATCTCACACGCGCACACACACAATCTCATGCCCAGCTAGCCAAGTATGATGGTCTCTCACTCAATTGTAGGCACACGCAGTCCCCCCTATATGTATATGACTAGCTAATCTTAGTCTCCATCACAAACATGTGCATGGTCTATCTCGATTTCTCTCGGGGCATCTTTCTATCGTGCACGCACTCCCTCGATCTCCCACACATATAGTCCCCTCATGATCTCGACGGGATCTCTCTATCACAAACACACCCTCTCTCCCTGCCCATGCGTCCATGCCATCCATGTGTCCCTCTCGACCTTTGTTCCTTGTTGGCCACACCTCTATTGGACATGTGCTACAGGGGTGTCTCTCTCCGTTGCAAACAATCACACACTAGCTATCTTCGTGTATCTCCTCGCCTCACTTTTCCATCTCGGAGATGCATGCGTGATATGTTCGCATAAGAAACAAAAAAAACTCTCTCTTTCTAATTTATCATTTGTTGTCACTTTCTCTTTCACACGCATACTCTTTTTGCGCACTTACTCATTCTCCTTCACACGCACTTGATCTGTCTCGACTGAGGCACTCTCCTCGGTCCATAGCATACAGATTTATTGAAAAGTCAAACATCACAAAGTTTGACCATGTACGTGGAGAAAAAGAATTACATCTAGTACGGCAAACATATACCATTAGATTCACCATGAGATGTAGTTTTGTATGATGTATCTTTGGTATTGTAGATATAAATAACATTTGCGTAAACCTAATCAAAGTTTCCAAAGTTTGACTTCTAAAAATTTACATACCTTTGCATTATCGGCGGATGGAATATCTCTTTCCCCTCTCAGCTATCTCGACGCACCACTCAGCCTTATCGGGGCTCCTCAATCTCTCTCAAACTTTATTGGTCAGTTTGGTTCGTGACTGACCCTCATGCCTTGATGGCGGTCTCGCTGGTGTGGACGTGAGATGTAAAATATTTTCTCTGGCCAGGCTTGTGTGGTCTTGAAGCGTTTAGTTCATGCAGGCCAGCAAAGCATCAACGTCCCATCAATCAATCCATGCATCAATTATTTAATGCTAATATCCATCCATGTTCTTTGTTAGCCTCGTGGCCACACACGACCGAGCACGGCCAGCGTTCAAATCGGTCGCTGGGCAAAGCTACTGCGATGTGTCCGGAGTTCAGCCGAGCTAATTAAAGTGCAAGGAACCCGGGCCGGCGGGCTTTCTTTTTCACAGGTAGCAACCAAACAAGCGTGCATGAAATCCAGCCACAACCCTAGGCCGGACAAAAGATGCTCGGGACGCAAGCCAAACTGGCCTTATATCTCCCTGGTTCACACATACACATGTCTCGCTCGCACTATACATATAGACCCATCCAACACTCTCCGCCCTTGTTCTCTCTCCATGTGACACGCACCCCCCTAAGTACCATAATCCCTCAATCCATCATAGGCGCAAGCACTCCCCCCCCCCTCGATCCTAAGTATGATTATCTCTTACTAGCCATCAGGAACACACGTATTGTCTCCTTCCATCCATACGTCTATCTCAATATCTCTCGGGGCATCTTCTATCGCGCACACACCTTGTCACTCGATCTCCCACCCATATAGTCCCATCACGATCTCCAGGGGATCTCTCTATGACAAACATACATTCTCTCCTCCCCATGTCTGCATTTTCTTCGTACGTCTCTCTCGACCTCTCTCCCTTGTTTGTCAGACCCCTCTTGGCCACGTGCTAGGGGTCTTGCTCTCTCGGTTCCAAACAACCACACACTATCTCCTCACCTTGCCTCCGTTGTCGAAGATGCATGTGTGATATGTTTGCATAAGACACGTACGCTTTTTCTCTACTTTTATCATGTGTTGTCCATGTCTCTTTCACACACGCACACACACACTCTCTCTCTCTCTCTCTCTCTCTCTCTCTCTCTCTCTCTCTCTCTGTTAGGGACTCTGTCCGTCCATAAGCATATGGATGTTTTGAAAAGTCAAACCTCGGAAAAGTTTGACCAGGTATATGTGGAGAAAACATTTACATCTGGAGCGATCATTAGATTCATCACAACATGTACTTACTTCATACTATCATTTATCTTTGGTATTGTAGATATAAGTAATTTCTTTATAAACTTGGTCAAAGTTTCAAAAGTTTGACTTAAAAAATGTTGGAACTACATTATCGAGCGGAGGAGTAGCTCTTTCTCTCTCTCTCTGCTATCTCTCACGGGCCTCCCTCTCACTCGAACTCTCTATACCAACGGGTTATCGCTCACGTGTGTCGGCAGATAGCTCCGTATATTGTTTAGTTGACCGGTCAACCAATCCACATCCTGCCTTGTCAGCTCGTGTTTTGTATCTTCGTGTGCTGGCCCATGTGGCAGTGGGTGAAAATAAGTAAACTAGAAGCCCATCTAACACGCGGTGAAGTAAAGAAAGTTGAAACCACTCGGGGTAGCACCCCGCACGCTAGTAAATTGAGGGCGCATTGAGGACAAACTTCTTGCGCCGGAAGGACGCACTCGCGCACAATTCACCACTGCGCGTCGGCATGCACAGAAGGACGCACTTGCGCACACCCAGCACACAACACACACCAGCACACGTGTACACCGGCGTCGCCGCCGGTTGATATGGACGGTGAGGCAGCCAACAAGCGGAGGCAGCTCGAGCCAAAACCGCATCCGGCGAGCCTGGACTTCATCAGCAGCCTCCCCGACGACACGCTGCTCATCATTATCGGCCTCCTCCCTACCAAATCTGCCGTGCGGACCGCCCTGCTCTCCCAGCGGTGGCGCCCCCTCTGGCGTTGCGTCCCCCTCAACCTCACCGTCGACAGTTGCCTCTGCGACAAGGATTGCAAACGCATGGCCGCAGTCTCCAAGATCCTTTCATCGCACCCTGGGCCAGCCAAACGCCTTGACATCCGCATGTTCGGTACCAAGCGCAAGGTCCAACCCAAGTTCGACGAGTGGTTCTTATCCCCGCCCTAGATCAGCTCGAGGAGCTCAGCTTTGAAGCTGGGCGATGTCGCTCTCTGCCGCCGTCCGTGCTCCGCCTCACGCCAACGCTGCGCGCGCGCCGGCTTCAGCTCTGCTATCTTCCCAGATTAATGTCGCGCCCGCTCTTCTTCTCCCTCAACTCAAGCAGCTCGACCTCTTCGACGTTGTCATCTCGAAGAAGGCTATGGAGCACCTGCTCCGCAGCTGTACTGCGCTCGAGTACCTTCGTCTTGAGCAGATCCACGGGTTCATTAGCCTCCACATCGCCTCGACGAATCTCCGATGGATTTATGTGTCTTTCTGGCCCCGCAATAAGACATCAATTGGGAAGAGATCACTCCAGCTGTTCCACGTTATGGTCATTGAGAATGCACCTTTCCTTGAGAGATTGCTTGTATCGGATCTAGAAGGTCCAACAAAAATCAGGGTCATTGACGCTCCGAAATTGACAGCGTTGGTGTACTTGTCTGCCAAATTCTCCGAACTCTTTATTGGATCCGTAATCGTTCAGGTACAACACTCATCTTCTTCTCCGTCTTCTTGAAATTCAAATTTTTAAATTTCTTCTTGATGTATTTACGACCGTCTTCCAGAAAATGATTCCCACAAGCTTGACCCAGTCCATGCGCACGGTGAAGATCTTAGCACTAAAATCTATCGGCCCCAATCTGGATCAAGTTGTTGGATTCCTTACATGCTTTCCGTGCACGGAGAAGCTACTCATCGAGGTGAAACTTCTTTCCTATAAGTAAACGGTAATCACAACGTAGCTCAATTTTTTCGTAATTTTCCCAAATTACGATGACAAGTGTAGTGTTCAAAACTGCATCTACGCACTGCACCAAAAAATTTTTTTTAGTATTTTTTCTCACGTGATCACCTGCATCGTTTTTATGCTGTACTACTATAGTAGCCTAGGCTAGTCACAGTGGAAAGTAACTTATGGTTACCCTAAGAGCAAGTACTGCCTCCGTCCTAGTTTTCTCTTCCAATTTTGTAGTATCAAAATTTGACCATAGATTTAACTGACAAAATGTTAATGTTGTCACTAAGAACTATATCGTTGGATTCATATTTGAACATAATTTTGAATGGTGTAATTTTTAGTGACATGCATTGGCATTTTCTTAGGTAAATCTATGGTCAAAATTTTATACTACGACGTAGTATTACAAAAGTGGGCTATGTAGGCCAAAACATGTGCCAAATTCACTTGTGATGCATTTGGCGTCGATGCCCCTCCATTGCTCACCTGGTGTCGCAATCTGGATCACCTACTTTGCTCGGTTGCCAAATTAACTCACGCAATGAAAAAACACTGCGTGGGAGAGAGAGAGGACTGAGGCAATAAAAAACACTTGTTTGGGAAAGTGAGAGGCTGGTGTAGTTGGTTTGATTGATTTGTTTATACATGTGGGTCTATGTGCACAGTGGTGCCAACTCTCTCACATTGCGATAGTGGTGCCGAAATCTTTTGATTTGACATCGATGCTTATTATGTGGCATACTTTTGCGAAATATGGCATCGGCCACATAGTGGAAGGCAACAAATGCCCAAGCTCTTCACGTGCTCCTAGTTAAATGAGAGGAAACAGAGAGAGAGAGAGAGAGAGAGAGAGAGAGAGAGAGAGTGAAAAAATATCACTAGCCAGCCAACCCTATCATATGAGCGAATGATATTGGTACCTCTTGATGACACGGCAATCTTATGCAGCCAGCTGCTCTAATATGTTCTCTTCTTTTGCAGATAAAAAAAGACCCGAAAGTGAAAAATGTGTTGCACTATAACAATCTCATCGAATGCCTTGATCTCCATCTTACAGAAATTGATTTGATCGACTACCGAGGCAGCACATCCGAGATTAAATTGGCGGAGTTCTTTGTCACGGAGGCAAGTGTGCTCAAGGTAATGAGGTTTGGCGTTCTCTGGCGCAACAATGAATGGCGTGCTGATCACCGCAAGCGTCTAAGCCTAAATGACAAAGTCTCCGCATAAGCTGAATTTGTTTTTGAAACATCAAGTGGCAGAGACTCGAAAACTTATTTGCCCATTAGTGACTTGTCAGGGCGGTGGATTTTAGTTTGTATGATAATGCTGCATCCACCTAAAGTAATGAAAGTTCTTACGTAAACTTCCTAGTAATTCCCTCTTCGTAGGTGCAACATTACTCCTAACATTTGTAATATCAGTTTCAAACTTGTAATATTGTCGTGTCCTATTCACGCGTTTTCAAGATCCTGCGAATCAAACAGGTCCTGAGTTGGTGATGATGTTGTGCCTCCCATCTTTCATGAATAGCCGTCGGATCTAGATCTGACGCATACAAACCAAGCTTCTCCATTTTTGCAAAAAGATTCCCGCACTTGTTCCATATATACAAACAACTCCTTGTCTCTCATAATCAGCCTCATCTCCTCCCCACCACATCTAGGAGTAGAAGGCCGTGGAAAAATCTGGCGCGATGGCCGCTGCCGGAGTCGTCCACCCCCAATCTTGGTGTTCCGTGCAATGCACGGGCATCTACGCACGGGAAATTATGTCGAACAGGGGTAGTTGTAAGCAGGCTAGCTCTACAGCCATGATGATAGTGACTGCAGACGGTGAGGCTGACTATGGCATGCCGAACACGGCGCCTATACTCAGGTGTCATCTCCGGCGCAGGGTCTTGTCACTTCACTGTGAGGAGCAGCACGTAATAATTTGACCAACGGGTAGTACAGTGCTAGTACTCCTACTTACATTGGTAGTACTACTACTAGTACTAGTAGCACCACCGTCTGGATTTAGGAGTACTACCACGTCCATCTGGATTTTAGTATTTGACTAGCAATATCTAGTAATGCATGTCACCAAAAATGTACTATCCCTCTGTAAATAAATACATGGTGTTTTATTCCTATCGGCAAGAGAACTTAATGTTTTTTTTGCTAACTAGAGTACTGTAATAGGATTACATGCAATGAACTAAACACTGCATGTCATGTTTGGTACTAGTCTCAAGTCATTGAAAGCATGCACGGCCCACATCTCTCATTGGTTGATATGTCACGAAATAAGAAACAAGGAGGAAGTTAATGCACCGTGCCTAAGTATTTTGGGATTATTTGGTTTTCGTAAGGTGACTTACACAACATTTTTGTTTACATGCATTAACATTTTATTAGTTAAATCAAAGGTCAAAACTTGGCGCAAAATGCAAAGGGGACCAATAAACTAGTAAACATCAAACTTCTCTCGTTTGGCCCCAACTAGAGGTCCGGTGAGATGACTATACTGCACCGGCACGGAGGGGGACACATCTTCATTGACTTCTGGCAAGCGCCTTTGGGTGAATGACATGTGGCCCCAGGGGGTGGCTGGCCCACCTATCATACAACCAAAGGCAGGTGCAGTAGAGGGCCGAGGAGTAGTACGAAATCCTACGCACCTACGCACGCTAACCAAGGGCTACGTGATCACTCGAATCGCAAGATCAGTTGACTAGAAGCTACGCTAGACCCATGGAGGCGATGAGCGCGAGCATCAGCCGGCTGTGCCAGATGGTCCACGACGCCGGCCTGCGGCCTGGCAGGTAGTATTGCTTGAGGCCGCCAGGGCGAGGGGCCGCTTGGACGACAGCTTAGTCTCCTTGTTCGACGAGGTCCTCGTCGGTTTCCTCGAGAAGTTCACTGTCGTCAAGAAGCTTGCGGATGACTTTGACGTAAGCCTCCAGCCGATGCGCCCAGGCTCTGCGATGCCCGCCACCCTCAACGGCCACTATGGTAACAATCTCTTCGACGCACTGGTGGCCCTGCGACTGCCCGCCGTCGCGCCGGAGAATGTCCACCTCGAGGTCGCGCTCGCCACGTAGCGCCTGGCGCATCAAGACACCATCGACATAATCACCCACATCTACGCGCAAATCGTCCACAAGGACTAGTACATGCAAGAGGAGGACGATATGACGCTTGCCTTCTTGGAGCGCAGGGCAACCTTGGACGGCACTGTTGAGAAGCACGTTGAGCTCGCCGCCAATGCCGCTGCTCCTCACACGTCGGTTGGTGACCCGGCGCACTAGGGCGTGAGGATGTCGTTGAACGTTGATGGATCCGTATGTATTTTTATCTTTTCGTCAAATCCATGTAGTAGTATATGATACTATAGTAATTATCTTACCTTTCGCATCAACTTCATAATTTTCGTACGTACTCCATGCATGAACGGCGCCAGAAAAAAACTTCTCATTACTCTAGGCAAAATCGTTATTTTCTATCTATCAGTCGTGCCATGGAGCAGAACCAAATTTTACAAGTTACGATTTCAAAAGGAAAAGCCTGCCGTGTTCACGTCGCACCCCCACACGGTTGGTCCGGCACGCCGCTCAAGCGGGAATGCGTGCAGTGTTGCATTTTCACTTACAAGTGGGACCGCAGTTGAGCAAACCAACTATCGGCAAACCCCCACCCCGCCCACCGCGCGATGGCTGAGAAAAAGAGGACAGGAGGGAGAAGAGATGGCTGTAGCACGGATTCCAAGAAAATTGGTGTCGGATGGGACTCGTGTGGGTGGCGTGTGCCGTACTGCTAGACGTGAATGCTAGTTATGGCCCATGCCACCCCACTATATCAAGCCTATATCGAGGTACGTAGAACAAATTTCCTGCAGTCCGTGCTCAGTCCTCCTCTATCTCTCTTCTCAGCCAGCCAGCGGATGCGCGGAGCCCATCGTCTGTTTGCTCACATGCAGCCCCACATGTCAGTGAAAACGCAAGAGGACCCACTGAACCTGCACATCTTTCACCTCGACGTGCTGGTGATGAAAAACAAATCCAATAAAGATCTTCGGTGGCCGCTTTTGGAGTTACTCAAGAGTAGTAATATTCTATTTATAGTTTAACCCAAGATGCACATCTCGTGGCTTCAACTACCACTCTATTTTCTTTCATGACACGACCTGGATGCTGGATGTCCCACGTGTCGGCAAAAGGAGGAAGAACCCGACCAAATCAAGAAGTTATCGACGCTGCTCGTCCTCATGCTCGTGATCATCACCATCGTCATCTCCCCCTTGGTTATAAAAATCTTCAAGTATAGGTGGTGGGATGTCCACAGGACCTTGGAAACACAAGAAGAAGGTTAATTAGTAAAGGGAAAGTTGCTAACCCGCATGCATGTGGATGAAACAATTATAATTACGGTGGAAGACAAACGTACCGAAAAAACGAGGATCCCATGCAAAAACAGTGCCACGAGAGGTGGCAGCAAACACAAGGTCCTCATATTCAATTGCATCACAGTACACATCCGTGTATAGAAACTGATTTTTGAGTATTATCCATTCAGTCGACCCACGAAGGACGGCAACTTGCTTGTCGAAGATAGCAACAACTTGATAGTTCTTGTAATTCCAAGAGCGGTTGGGAACTCGACAAATTGCTATCTTCAGTACATGACAGTCACCATGATCGTATTTGAACATACATAGATCATCTGTGTGCTTAACCTCAGGGCACTCAGAGATTTTTGGAAGTGGAATCCGCTGACGAGTGTACACATTCACAAGTTCCCACTCGCAATTGTACCCAATATAAACAACCTAATCTCCATTTGCGCCAGCCCAGGACTTACCCTTAAGCGATGGCATCTTGACATCACACGTATCATTATCAAGCGGCATCAACTTGCACAAGGCGAGGTCTCCATCATCCGCTCGCCAATGAGCAGGGTCACGGCGAAAAAGATAGGGAAGATCAAACCGCTCTTGGACCCTTGGGTTCCTTGCAATGATGTTATTAGTTGAGTCGAGAATGGGCTTGAACGAACCTGCCATGCTAGCCGAGGTGATGACGTCGCACCGATCAATGAGTTCCCCCACCACGTCATCTTTCAGATCGGGGCAAGAATAACGGGGTCGTTTCCGGCCTGTTCCCTCCATGGAGAAGACGATCGAACAATTGCAGAAGGAAGGGTGAAGGCAAATGGAGGAGGGAGGAAGAGTATGCGACAACAGTTCCAAATCTAGAGGGAAAGGCGAAGAGTTGGTGGACGGTTGCCAGTTTGCCATGGTACACGAAGAGGCGCCCCGGCCTACACGTCCTTCCAGAAATTGTACAAAAGGACTCGCCGTCGTCTCACTGACATGTTGGAACGGGACCACATGTCAACGAAACATGGTGTGTAATTTCTCGTGCAAAATGCTATCTGGCCGCGTTGGCCCGAGGTGCCGCATTAGTTATCGACCTTTATTTTTTTAATGGCGTGTCGATCAGTTTTGAAGCACGACTAACTGGTATTGTACGCAGAGAAAATATAAACTACTCTACCACTACCCCACCTCCAGTACTAGCAGTATAAAAAAGATATATAGGCTGGAGCTTCAGCGCTTTCTTGCTAAGGGCTGCCCACTTGCTTCTCACACTACCACCCTCTCTCCAGATCTAAAAAGACGGCCCTCTCTCCTCCTCACGGTGGTCATAGATCCGCCGGGAAGAGAATGACGCAGCATTGACGCCTTGATTGCCGTCGGCGAGCGAGGTCACGCACTGACGACAAGGCCGTCCTCTCAGACCTAGCGCCCGCGCGGGATGGCCTCCGTCCCCAAGCTCGCTGTAGTAGTGTGTGCAGAGGATGATGACCATGAGCGAAGCCACTTCCCGCTGACCCTTAGGTATGCTACCTCTTTTCGAGCCATAACCTTGTTCTATTGCCCCATCTACTACGTCGTTGCGTCTGGATCATTTTCCACTCCACCATCTTCCCAATTTGCTATCCTCTACTCTGCTGGCCACGCAGATGAAAACCCTAATTTGCACTATTAAAGGAAACCCTACTTCATGCAGACTAATCCATGTCTGGGTTGAATAAGGAAAGGAAGGGAGACTATACTGTCCAAGAGAGTAGGCACCGAACCCGCAACTAGGTTGAAAAGGGGAAAATCAATAGCTAAGGAACGAGTCTCGTGTCTCTTGGTTGCAGAAGGGTAGAAAGGCATGACAACACAATATAGAATGACCGGGTCGATCGGTTTGTTGTCCTTGCATAGGAAAAAGGTGGCTAAAGAGAACAAAAATGGGACCATAATCCACATATGCTGCCTGGATATTTGTTGCTTTGGGCAACCATACCTCCCTCACCACTCTGCGTCCGTGGAGGTACATCGTACTGGTGCACCCACTGTCCGAATGGGCCTCCCATGCTCTTATTGCCACTTTTTTTTCTGTTAGTATAACGCCAGCAGTCAAGTCAAGCAATGCTACTGCTAAAGTGATGCCACATTTAACTAATGCCGCTCTCAGTCTAATGCCATCCATAAATTTAAGCAATGCCATTTAATGTCACTGGATTATTTCAGGGTTAGCTGTTGATTGTGGATGTATTAAAGATTTTTCAGCTATAAGGCATTCTAATGCTGTTGCACAGCCAGTATACCAACGATGAAACTTGTTACTCCTGTCAGATTTTTGCACTGTTAATGCTTATAGATTACATACCTCACTTTCATGAGACAAGTTAATCTTTTTGTACAGTGTCACCAAAATGCCAAGGCGCTGATGTCATTTTATTTTGGTTAAACTGCACAGACAATTATGAAGACAAGAGGAAAGGTCAAGAGTGGGCACCTCCTCCTCCGGCTTTCTCTTGAGGAGGTCTGTATGTTTGTCTCTAATGCCTGTCGACTACATACCTGACATCATGATGTAATGTTAAGTCATTTCCTTTTGTACATTGTCACTGAATTGTCAAGGCGGTGATGGCATTTTATTTTAGTAGAACTGCACAAAATTTGCTTAAAAGAAGAGGGAAGGTCAGGAATGGCTCACTTTTCCAGAAAAAACTATGTATGCCTTCCTCACATCAGCCGTTGTTGCTTTATTTATTCCTTCAAACAGGTGGTTAGAAACAGTCTTGCTACCTTTTCCCATTAAGAAATTGGAATGCTTATATTTGTGAGTCTATGCTTCAACTAGTGCCACTTTTAGAGTAATCACACTTTCAATATCTATGCAAACAGGGATACTCGATTTTAGTGGAACTGCACAAAAGGTCCAACTGGTTCAACATTAGGAGCATGTTTTTTTTCCCAACCTTTATATCCAATTGGTGGCACTATGAGCTATTCATTACGAAGGTACATGGTTTGCTACTATCTTGCTACTCTTTTTGTACTGTCATTAGATAGTAATACTAGTGGTTTGCATGTGAATTTATTGGCAGGGTGGACCTACATTGGAGGTGCAGGACAGGATTCAATGATTGGATGCTCAATTTCGGTTGTATCGATTTCACCTCTTCCATCACTACGAACATGGATATCCTTGGTGCGATGAAGAATAGGCGCTATATTTCTGCTCCGAACCAGCAAATAAATTCAGTATGAAATTGTCGAGGGCAAAACATAATCAGATCGATTGTCCAAAGTCGTAACATGACGGATGCTAAGCGGAAGAGACATGTTTAAACCGAAAATACAAGGTGTGGTATATGTTTACTAGCTGCTTGATATTTGTGCGACAGAGATGTCGCCCGCTGCTATTTGGCAAACCAACAAAGTGCCCGCAATTTTGGTTGAACTACACAAGAGAATAGTATAGTCATCGCATGCATTGCCATTTGAAAATAGACACAGAAAGATTGGATAGTCACTTCATGGACTACAGAAAAGTAGTATTGTACTATTTATTGGCCAACACTAGGTGCTTCATTGCTTTGGTCTGATTATACAATGGGCATCATTTTGCCTAATTTAAAGTTTGTATTCCGAAAATAGTCTCGCCGTGTGATCGAGAGAAGACCAAATCATATTGTAGTGGATGTTCCTCCATCATGTCTGGTTCATTCTCATGGTTCCAGCTGTTGGTGAAACCACTTACGTTTGCAAGAGGAATTGTAGACTTCACAAACAAATTTGTATTTCAGCCTGTACTGAATGTTGGCCAAGAGAAGCATCCATGTTAGTAGGAAGAACAGATGTTTTTTCTAGATCTTTGCTTTTGGAGCTACATATTTGTATATGATGTGTGAGTCATTGAGATGCATTAACATGTTGATCTTATGTATGGGAATCGTACTAGTTAGTTTTAGTTGTGACGCAAGATCCGAAGTGGCCGATCTTTGCTTTTGGAGCTACATATTTGTATATGATCTGTGAATCATTGAGATGCATTAACAGTTACTTATTTATGTTCGCTCAGTGTTTACAAGTTACTGATGGATCACTAGCTAGCCTACAAATGCGCTCTGGCAGTTTTATTTGCGGCACGAAGATGAAGTGGCAGTTTTTGAATAAAATGCCTACCTCTAAAGAAACCGACAAGCTACACTATCGATCCTACACGGATAAAAATGCCTACCTCTGAAGAAACTGACAAGCTACACTGTCGATCCTACACGGATAAATAGCGGATCACGCACGTACTACCTCCTTTCCTGTTTGCAGGGCTCAATTCAAGAAACGACCTACTCGATCCTACACGAATAAATAGCGGATCACACACGTACTAGTACCTCCTTTCCGGTTTGCAGGGCTTAATTCAAACCTCTCACCAACCAAGGTACTCCCTCCATCCGGGTTTATTAGTCCCGTGAGCAAAGCAGCAAGACCAAGGCATGGCAATAATTAACGGCATGCAGAAGTTTAAGCCTAATAAATTCCAGCGATTTAAGTGGCTGCATGCGTGCCCTCGGCATGCAGAAGTTTAAGCCTATTTAATTCCAGCGATTTAAGTGGCTGCATGCTGCTTCGCGTACTGCCTGTGAGCGATTCTGAGTGCCTGCATGCAGCTGGCCGTAATTAAGGCAGCTAACTCATGCGAAAGAAGATATGCTTTAAATCCGTGGAATCATTATTGACAAGGAGGGAGATGATTCGAGTGCACTCGTTTGACCGCCATGCCGGCGTACGACCCAGACGGGACGGGACGACACAGTCATAATTTCAGTTTCTCTAGTTTTCCACGGCAAGCTGGCGCGCTAAGCCATTATGCATTGAATTCCGATGACCGTCGCGCTACCTTCCGCCTATAAGTACTGTTTCCCGGCTTTCTCACGTGCCACCGTGACCCAACCCGCCATATCCTCATAAGCCCCTACCGGCCCGACGTTGCTCACCACGTCCGCCATGCCCCCGCCCGTCCGAGGTAGGCGACGCCGGAGGCGGTCACCGCCGGAACTAGTGTTCGGGTTTTCACCAGAAGGCAGACGGAGGGAGGAGGCATTCTATCTGTCTTTAGATGGCAATGCAGAGATCGAGGAGTTGTTGGAGCGCAACCGCATGGCGGAGGAGCAGGAGTTGTTGGAGCGCGACCGCCTGGCGGAGGAGCAGCGTCTCGCCGATTTGCATCGCCAGCGGGACATGGAGCAGCAGCGCACCGACGCTCTGAGTCGCGAGCAGAGCACCCGCAACTGGGCCGACTACGTGGAGGCCGGTGCCCGGCAAATAGCCCTGGAGGCTGTCGGAACGCGCTGCGTTCGCGACGCCGATTTTACTACCAGCTCGTCAAGTGGGTTTCCCGCCAGAAGCAGCTTCGTGGACCACGCCGGCATGGAAAGGGCCAACGCGCGCGAGCAACGCGCCCTATCGCACCTCTGGCAAGTCCGAGGCGAGGCGGAGGACGCCGGTGCCGGCATTTAGCATGGACAGCAGATGGCGGCCGGCATCTTCTAGTTAGCTAAGAGTAAGTTAGTACTTGTATGCTACTAGATTGTTAGTGGGAGTAGATAGTTCACTTGGCTATGATGGTTGTCAACGTGGAAGTTCGGTACTCTATATGTGGATCAGACCTGTTACTTTGCTCTGAATGTTGAACTTTACGTTTGAACGTATGGAATGGGCTGTTATTTTTTTAAATGGGTTGTATTTGTCCTCCATGGTTTAGAGGCTGACTTGTGGACCTAGCAAGTTGACGCGTACACAATCAGGAGATGATTGTATGTGGAGAGGATGACAGCAGGGACCCGCCAAGGTCATGGCAGTACGCAAGAAAGTGCCTCCTTATTTCAAGACAATAAAAAAATGGCTCCTCCTAGTGGATTTCTGACATCTGGGTCCCATGCCATTGTCAACGTAGTCAATAAACGAGAGAATTGCACAACGAGCGGCTGACACCAGGGACCCAACAGCTCGCCCAGTTATTTTTGTTTTGGGTTAATTTGATAAATGCCACTCCAAATCTGGTGTATCCGAGAAATGCCACTGCAATTTCCAAACTTTGAAAAATGCCATTTCTAGTGGCATTTTTCGAAGTCTGGAGTGGCGTTTTTCAAAGTTTGCAAACTAGAGTGGCGTTTTTCAAAGTTTGCAAAAATTGCAGTGGCATTTTTCAAAGTTTAGAAATTGCAGTGGCATTTTTATGAATCGCCATAATTGGAGTGGCATTTATCTAATTTGTTTTTGAGACGGAAGCACGGTGTCAACTGGGCTGTGCGGGACACTCTGGCCTGTCTAGACAGCCTTTTCTTTTATGTTTACCACAGACCAGCCCAGTAGTTTTTTTTTTCTTTCTGAAAATGGCTAGCCCAGTTTTTTTGTGATTTGTCAAGTAAGTCGCTTTATCAGGCCTGTTGGGCTGCAAATCTTTCAAGACGAGGAGAGTGGCCTATCAGTAATGAGAAATGGGCTGTACATTTTTAAAACACATCAAACCGGCAATTATTTTCAAATATCTTTTTTTCATTTCGAGATTTTAAATTGCATCGATTTTTATGCGTGGAAAATTTATTGGATTTTATATTGATATACATTTATTTTTAAAATCAGTCTGAATGTGACTCGAAATTTCGGGATTAAAAACAGTTCAGACCGCACCAACATATGCAAAATTTCGTATAATTTTTTAACCGTGGCCACAATATGGGTTGTAATGCTAACATAAAGAATATGGGCTCCAAAAAAAACCCGTAAGAATTAGCAAATGGGCTGTAAATTATTTGAAATAATGGCAGATGGGCCATATGCTGTTTTCCACAGATTTGAGGCTTTCCACAGATGGCGTGTGTACTGTTGGATGTCCATCTAACGGCCCTCGTGCTTCTTCAATCTCTGCTCTTCCTGCTCCAGCCGTTCAAACAAGTGCCGGCGGGACTGCCTGCTCCCTCCTCCCATGGCCGGCCTGGTCTGCCGCACAGAGGCCTCACCGCCCCACCGTACTCCCATCGCTGGCCTAGCCATCCCTCTACTCACCCACACCTGCTGTTATTCTCCGGTGACGGCAGACGAACCAGTAAACCCTCATACAGTCGTACTCCCCTCCACGTGGGAAACAAAAACAACGGCCGAGTCTTCCCTGCCTCCGTGTCATTCCCTTCCTAGGCCTCGCCGTCGTCCACCGCCCTAGTGCTCTCGGCGTGGCATGGTCAGCGTGGTCAACGACCGACATGCATCTGAAGTGGACTGTACGTGGAGAGGCTGACAGCTGGGTCCATGGCCGCATGCAAGAAAATGCCTCCTTATTACACGCAAAATAATGATTTCCTCCACCTGACATCTGGGACCCACCGAAACGGCCTCTGTATTTCACGAAAAAAACGTTACCGCCGCTGACATCTCGGACCCACCAGCTATATCTTCGCACGCAAGGAAGTGCCTCCTTATTACGCACAAAAAAAATGAATACTCCCCCTGCTAGCTGGGACCCAGTATAGTGGGACTACTAAGTTGACGGGGACGAAGGGCTTTGTCAACTTAGTCAATATGCACGATTCTAGCTCAACTGACCATACGATGTCCAACCAACGGCCGTAGTGCTTCTTCAACCTCTGGTCTTCTTGCTCCAGCCGCCCAAACCAGCGCCGGTCGTGCCGCCTGCTCCTGCCTCCCGTGGCCGAATGTGCTGCCGCGGAGGCCTCACCGCCCCCATACTACTCCCACCGCTGGCCAGGCCATCCCTCCACTCCACTCACCCACACCCCCTGTTATTCTCAAGGGCGGCAAAGCAAGCAAGAAAGCGTAACCAGTGAACCTCGTACTCCTCTCCGCGTGGGCATCCACTGCCGCGTCTTCCCCGGCTCCGCGTCGTCCCCTTCCTAGGCCTCGCCGTCGTCCACCGCCGTGGTGCTGTCGGCGCGGCGTGGTCAACATGGTCAACGACCGAATTCCATCAAAGAATACTGTACGTGGAGAGGCTGACAGCTGGGTCCACAGCAGCCGCAAGGAAGTGCCTCCTTATTACGCGGAAAATAATTATTCCTCCACCTGACAGCAGGGACCCATCGGACGGGCCACCAGTATTTTGCGAAAAAATTGTTTCCCCCTGACTGCTGGGACCCACCGGATGGGCCACCGTATTTTGCGAAAAATACGTTCCCCCCGCTGTCAGCTCGGACCCACCGGAAGTGCCTCCTTATTACGCACAAAAAAATGAATACTCCCCCGGCTAGCTGGGACCTACCTTGCTGGGAGGCTGACTTGTGGGCCTACTAAGTTGACGGGGACGAAGGGCTTTGTCAACTTAGTCAATATGAACGATTCTAGCTCCAGTGACCGTACGATGTCCATCCAACGGCCGTAGTGATTTTTCAACCTCTGGTCTTCTTGCTCCAGCCACCCAAACCAGCGCCGGTCGTGCCTCGTGCTCCTGCCTCCCGTGGCCGGCTGCGATGTGGCGGAGGCCTCACCGCCCCCTACTACTCCCACCGCTGGCCAGGCCATCCCTCTACTCACCCACACCCCCTGTTATTCTGCGGCGACGGAAGCCTCACACCGCAGCCAAACCGGTGAACGCTCGTACTCCTCTCCGCGTGGGCATCCACTGCCGCGTCTTCCCCGGCTCCGCGTCGTCCCCTTCCTAGGCCTCGCCGTCGTCCACAGCCCTGGTTCTCTCGGTGCGGCGTGGTCAACGTGGTCATGGAACGACTTCCATCGGACGTGGACTGTACGTGGAGAGGCTGACAGCTAGGTCCACGTCCGCAGCAAGGAAGTGCCTCCTTATTACGTGCAAAATAATTATTCCTCCACCTGACAGCGGGGACCCACCGGACAGGACACCGTATTTCGCGAAAAAAACGTTTGCCCCTGGCTGCTGGGACCCACCAGCTACATCTTCGCACGCAAGGAAGTGCCTGACAGTCGGGACCCACCTAGTCGAAGCGTACGTAGCATTGTCATTCTGGTCGCGAACGGTACGCGTACATCTTGGTCGATCAGAGGCGCCGCGCGTGTCGTAGTAGAGGCGCGCACGTAGCATGTACACGTATGTACAACGGCCAGGGTGCAAGAAATAAAATACGGCCACGTATGTGTGCATACGGGCGAGGTCTCGAACGCCTACTCGCGCATACGTACGGCGAGGGCTCGTTGACATGGCTGGGTCGGAATGGAGAAACAACGTCGTCGTCGTGTTCATGGGGAGGCAACGGAATGCGTGGTGTTCATTGGGAGGCAACGCGGCTGGGTCGGAACGGAATGCGTGGTCGTGTTCATCGGGAGGGCTTGGACAGAAGAGGCGATGGAAACGAGGCCTAGCGTACCGCACAATGGAGGAAACGGACCTCCTACAGTCAAAACGGGGGTCCTGTTGATCGGGAGGGGTGTGGCGTAGCGCAAAACGGAGGAAACGGACCTCCTACGGTCGAAACGGGGGTCCTGTTGATCCGGAGGGGTGTGGCGTACCGCAAAACGGAGGAAACGGACCTCCTACGGTCGAAACGGGGGTCCTGTTGATCGGGAGGGGTGTGGCGTACCGCAAAACGGAGGAAACGGACTTGTGTTGGAGCGCTACGGTCGAAACGGGGGTCCTGTTCATCGGGAGGGGTGTGGCGTACCACAAAACGGTACTCCACGGGATACTGTTCATCTCCACCATCGACCCCCTCCAGCCTCCACGAGCTACTGTTCATCCACCGTCGACCTCCTCCAGCCTCCACGGGCTCCTGTTCATCCACCCCTCCACCGTCTACTGTTCATCCAGCCCTCCACACCACGGGGTCCTGTTCAACCACTCCTCCACGGGCACCCCTCCATCGCCTACTGTTCATCCTGCCCTCCACACCACGGGGTCCTGTTCATCCACCCCTCCACGGGCACCCCTCCACCGTCTATTGTTCATCCTGCCCTCCACACCACGGGGTCCTGTTCATCCACCCCTCCACGGGCACCCCTCCACCGTCTACTGTTCATCCTGCCGTCCACCACACCACGGGGTCCTGTTTATCATTTACAGCTTGTATGGAGAAGTTGATCAGAGTTTGTTAAGTACTTACAAAATCAGGCATCTAACAAGAGTGGCATCGAGCACGTTGAAGTTGAAGAAGAGATGTAAGTCCTCGAAACTCACATCGATGGAACCAGCATCGTGTCGGAAATTATCTCTATTGTAGTGGACTAGCAAACCATGCTGACCTGCTGACATTAGATCCATGCAATATTCATGTAACTCGCGGCAACTGGAGCTGCACTCATCAAAGTTTTCGCCAACAAGAAATGGCTGGCCATGGATGTAATTGCGTGCTTCAAGTAAGTCTGCTTTACTTTTAGCAAGCAACAAACATACTTCTTCATCATCCACGGCGTCAGAAATAATATTGCTCCTTGATTCGAACAAGCTGCTGTTAATTTGGTTCTGGGCGATGAGTGCTTTAAGTAAGAGGCAATCGTTATCTTTCCTCTTCACTTTCCCTCCGCGCTCCCTCGGGGTGTAGCCTTTTTGGCCACTTCCTTCTTGGTACTTGAAGCATTTCTGGCCGAATGTCTGGTTGCCTGCAAGGTAGACTGCCGAGCAGACGGTGAAGCTTGGACGGACTGCTTAGCATATGGTTTATCTATGCCGGATCGCTGAGCTGGCGGTGCTGCTGTGATGAGCTGCTGGGCTGTAGGAGTAGAGGCATCGGACTGTTGACCATGCGTTGAAGCTATGTTGGGTTTCTGCGCAGGTGGTGCCAACTTGTCGGTGTGCTGAGGAGGCCGTGCCAACGCGTTGGTTTGCTGAGCAGGAAGTGTTGACGCATTGGTATGCTGATCACGCGACTGCGGACCGACGGACTGATGAGCAGTCGGTTTTGGACCTATAGACTGCTTAGCAGGCGGTTCCGAAGCATCAAACTGCTTAGCAGTCCGTTCCACCAGGTTGGTTTGCTGAGCATGTGCTGCAGCTGGGTCTCCCCCCGCTGCTTCAGTGGCCGGCATCTGAACTGGTGGTGTGTCTTTAGCAGTTGTAGGCCTTGCCACTGGCTGCTTTGGGGCGGAGGATGACATGGCATGTACGCCACAAAGTCGGGCTGGCTGATCACAAGTTGATGCATCAGCCCGCGAGAGCTGCTGTGGCAAGGAGAGTGTCACCGGTTGAGGGGCGACAGTGGTTGCTCTTGGCGGGGCTTCAGGGATCTCATCGATGAACTCTATTTCCTTTCGTGGCTATTTGATGTGATGTAACAGTGTTTCTCCCAAGGTCCTTTGCTCATCAAAGTCTCCTAGGACATTTTTCAGGGCAAATTCATTGAATCCAGGCTTTACTTCAATCACGTAGCACGTCACACAGCTCGGCTTCAATGGCACATTGTCCAACAAGAGGCCATCTTCCAAGAAGGGTGGGCAAACCCAAGCTATTGCACATTTTAATGTACCTTCATAATGTGTAAGCACGCCCTTCAGTCTGTCTTTCATTCCAGATAGATCAGATATAGCATCATCACAAGTAGCTGTAGTCTCAGTGTCGCTGAGGTCAGCTGATGCACAGCTGCTCTTGTGCAGTGTTGCCGTGCAATAAGCAGCATCCTCCATGCCCGCCTCCCCTCCCATCTGCTGGCTATCTGTCAGTGTTAGAGTCTTCTGCATCATCATTGACTCCTCAACATCCTTTCAAATAGCCGGATAAATCTCCTTCCTCAACCTTCCATACAATACACTCTGCTTCATTTCACTCCTCGCTTTTTTCATGTTGAGCCTCTCTTCTTTGCTGAGTGTGAAAGCCCTCTTGTGCGGGACATTAACACCTATACCCCTTGCACGGCCAGGGGGGCTCTTTTGTTTCCAGAGAAAGGGACAGAATGTCACATGGCCCTAAGTTCCTGTAGAACCTTCCAGGGATCTTGGAAGCCTCTAACATCACTTGATACAGTTCGACGTCATGTGAGTTTTCAAAGTAATAAGTTTCATCACCACGCCTCTTTGCACGTGCCCGCAAGTAGTCTCTGGCGCGTTCGCCCCTGATTTCACTAAAGGACGGATTCCCACCCGCCGCTACTGCTTCTTTGTCCTCCTGGTCCCATATCAATTTCATGTCGTAGTATCCTGCCACACCCAAACGGTGGGGGTGTATGTTCTTCGTCTGAAGTTCCGATTGGTTGAAACTCTTCTCAGCAAACTCTTTAGTTGCCCTGACCCTTTTGAATTATGCCCAGTCTGCCTTTGTAATTTGGGGGTATGCGGGATTGGGTCCTTGCCTTCACTCAAGTACTTCTTGTACAACACGTGCTTCCGGTTTCTCCAAGCATCCCTAGCCTTCTTCAAAGGCAGCGTGTTCCACCTGCATTCTCCATCGCTCGAGCGTTGAAGTGATCCATGATCTCCGGACTATCCTTCGCCGTGTTTACGTGTCGCCTTACGAAACCCGGCAGATTAATGTTGAGCCTTGCCTCGCTAACAAATCCACACACACTCCACGAACCTCGTCGTGCTTTATCTGGTATAGTTGGAGCCCAAGACTTTAAATCAATCTCGGTTACTTCATATACACCTTGAGGCTGGTGTGTGGGCTTCCTTGGAGCGTTCCTCCGTGTCCTGACCGGAAGGGTAATTGCTGCAGCTCTATCCCGTTCAAGATTACTTTATCCCTCACAATCTGCTGAAGACCTAGGGTTGTCCGAATCAGATGAAGATACACCGCCTGAAGCATGAGTGTTGTCGTTGCTACTCGGCATCTACAGAGAACACATGCGAAACTCGGGAAAGGAGGATAAACGTAAAACTAACAACTTGGTATCAAGCTTTCTAAACATGACATGCAATAATTTAGAAAAGGTACGGCTAATTTGCTAAGTTTGTGTGACTCGGGCGCCCGCGGTCTGTAAATAGGCAGTAACTTATTGGAACAAATACATCTTATGTGTAGTAAGGAAGGTAGATAATGAACATATATACACTCTCCGTTATTTTATAGCCAATTTGGGAACATACGGAACGAAATTGGAAGAGGGATTGCGAGGAAATATGCCTCACCGCGATGGAGAGCAGTAACTAGCAGGCTTCTTAATGCAAACCCGGCCGGACCATAGGAGAGGCGAGGGTTACTGCATCGATATGCTCGAGGGTGGCTGGCGAGCAAACGAAGACGGCGAGGCATGGGCCGCCACGTGTTGGGAACGACAGTGGAGGTAGGCTTGACGCTGAAGAGCGGGCACACGGCCGGGGTGAGCACGGCGGCGCCGGAGAGGGTTCTCTGTGGATCTAGGGGAGGGGGAGCTGGCGATGGAGGTTGGGTGGACTAGTTGAGTGAACCGTGGGCGGACGGTGGGGGGTGTTGGCGGCCAGGTGAAAAGGGTGAAAAATATCCCTGGCCGCCGCGCGCGCGGAAAGTCCTATGGAAACGGTTGCCTCTAAGCGCTCGTGCGCACAAACAAAATAATTTCGTTTGAAATGAAGGCATACTAATTCTGTAATAAAGACGTGATTTCATCGTTTCGCCTCTAAATTTTTCCCACGTAAAGCAATCACAATTATACCTCGGGTTTGATATGCTGGCGCATTTCAGGTCTCGTGTGCTATATGTAAGACATTTTTTGGCATTTACTGTGCATTTTGGCATATAAATCAATTCCTTGCCGGACTGCATTTCCTATCAAAAGATATGAGGATTGTCGTTCAATCTGGGAGCATCCAATGGTGCAGACATATGACCCGTGGGGTTCGAGTTCTGGCCAATCAAAACGCACGACTCAGATCGCGCATGCAGCAAAGTGGGGGTGGCATCGGCCATGGTTTGGTAGGCACACGGCTTTCGTGAGTGAACCGTCTGCTATTTGAAAACATTTGTTTTTGAGGGGCTATTTGAAAACATTTACATGTGCTGTCGAAAGGGATGAGGGTCGCCGTTTGATCAAGGAGAATCCAACGATGCAGACGTACGATCCGTGGGGTTTGGGTTCTGGCCAATCAGGACACACGACTCAGATCGCGCGCGTGGCAGAGGGGGGCATCGGCCACGGTTGAGTGGACACAGCTTTCGTGAGTGAACCTTGTGCTATTTGAAAACATTTACATTACCTAACATCATATTTTTGTTCGAATGAAACATGAGTTCATCGTTCCGCCTTCAATTTTTTTCCACGGTATCTACCATGCATGTAACATCCCAAAATTCTAAATTTTGGAATGTTATATTAAATAAATATTTTTGATTGTCTGTTTGATTGTGGTGTAATTGTCTGTGTGAAACTGAGTGAAATTTGAAAACCTTTTGAAAGTTGAATGAGAGGAAATAAAAGGACTTTCCCAAAACTTTCATCTTGCATTTTGATCTTCATGAATTAAAATTCATTTCATCACAAAACCCTAGAGTGAGGATAATATGACTTCTTCCATTTAAATAAATGAAAAGGGTTTTGAAAAGATTTGAATTCCATTTAGAAATATTTCAAATTCAGAAGCTTTATGCAACTCAATGATTTTCATGAGAGAAGATAAAATAACTTCTTCAAATTATGTGAAATATGAGTTGGAAGAAAACAAATTGAAAGTCATTTGGAAGCATTTTGAAACCCACTTTCAATTTGGAGTTATTTGAATTTCTAATCAAATTATATTTTCTCCAACAAAATGTAACATATGGAAAATAGGGTAAAATGATTCCCTACATTAGAAAAATGGAGAAATTGGATTTGAAATCACTTTGGTATTTTAAAATAATTTTAGTTGCATTTTTAATGCAACGGTAGCACTGTTTGCTTTATATAAAATTTTGTGGATTTTATTTGTACCTGCCCAGCACTGCGATTTGTGAGCAGTCATTTATTTGATGTTTTTTTACAGCCACAAAATAACACCCGTTTCTTCAAAACTATTGTATGTATTGCGTGTATCTCCCTCTATCTTCCGTATCTCATCCCAAAACCCTTGGACCTAATAGATGATGAATGAAGATGGAGTTGTATTTCCGGGATCAATGACACAGTCGGAGGAAGCACAGTGGATATGGAACATGGAAGATCGCATGAAGGAGCACCGTATTGAAGGAGAGTATATGGTTCCATACACCTTACAGCGCATCACACAAGGTGCTGCAACATGGCGAGAGATACATCAAGCTATACAAGGATGGAATGGAGCAAATGCTTGGAAAAAAAATTCAAGATGATTCTATTGAGGTATCGTCTTATCAAGAAGCCATGTGACCGTAAAATGAAGAAGCAAACTTGTGCATGCAAGATATGTGGAGAAATAGGACACACCCATGAGGAACACAGGGATGGAAACACTCATTGTGAAGAACATCACCCAGAGGAAGAATGCCCCACTAGGCAGGTGACTTGCTTCTTGTGTGAAGGAACTACTCATTACCCAATTCAGTGCCCAATTTACCCCAAGGTACAAGAGATTACCAAGCAGCAGAAAGAAGCCGTGAAAGAAACCCTCATGGAAAATTCAGAAGAACCTGCGATGAAGGAAGTTATTGAAGACACTGATGGTGAAAGCCTAAATAGATTTTTCGCCCAAGCCTGCTATTCATGTGGAGAAGAAGGACATTTTTCAGAGTATTGCATGAAGGAAAGCCAAGAGTATCTCAGAGACTTCCCGACAACAGAAGTGAAGTTTGACCCTCAAGAAATAGAAGCTCTGATCATTACTAGGAAGAGAAAACGAAGGCAACCCAGAACAACCCAATTTCTGCAGAGAAGGACCTGAGTCATATCACTTGTTGCAGGTGCAAGGATTAAGCACTACAAAAAAAAGACACATCTGTGACATTTTGGGCCGAACGAAATTTTTCTGTCTTACATATGACACTTCTATGACGATAATTGTGACAAAACCCGGTATCATCATAGATGTGGTGGGCTCCTACTTCTATGACAAAAAATCATGACAAAAAATGGGCTTTTTGTCCTGGGCGGGCTGGAGACGCAGCTGCATGACATTCTTTGGGCCGTCCATGACGGAAAAACCCGTGGTAGAAGCGAGGGGAGGAAAATTTCGGGAGTTCCGGTTACGGTGGGAGGTCGGGGCCGAGCGATGCTGCGTTCTCGACACGACGCTGCAGCGTGTGAGGCGTTGGCTCTAATCGAACCCGAGCGAGGCGTTGGGCTCTAATCGAACCCGAGCGATTGCCGCGCAGCTACGCGTTCATCGAACCCGAGCGATCGATCGATAGCTATTAACTAAACCCGATCGAGCGATTCGCTTGGCTACTGCTGCTAATGAAGCCCATCGATGGGATGAACAGCGAACGTTATGGGGGGTTTGGATGAGCAGTGGCGGTGGCGCTGCCTCTGGATGAACAGGACCCGTGGTGTGGTGGAGGCTGGATGAACAGAGAGCGGTGGAGGGTGCCCGTGGAGGGTGGATGAACAGGACCTGTGGTGTGGAGGGCGGGATGAAGCAGAGACGGTGGAGGGGTGCCCGTGGAGGGTGGATGAACAGGACCCGTGGTGTGGAGGGCAGGATGAGCATAGATGGTGGAGGGGTGCCCGTGGAGGGTGGTTGAACAGGACCCGTGGTGTGGAGGGCTAGATGAACAGTAGACGGTGGAGGGGTGGTTGAACAGTAGCCGGTGGAGTAGCGCGGTGGAGGCTGGATGAACAGGAGCCCGTGGAGGCTGGAGGAGATCGACGGTGGATGAACAGTAGCTCGTGGAAGCTGGAGGGGGTCGACGGTGGAGATGAACAGTATCTCGTGGAGTCCCGTTTTGCAGTACGCCACACCCCTCCCGATGAACAGGACCCCCGTTTCGACCGTAGCGCTCCAACACAAGTCCGTTTCCTCCGTTTTGCGGTACACCACACCCCTTCCGATCAACAGGACCCCCGTTTCGACCGTAGGAGGTCCGTTTCCTCCGTTTTGCGGTACGCCACACCCCTCCCGATCAACAGGACCCCCGTTTCGACCGTAGGAGGTCCGCTTCCTCCGTTTTGCGGTGCGCCACACCCCTCCCGATGAACAGGATCCCGTTTCGAACGTGGCCGGTCTGTTTCCTCTGTTCTGCGGTACGCCAGGCCTCATTTCCATCGCCTGTTCCGTCCAAGCCCTCCCGATGAACACGACCACGCATTCTGTTCCGACCCAGCCGCGTTGCCTCCCGATGAACACGACGCATTCCGTTGCCTCCCCATGAACACGACGCATTCCGTTGCCTCCCCATGAACACGACGACGACGATGTTTCTCCGTTCCGACCCAGCCATGTACACGAACCCTCGCCGTACGTATGCGCGAGTAGGCGTTCGAGACCCCGCCCGTATGTACACATACGTGGCCGTATTTTCTTTCTTGCACCCTGGCCGCTGTACGTACGTGTACATGCTACGTGCGCGCCTCTACTACGACACGTGCGTGCCTCTACATCGACCAGTATATATGTACGTACACGTTCGCGACCAGAATGAGAACGCTACGTACGCTTCGACCAGGTGGGTCCCGACTGTCAGGCACTTCCTTGCTTGCGAAGATGTAGCTGGTGGGTCCCAGCAGTCAGGGGGCGAATCGTTTTTTTGCCCGGATGCACTTCCTTGCGTGCGAAGGTGTAGCTGGTGGGTCCCAGCAGTCAGGGGGGAAACATTTTTTTCATGAAATACGGTGGCCCGTCCGGTGGGTCCCTGCTGTCAGGTGGAGGAAACATTATTTTCCGCGTAATAAGAAGGCACTTCCTTGCTGCGGCCGTGGACCCAGCTGTCAGCCTCTCCACGTACAGTCCACGTCCGATGGAAGTCGTTCCTTGACCACGTTGACCATGCCACGCAGAGAGCACCAGGGCAGTGGACGACGGCGAGGCCTAGGAAGGGGACGACGCGGAGCCGGGGAAGACGCAGCAGTGGAAGCCCGTGCGGAGAGGAGTACGAGGGTTTACTGGTTCGGCTGCGGTGTGAGGCTGCCGTCGCCGCAGAATAACAGGGGGTGTGGGTGAGTAGAGGGATGGTCTCGCCAGCGGTGGGAGTAGTACGGGGCGGTGACGCCTCCGCGGCATCACAGCCGGCCATGGGAGGCAGGATCACGCGACACGACCGGCGCTGCTTTGGGCGGCTGGAGCAAGAAGACCAGAGGTTGAAGAAGCACTACGGCCATTGGATGGACACCGTACGATCACTGCAGCTAAAATCGTTTATATTGACTAAGTTGACAAAGCCCTTGGTACGCGTCAACTTAGTAGGCCCACAGCTCGGATTTGGCAGAGAACATATAGCCCATTTTCGATTTGTAAGAATGTACAGCCCATTTTTTAATTCTAATGGAATTTACTACAACCCATTTACAGTTTGTTAAAAGTACAGCCGAACTTCTAGCTAGGACAACGATTAATAATTTCAAACAACCACTCAAAACAGAATTAAAAAAAATTCCCACATTCTGATGGGATCCGAAATATTTTTATCCAAAATTTCTAGTCAGGTTAAATGTAATTTCGAAATAAAGTTGTATTACGTTAAAATCCAACGAAATATTGCACGCGCAACAAGTAATGAAATTAAAATTTTCAACCAAAAATAATATATTTTTGAAACTAATTACGTGTTTGGTGCATAGTAATTGTCCAGTTATTATAATTACATCCCATTTATTATTTTCTTAAATTCCATTTTCTTGTTAAGCCTAATGCATACCTCCTAGGAAAGTTTGCTGCCCAGCGGGGCGGAGAATAACAAGTTGACCCGGATATTGTGTACAACTGTCGGCCCAGTTGCATTGCTGATGTTGAAAAAAAGCTATTTTTTATACACACATTTAAATTTTTTTGTATAGATAAGGAACATTTTTTATACACACATTTAACAATTTTTAAATACATGATTAACACTTTTTAAAACATATTTTTTAGTCAACAGTGGCCCCACAGCGAGCGGAGGAGGTCACAATACACATATTTTTTAAATACATGGTTAACACTTTTTAAAACATATATTTTAGTCAACAGTGGGCCCACAGCGAGCGGAGGAGGTCACAATACACATATTTTTTATATACATGATTAACACTTTTGCAAAAATAGTTAGCCCACAGCGAGACAAGTAGCTCTAGTCGGCCCACAGTGGGCCGACAGGACCCAATCAGCCCACAGGTGGGCGACAGGGCAGTCGGCCGGTGTGAGGCCATTCGAACTAATCGGCGGCTGTGGGCCGACTAGGCCCAGTCGGCCTGCAGCGGGCCGACGATGTATTATTTTTTAAAAAAATTTACCCAGCGTAATATTTATGAAAATTTATAAAAAAATGTATTATTTAAAAAAATAGCGAAAAAAGCCTGTGTAGTACAATACAACCTAACATGGTTACTCAGCCCACATTCAGCGACACCGGAAAGGCCCAAACAAGGCTTCTGTACAACTTTTTGAAGTCACTGAGCTCAATTAATAACTTAAGAAAAAAGTTAGATTACAGTGGAACCTAATTAAAAGCTGTCACGAGCAAATAAATAATTCAACGGGTCCCTCTTGTGCGTGTGCGTGTGTGTGTGTGAGAGAGAGAGAGATAGAGAGAGAGACCCATCGGCCGGTGCTCGTAAATACATCTTTCAGCCATATGCATTGCTGATGCTCAGTAAAAACTTATATAGTTGACACAATCATATAGAACATCATAGTACACTGAACTTGCATACAAAAGTTTCACGCAGGCGGCACAATCAGGATGGAAGCAGTGGATCGATACGGGAAGGGCTATGTTGAAACCAACGAAGTCGTACATAATGGTTCATCGTCTTTATCAATGACGGGGAAATATCTTGAATGTTGTGCAAAGAAAACAGACAGACAACACAATAAGTTCTGCTAGCACATTAAGTTGATGTACAACCCTTTCTAAAAAAAGTTCAGGTACAAAATTAGAACATGTCACAATCAAATGTACTGGCATATCAGTGCTTCACACCCATAGCTCGGATTTAACTAGTATCTGACAAGATTCAGTTGTTACCTCAAATTAGAGCACAACCAGGCAGCCAGCCCTGCCTCTTCTCCCAAAGAAGCAGTGGCCTCCGCCGCGCTATGGAGTAGGCCCTGTGCCATCCATCGTTCCGAGCAACACAGGGAAAGTCCGACGTTGACTCTGTAATGGGCGAGTCGACGGACCTCGCACCAGTGGGGGCGGCAGGACTTCGATTGATGGATTGACCACTTCTTCGACATGCACGAACACTCGATTCAGGTACATCCCCAACGTGGTCCGCGGCGGCCTTGGTGGTGACGAATAGTACAACCCTGGTTCCTGCACCGGTATCTCAACACCAATCACCTTCGGTATGGTGGACGGCTTCTTCATCCATGCCATAACCATCAGAGCCCAGCTGTCTGGAGGAACAAACATACTTACGAGCTCACCTCCAAGGTCGTTGATAAGCTCGTTCATGGACTCGCTGTTCCAAACACGTCGAGGCATGCCGTGGAAGGTAAGCTTTGTTAAAAACTCAAGCTCAGAGGGCACCGAGCCCTATCCTGGGTGCCACCGATCAAAGCTCACCAACGCGCCATTGCAGAACAAACGCCGGGAAGATTCGAACACACGACTGCAGTCGAAAGTTGTCCGGAACCTGACGAAGAAATCAGCCGATGGCGGACAGACTTCGACGAGCAAGTCACTTATTTGGATGCCGTGCGCAATGCCAAGAGCTTTGACAAGGTCATCTGGCGAGACGGGAGGCCGGTCGCCGTTGATGGTTACCATCAGCACTTTGCCGGCAAACTGGTCGTCAAGTGCCGCCATGCCACCGCTTGAGCGACAAGATGGTGATCAAGGCAGACGGACCTCAGGATCTCTGGCTCGGAGATCCGCGTTGACCGGCGACATGATAGTGCGCTTGAGTACAGGGAGTATAGGAGGGGGATTTGGGGGAACTGGAGTAGGAATCGAGATTCCAGAGGTGGGGGAGGGGCGGAAGACTAGGGATGAAAAGGTAGCATGAATTTCGAGCACGCGCCAATATGCTCTCGGCGCGCAAGCGCACGAAAACATCGGTGGCGCCCACATGTCGGCCTAAGAGTCCTTATTCTTTCTTTTTTGGTGAGCCAGGCCTTTTTTTAGGATCTTTTGAGAGCCCGGCCTGAGAGTCATAATTGACCTGTTTGGCATTGTGTTACTACTCGGCCCATATTCAACGACACCTCACTGGCCCAAACAAGTGTACATCATCGAAAAGACACTGAGCTCAAATTATATAACTTGAAAAAGGAGATATACGAACACTGGAGAATGGTGATGCCCTCGTTTAGCCCACCAAGAGTTCGAGACAATAAACAGTTCAAACAACGATATATACAACATTCAAACACCGACTAGTGACTACTATCGACATAAACAACAAGACATGATAGTTCATAAGAAGTCTTGCTACACCACCAAAACACACCCATCTGCGGCAGCTCGGACTCTCGTGATCCAGGCGAGAATGACATTCTAAATGAAGCAACTATTACATAGTAAGAGTGACATAGACGAGGATGACCAAATGACAAGGAATATGCATAAAAAGAAAGAACTACCCATCCGAACCAGCAGCAAAGACAACAAAGTCATTCAAGAGATGATCCAACACCATCATAATTTGCAGCCCGCTTTAGCGACTAGTGATCCGGAGACACCAAGACTCCACCCTTCGATGCAACAGCCCAATTACCTATCAACACGAAGGCTCGAACCACATCATCGCTCTGTCAGAATTGAGACATCCAAGGATCAAAGTTAATCCGGATGCCTTTGTCATTCTCACCTTCTTTTGGCTGCAGGCTGTATCGTTGACAATCGGGGAGTTTGCTCCGAACTCCTAGGGCTCACCGTGTAGACACAGTTTTCCATAGCAAATAGAGCCTCTCGCCATCAAGGTCCTTGCCAACGGTGATCTCTGGTTAATCGGATAATTGAGTCCGAGAAATGAGAGTGTGAACCAAGGCTGTTTACCCGCCCCAACTAAAAATCCAAAATGCCCCAACAAGTTGGTATCCTGCTCATAGACGTAACAGCCACTGTCCGGATACTCACGTATTACACGGTGCTTGTATACAGTGGGTTTTTTGCAATATAACTTTTCCGGCTCATGTGTCCGAATGATCATCAGTCTTTTGTCGTCGTCTGATCGAGCGAGGAACCAGTTGTGCTTCCCTGTTTTTGGCGAAGGTGGTGTGATTACAAAGGCGATAGAATCTTGTAGGGACACCGCATCATATCAAAAGGGTAGGCATTGTTAATGTAAGATCAGCATTGTTCGGAGTATGAGTAGGATAATGCAAGAAACAGCATTGATATGTCCTGTTGGAACTGGGAGGAAAATACAGGAAATGTATCTGGGTTCAAAATATAGAAGTGCCATGCATTGTTATACTCATGTTATCTCGCAATCGATTCTTCACAGGAAACTACCATGTCATGCATGTTATGTAATCATGTTTTTTCCTCACAAACAAATTCTTCAAGGTAACTAACAGACCATGCATTGTTATATACTCGTGTTCTGTGGGCAAATTTTTTGTGAGGATATTATTCTAGCCATTGATTGCTGAAGGGCGAATATAGGTATGTACACATGGTAAGCATTGCAGGATTTCACTACTTCCAAATATAGAGTTCTCCATATGCACAATTACTTCCCTAATGTATGGTTAGATGAAACCAACAGTGTGGTGCATGTTTCTACATCATGAAAATGAGGAAACTAACATGAGAGGAAACAACTTACACGCGCCGTCCCAGCAATACGTGGTGCCATCTGCTTTGTCGATCCCGTAGATGATGCCATTGTGTTCAATAGCATCACAGAAGTGTGTATCAGCTTTGACGATGATCCACTGCGAGCAGAGTTGTCTCCAGCTAAAGAAGGCACCAGCGTAAAGATAGGCGAGTCCGTGGTCGAACAAGGCAATTAGCTTGAAGTCTGCGTAATTCGCATGTCGTGTGGGCACTTGGCAGATTACAATCTTCTGCAAAACAAGGTCCGTCCAACTGACGTTGTAATCTAGATGACTTGGACCGCGATGGTAATACTCTATATAATCCAACGGAGGAAGGATAATCTCATGGGAGGTCTGGAAGTTCACGAGCACCAACTTTTTACCATCTTCTCTGAAGGCAGCCATCCAGTGGGAGTTCATGCCGACCCAGTACATACCTGCCAAGAAGTTTCGGGCGATGGTGATCGGATCGATGTCGAGGGAAATGATATCTGCGCCCACTACATACCTGCAAAGAAGTTTTGGCTAATGGAGATCGGATTGAAGTCGAGGGGCATCATGCACGCCCGTATCATGGTGAGCGAATCTCACAAGACCAGATAGCAGCAAGTAGGGTGTCTTGAAAAGCTTAGGCCTCGCTCGACGATGGCCGTGTGCATGTCCTCGAGCATGCAGCCAGCCATGAGGCGCTCAACATATCCATACACGCACAATGAGGTCGAGGATGTCACCTGGGAGATTGCTCCAATCGCGGCTCATATGGATGCTCATGCGGTTCGCCTTCGGCCATGGTGGAGTTTGGAAGGGGCTTGATTTACGGGGAGAAAGATGTCGGTCTTTGGAGCGGCTAGCGAGGGAATAGTGGTACTGGGAGGCGAGTGAGGCGACGGTACACGGGGGCACAGTGAGATGGAGACGGAGAAGGAGATGGAGATGGAGTGGTGCTATGGGAGCGGAGAGGGAGACGAGGCGAGGCGCCAATGTGCTATACAGCGGCGGTGACAGACTGCACTATGCACAGGGTGAGGCTAACTTTGGTAACCCGAACACGCCGCCTGGACTAGTGTCAGGCGCAGGGTGTTGTCACTTCACTGTGAGGACCGGATGAATAGTATTTTGACCATCAAGTGTACCACAGTTGTACTACCACTACTACTAGTAGTAGGTACATGAGTACTCCAGTATTGTATAGCGTAAATAGGTCTCCCGTGCTAGCATGCCTGTTCACTTCATCCTTCAGGTATCATCCATATTGCGAGCAGAACCAAATTCTCGTGCATGCACAATCAACGCTCTGCCGCGATGCATGCAGTGGTCGTTCTGGTGCATCAAGGACGGCATGCAGATCGTTCCACACTTGAGAAGAGGAAAAATGGAAAGGTAGAACATGGCAGCAGGGGAAGAGAATGCTGGCTAACGAGGCTGGGAAGGGATCGAGCAGGAAGTTAATGCTCCACGCCTAAAGGTTTTGGGAAAACCTGATTTTCATGAGGTGACTTATACTCACCTAAACGGAGGGAGTATTCCTTAACCAGAGAATGTTGTGTCTCCCACTCACGCGCTCAAAAAAAACTACGACACATTTTTTTATCTGTTTGCATAGGTCCCACCTATCAGGAAGGATGGGCACGTACACGAACAATTTGCATAGCCTTTTTGTTTAGTCTACCTAGCCGTCTAATCAACTGCCTGCACGCCACTTCTCCCATTTACTCCTTCTCCATCGGGAACTGATTCTCCTCGGCTTCTTCACCTCCCCTTCGTCTTCATTTGCATCCAAACCCCACTGCGTTCACATTGTTTTAACCTCTTTAAAATAATCATCTACTACTTTAGTTAGACTAGCCATCTAATCCTAATTCTCCAAACCACAGCCCTCCGTTCCAGCGGTTCCAAATGGCGATAGAGATCGAGATGCAGGTTTTTAGCATCCAACATGTCCTCGTCGAAGGCTCGATGTGCATAGTTGCCACCATCACCGTCCACCCAAGGGTTGTTCGGCAGTGGATCAACAATGTATCCAACTCCCTCGAAAAGGTAGAGACGAGGGTCATCGGTCTCGACACAGAGTACATGGAGCGTGCCCCTGGGAAGATCCAGCGCGCCGTCGTCCTTCAGCTGTGCCTCGAAGATGATGTTTTGGTGTACCACATCATACACTCGCCCTCCATACCAGGTGAGCTTCACGATTTCTTGTCTCGGGAGGACGTATACTTCTATGGGGCAGCCATCGAAGGGGACAAACAGAAGCTGGAGTTGTACAACCTTGATTTGAAAAGCATCGCTGACCTACAAACCAGAATCAAAATTCCTGTAGAAGTTTGTGATAAATAGACACCATCCCTATTCGACGTAGCAAATTTTGTGCTCGGTACAAATCTTCAGAAGGGTGACGAGACGGTGGCATTAAGGTCGTCTGGATGGGAGAATTATCCCTTGACGTACAAGCGGATAAAATATGCTGCCCTCGATGCCCGTGTGAGTTTCGAGATAGCTGCAAGGTCTAAAGAGCTTGTTGCGAAGCCGTCTCCCACAGAGAATGAGAAGAAGAAGAAGAAGAAGAAGAAGAAGAAGAAGAAGAAGAAGAAGAAGAAGAAGAAGAAGAAGAAGAAGAAGAAGAAGAAGAAGAAGAAGAAGAAGTAGAAGAAGAAAAGGCTGCACCAGCAGGAGGGCATTATGGATGGATGAACTATTTCCTCTCTTGTAAAAAAAATTATTCCCTCTCGGTGTATATTGATATAGATGGACTATTTTGATGGTGTGCATGTCTTTGGAACAGAGTAGTAGTGTGGGTCCGCTTGACTATAAGGAACTATTTATCCGCATATATAGCTTTCTCTGCTACTCCTTCCAGTGATCGGTATCACGATGCATGTGTCCGTGAGACATGACAGCTTGTCCATGGAAGTTCAACTACGGCGACCATCACATTTCATCTTGCGATTCCCACGACGCCTCTCCAACCCATGGCACCACGCCCCCCGATGTGCGCCTCACCCCTCTCGGTCGCACCGCCCCTTTGCCTTTATGTGCATGACATGTGGGCCACCTAAAATGCGGCGAGCATCAAGTTTCTACCACAGCCACCCACGATTCCCACGACGCCGCTCGAACCCATGAAATCACACGTCCCCTGACCTGCGGCTCACCCCTCTTGGCCCCACTGCCCCTCTGCCTACGGGAGCATTACATGTGGACCAGTCACCTATCGGGTCCACATGTTATTGACTCAAAGGTAGGTGTAGTAGCTGAAGCTCAGTCCCGACGGCCCCGAGAGGAAATGTAACTCTGCGCCAGGCTTGTGGTGCTCCAGTATACGAACTCGCGCCAAACTCGAGATTTGTTTCTTTACTATACATGCACGCATAACGATTTAATGGACATTGTAATATCAACATGTGATGGGGAGCTCTAAATTTGAATTTGAAACTTATAAAACGAAGAGATTCAAAACAAATAAACTGGGAGAGAGGGAGTATATCGTAGGATGTGTCCCATACAAAATAAGTCCCCTGGTTTGTCACCGCGAAGATGCGGTTAGAAAGGAGCACACGTCTTCCTACTCGTACGGCAACAAATCGGCCGCAGACAGCATGGTCCGCCTTTGACCGCCATGTGCAAGGTTCGTGCTTTCTTATTCAATCTCACTGTGGTCCCATCGTACCAATTCATGCGGTGGCCCGTTGCATGGCTGATCCCAATGTTGGACAAAGGTTCTACGGGAACGGTGTCACCGTTGTAAATGTTGTGCAAATTGATGTCGTACCCTCCCGTACATATGCAAGCCAATCTCCACGTGCACCGAGCCTAACCTGTGAAACAGTGGGCAGGGGGAGAATTAGGAAATGGACACGGAAGTAGTCTTTAGAATGCATTTACTACGTGATCAAACTCATCTTACCTGCTCATCGGAGGAAATCCGAGTGCCCCTCAACGTCGGCATCTCAAGGGGCGTCAACTTGCAACCATGGCCATGCCGCGCTGGAGAGACCCCCAAGGAAACATCCTCGTGCGTTCCACGGAACATCAAGATGCATTTGTATGAGTAGTTTATCTTGTGAGAGAAAAGGATGAATGAGGGAAGGCCTCTAGAGATAGAGATGGACACTACTACAACCAATGTGCTGGCCCGTGCGTTGCAATGGATCCAAAGTAGTAGAATAATACTTGTTCACGTGCTTGAAATATAAACACTCTAGTTTTGATATACATGTCTCAGCAGACATGACAGCTTGTCCATGGAAGTTGAACCACGGCGACCATCACGTTTCTTGTTTCTACCACTGCCACACCCACATGCGATTCCCACGACGCCGCTCCAACCCACGGCATGACGTCCCCCGACGTGGACATAGATCCTCTCGTCGCTATCACTGCCTTGCCCTGCCTTTCCTTCGCTGACAGGTGGGACCCACGCTTATGGGTCCCACATGTCAGTGACAGGAAGGTAGGATTGTTCACGTCAGGGGATCCTCATCGCCCCGACGTGCCCCTCATCCCTCTCGGCCCCACCGCTCCTCTGCCTTTGTGTGCATGATATAGTCCTAATATATTACTCCCTCCGTACCTAAATATTTGTCTTTTTTGAGATTTCAAATGGACTATCACATACAGATTATATAGACATATTCTAGTGTTTCTAGCAAGATGCCCGTGTGTTGCACGAAGTTGATGGAAAAGGTAAGCACAACTTACAAATTGACAGATCGAGTACTAGTAACAGTGATGCATATAATTAAGCAAAGGGATCGCACATGTCGGTATTGACTGGAACGAGAATGCAACAGCACAATAAGAATTAAGGCCATGATGATGCGATCGCAGTGGTGGTTACAGAAGGCAAGAAGAAAGATGGATCCATGTCACGCCCAAGATGCGACCCTATCCAAAAGGAACTCGAAGGTCCCACCAAGGATAGAAGCGCATCTTGAAGACACTTTTGCAAGGTGGATATCATTACATCAACATTACATAATAGATGGGGATACATACATAAGGCACAAATGCCACAAGAATACAACAACATCATATACAAGATCAACATCCGACTACGGATGAAACATAAACAAGCTCAAACGACATCCACCCTCGCTAGCCCAGGCTGCCGACCGCAACCTATCCCCGATCGAAGAAGAAGCGGAAGAAGAACTCCAATACAAGCAAACATCGCTCTCACGTCATGATCATCGCAAACCTGTACCTGCAATCGGTGGTGTAGTAATGTGAGCCACGAGGACTCAGCAATCCCATTACCATGGGTATCAAGACTAGCAAAGCTTAAAGGGAAAGGAAGGGGTAAAGTGGTGAGGTTGCAGCAGCTGCTAAGCATATATGGTGGCTAACATACGCAAATGAGAGCGAGAAGAGAAACAAAGGAACGGTCGTCAACTAGTAATGATCAAGAAGTGATCCCGAACTCCTACTTCGTCGCCGACATAACCCAAGAAACCGTGTTCTCCTCTCGATCAACCCCAAAAGAGACACTCATGGTTACGCATTACGGTTGGTGTATTTTAGAAGAGTTTGCTTCAAGTTTACTACAACCGGATATTAACAAATTCCCATCTCGCCACATAACCGGGCACGGCTCTCGAAAGTTTATACCCTGCAGGGTGTCCCAACTTAGCCCATGATAAGCTCTCGCGATCAACGAAGGATATTCCTTCTCCCGGAAGACCCGATCAGTCTCGGAATCCGGCTACAAGACATTTCGACACAATAAAACAAGACCAGCAAAGCCGCCGGATGTGCCGACAAATCCTGATAGGAGCTGCACATATCTCGGTCTCGTGGCACACCGGATGAGCGAAGCGTCAGAACCGACGTAACCCAAGTTGCCAAGGAATGGTCCCAGACGGTGCTCTAGTTTGGACCAACACTGAGGAGCACCGCCCGGGGTAAAATAAAGATGACCCTCGGGCTCCGAAACCCAAGGGAAAAAGGGCTAGGTGAGGCAAATGGTAAAACCAATGTTGGGCCTTCTTTGGAGGAGTCTTATTCAAAGCGAACTTTCAAGGGGGTCCCATAAATCACCCGACCGCGTTAGGGACGCAAAATCCGGGGACATAATACCGATATGACGGAAACTAGGGCGGCAGGAGTGGAACAAAACACCAGGCATAAGGCCGAGCCTTCCACCCTTTACCAGGTATATAGATGCATTAATTAAATAAGATATATTGTGATATCCCAACAAGTAAACATGTTCCAACCAGGAACAACATCTCCATGTTCCAACAAGGAACAAACTTCATCTTCACCTGCAACTAACAACGCTATAAGAGGGGCTGAGCAAAGCGGTAACATAGCCAAACAACGGTTTGCATAGGAAAGGTGTCAAAGGTTAGAGGCTGACATGGCAATTTGGGATGGCTTGATAAACAGGTAATAGGTAGCGCAGCATAGCGATAGAACGAAGCAACTAGCATAGCAATCATAGTAGTGAGATCCAGGGTAGCGGTCATCTTGCCTGAAATCCCGCAAGGAAGAAGAACGAGTCCATGAAGAAGACGAACGGATGAAGCCGAACCAAGCGTAGACGAACGAATCCTCACGATCGCAACGAAACAGGAACTATCGAAAAGAAGCACACAACATAGTAAACACACCACACATGAACAAGACACGATGCACAACAAGCATGATGCATGACAAATCTAGATGAGGCTACTCATGGCAAGAGATGATGCAAACAAGAGCAACACATCAAAGCAAGTTTAAATGAGGCCGGAGACAACATAGAACAATTCCGGTAAGTCCTCATATGCAAATTTCGAAATTGGTCCAGATCTGAATAAACCTTATGTTCAAGTTGTTAAACAGAAAGTTAAGATGCACCACGATGATCTACGCGAAATTCTAGTCAAGTTACATATAAAGTTCATTAGATTCGGAGCTACGGCCTAGAAGATATGAGCAAAACAAGATAAACATGGCATTGATGCAAAATGCATTCAAGCATCAAACAAACATCTCAAAACAAGGATGCAACATGATAATATGAAGCTACATGCAAAATCAAGAAAGTTTCATATAGAGCACACTCAAAACGGAGCAACGGTTCAACACATACAATCTATACAAGTTATAGCAACAATCTGTCCAAAACAGCAACTAGGCATATTGCAAGCACCAAAACATCAAGCTACAACATCTCAATATGAAAACAAAAGGCATGGGCATGAAGTACAGGTAAAGCATGACAAAACATGAACACTTAGCTATCTCCAGAAATCACTAGAACATGCTCAAAATGACATGGCAAGATTACAAATAATAACAGTTTCAGACTTTAGCAGAAATAACATCAGGTTGCAATGTTTAGAGCTATGAAACAACATGCTACAGGAACTTATCATGGCAAACAAAGGCATGGCATGAATCTACTAATTGCATAGATCAAAAGTCCCTTACTGACCATGAGCCAAAAAGGATCAGAAAATACGATGGCACCCATGTAAACATGGCAAGTTATATTACAGATTCATACATGGCAGGAACAACAATATGTAGGCATGTTGGTGAGCTTGAACCACTCACCACAGAGCAATACATGGCATGGCAAGGCAACCAACAGTAAGAAGACATGGCATAGAAGCTATACATGGCAAGAACAACATCATAGCATACTTGGATCAACTACAACAACCTTGGCAAAATTGAATAACATGTAAACAATCTGCCAGGAAACATTTTATAGCAAAAGTAGAGCTCGATTGACTCAAGCTATGGCACTCCATAATTGCAAACAAGGGCATGGATGGATAGATAATGACCATATGTTCAAAACATCCTTACTGAAGTATCTCAAAATAAGCATGGATCTCTCGGTAGCATCAAGTTTACATGGCATAAAAATATCAGCAAAACAGGGCTGAAATCAGCAACATCATGAAGCCTAGTTTGCATGCTTGTGCTAGTCACCACAGAGATCACAAAAAATACATGGCATACACCCCTGTAAAGATGGCATGGCATATTACAAAACACATGTAGGACTCAAGTCCATAGGATGCACACATCAATCATGGCAAAAATGACAAAAGTGCAAGTTCTGATAAGAATCTGAAACTAACATCACATAGCACTCTTCTAACAGCATTTCGGGCATCAATATGAGCTCAAATGTAAATGATGCAATGGAATGAAATGATGTACTCATCGAGGCGAACAATTTGACATATTACACGTCCAAAACGGAGCTACGGATGCAGAGTTATGGCATGATGAAAATGCATGAAAATAACAGCAGATTCGGGACTTAGTGGAAAATCAACCTCTCCGAGAAGTCAACGGGATCGGACGGAGCGGGATGACGAGATCCGGGACGCGGGACGCCGCGTTTGGATGGCCGGGCGGGTGGATCTCATCCCACCCGCCGGATCCGGCGACGAAGGGCGGCGGCGGCGGCGGCCGGCGAGGGAGAGGAGGAGGCCCGGCGGGGAGGAGCGCCGAGCGCGGGAAGGAGGGCGGGCGGCTCAGTCCCGTGCGACGGGCGGGCAGCGCTGGGCGAGGCGGACTGGCGGCGGGCGCTGGGCTTGGCGGCGGCTGCCGGCCGGCGCGCGAGGGCGCCGGTGGCGGGACGGGCGCCGCGAAGAGGAGAGCGGAGGCAGCGGGCCTTCGAAGCGGGCCGGGAGGCGGTATGCAGGCCCGCGACGGGCTCGGGCGGGCTGGGCGGAGGCGGGTGGCGGCGTGCCACGTGGCGGCGCGCCACTGGCGCGGGCGGCGGCGGGCTTTGTCCGCCTGGCGGACATGTCCGGTCTGTGTGGAGGGAATTTTAGGGTTTTGGGATTTGACCGCGATTTTGGAGGAAGGTGTTTATATAGGTAGAGGGAGCTAGGAGACTCCAAATGAGGTGCGGTTTTCGGCCACGCGATCGTGATCGAACGACCGAGAGCATCGAGGGGAGTTTGCTGGGTTTTGGGCCACTTTGGAAGGGGTGTTGGGCTGCAAACAAAAGAGGCTTTTTCGGTTACCCGGTTAACCGTTGGAGTATCAAACGACCTCCACATGGCACGAAACTTGAAAGGCGGTCTACCGGTGCTATACCAAGGCCGCTTGACAAACCTCGGTCCATTCCGAGACCGTTTAACACCCGCACATGAAAAGAGGTAAAAGGGGGCGCCGGGGAGCATAGGAGTGCCGGATTGCAAAACGGACAACGGGAAAAATGCTCGGATGCATGAGACGAACACGTATGCAAAATGAGATGCACATGATGACATGATATGAAATGCCGATGATGACATGGCAAAATGCAACACGCAAGCAAATGACATGGCAACGACAAAGTGAATAAGCGGCGACACAGGCGATCGGATCCGGGCGTTACAACACTCCTCCACTAACAAGAGATCTCGTCCGAGATCTTAGGACCGAGACGGAAGGAAAAAGGGATGAGGTGAAACAAGAACTCAAAAGAAGAAACAAAGAATCGAGAGTACTCGAGAAAAGAGAGGAACGATGAGAATGACGAGAATCAAATGCTCACGGAAACAAGATAGACTCTGAAAGCACTCGTTCTAACCGGAGTGGTTACAATGAGAAAAGAAACAAATAAGACTGAAAGGATTTAGGCAGCACACCGGTTAAAATGGAAAGATTAGAACACGAACTTAAGAGGATGGAATGATACTTGATGAAAGGAACAACACAAAGCCTCCGGAAGACTTGAAAGAGTTGAAAGAAAAGAACTTAGAAGGAAGGATTGAACTGAGTTGTTGGAAATTCAACAACAAAAGAATAAGCTTGTTGTGGACTTATGGATAACATCTCAAAATTATGAGGTGATCCCCGACCACAAACGAAAAAGATTGAAAAGCTGAGGAGATCGAAGAAATGCAAAACTCCACTTCAAAAGAATACAGAGACTTAATTGCACTTCGAGATGAGAAGAAAAGATACTTGAACTCCACCAACAAAATCTTGATGAACACTTGATGAATGAATTAAATCATGAAGAACCACCATGAAAAACTCCGGTAACAAAAGGATGATAAGATAGAATGAAGGATGAACGAATAAGACGAGCCTTGCGGTGATGGAGGTTCCGACAAGATGGCCGTGGAAATAATTGAACTCCGGAAAAAGAAAAGATGAAAACACTTGGAACTAAGAGATTATTCATCAAGAACAATCTCCGAAGGAAATCACTTGGATGAAATAAGAATAAGATTTATTGTATGCTTATCCTTGATCAAATTAAATTGACGACAAGCAATGGATTTGGCATGCAACTTATTCTTCTTGGAAAAGATTAAGGGAGGATATAGCACAAAACTTGAGAAAATCTTCATGAACCACCGGTAGGATTGGAAAGAACGAATGGATTAATATGATAACAAAGGAAAAAGAATCTTGAACGAACCACCGTGAAAATGAAAATGAACCAAGAGAAAAGAACGGATCGCCGGAAAGAATTAGAAAAGCACGAAGATACTTGAGGGAATTTAGAGAAAAGAGATCGAAGAGATCGCACACTGATTAATGAATGCTTGAACGCAGCACCGGAGGAATATTGAGACGAACGAAGGGGCACGGATATGGAATAATTGGAGAACGAATTTGAAAACTTGGAACGAAGAAATCTTCCGAAAAGATGGCCTCCGGATGATCGAGAGAGAAAGCAACTCCTGAAATGCTCCGGATGGATGAAAAGAATTTGCATGACTGGAAACAATTAGATAGGATAACATCGAGCTAGCACCATGAACCTCCGGGAGAATGGACAAGATTTAAGAGAAAAATCTACGACGGTCTTCAAATGTTGAGAATGACGACGAGAACCACCATGCAGAATTGTTGAGACGCTCCGGGAGAATGAAAAACAAAGTGGTTGAGCCAACAATGAAATGATTTGAAATTGATCTTGGAAAAGGCATCTGACTGATGAAATTCATTCTTACGTCAAACTCCGAAAATAATTGAGAATAACTCCGTGGAAATTAGAAGAGTCAGGTAAGATCCTGGGAAAAGACCTGTGGGTTAGGGCCCACTAAAAGAAAACACCGTTGAAAAAGGATGTTGAATAGATAGATGATGCACCGGAACAATTGAAATATTTGAATGAGGTGACAACCTCGAATTAATTCGAACACAGGCGAATCTCCTGAGATGTCTTGAACTCCGGAATGATAAACTGGCGAGAGGCGAACAAGCAAGGAAAACACTTTAACCAAGGAAAATAATGTGATCAACTCGAAAAACTTGAATTGAATGCATCGGAAAAAGAAAAAGGGATGAAGAATGACGAACGATCTGAAATTCACGGTTGAAATGATTGAGGAAGACTCAAGAGACTCCGCACGAATAAAATTGTGGTCGAAGCAGAGACTCAAACTCCAGGAAGAAGAGGGTGGGAGGGGGGAAAACAAAGGCAACTTGGAAGGGGAAATCGACGAATAATCTTGAATGGAAAACACCGATTGAAATCATTGAGGAAAGAAAGGCAAAGACTTCGCACGAGTAGGATGGATATTCAATTACGGACTCCGGTTCCGAGAAGAAGAAGGGAGGGCGGGTGGGAAAAGAAAGCAACTGAGGATTGAACTTGCAAAGATGAAGAGGTTCGAGTCGACTTGACGAGAAATGCACCGGATGAAAAGAGCTGAGGAACAACTACCAGAAAACCAACTGCGTGATCCTAAAGAAAATTTGAAGGGGAAGAGAAGTAATTCAAAACACCTACGTCAAGATTCCTGACCAGAGCGACGAAGGGACAGAGGAGTAAAAAGAATTCCTACTCTCCGATATAACTAGACTCCGAAAACAGTTTTCTTCTAGACTCAACATCGGCCAAACTACACGATCAATCAAGGGGGCTCCTAGGGTCAGTCGAGGCTCTGATACCAACTTGTCACGCCCAAGATGCGACCCTATCCAAAAGGAATTCGAAGGTCCCACCAAGGATAGAAGCGCATCTTGAAGACGCTTTTGCAAGGTGGATATCATTACATCAACATTACATAATAGATGGGGATACATACATAAGGCACAAATGCCACAAGAATACAACAACATCATATACAAGATCAACATCCGACTACGGATGAAACATAAACAGAAGCTCAAACGACATCCACCCCTGCTAGCCCGGGCTGCCGACCGGAACCTATCCCCGATCGAAGAAGAAGCGTAAGAAGAACTCCAATACAAGCAAACATCGCTCTCACGTCATGATCATCGCAAACCTGTACTGCAATCGGTGGTGTAGTAATCTGTGAGCCACGAGGACTCAGCAATCCCATTACCATGGGTATCAAGACTAGCAAAGCTTAAAGGGAAAGGAAGGGGTAAAGTGGTGAGGTTGCAGCAGCGGCTAAGCATGTATGGTGGCTAACATACGCAAATGAGAGCGAGAAGAGAAACAAAGGAACGGTCAACTAGTAATGATCAAGAAGTGATCCTGAACTCCTACTTCGTCGCCGACATAACCCAAGAAACCGTGTTCTCCTCTCGATCAACCCGAAAAGAGACACTCATGGTTACGCTTTACGGTTGGTGTATTTTAGAAGAGTTTGCTTCAAGTTTACTACAACCGGATATTAACAAATTCCCATCTGCCACATAACCGCGGGCACGGCTCTCGAAAGTTTATACCTGCGCAGGTGTCCCAACTTAGCCCATGATAAGCTCTCGCGATCAACGAAGGATATTCCTTCTCCCGGAAGACCCGATCAGTCTCGGAATCCGGCTACAAGACATTTCGTGACAATAAAACAAGACCAGCAAAGCCGCCGGATGTGCCGACAAATCTGATAGGAGCTGCACATATCTCGGTCTCGTGGCACACCGGATGAGCGAAGCGACAGAACCGACGTAACCCAAGTTGCCAAGGAATGGTCCCAAGACGGTGCTCTAGGTTGGACCAACACTCGGAGGAGCACCGCCCGGGGGTAAAATAAAGATGACCCTCGGGCTCCGAAACCCAAGGGAAAAAGGGCTAGGTGAGGCAAATGGTAAAACCAATGATGGGCCCTTTGGAGGAGTCTTATTCAAAGCGAACTTTCAAGGGGTCCCATAAATCACCCGACCGCGTTAGGGACGCAAAATCCGGGAACATAATACCGATATGACGGAAACTAGGGCGGCAGAGTGGAACAAAACACCAGGCATAAGGCCGAGCCTTCCACCCTTTACCAAGTATATAGATGCATTAATTAAATAAGATATATTGTGATATCCCAACAAGTAAACATGTTCCAACCAGGAACAACATCTCCATGTTCCAACAAGGAACAAACTTCATCTTCACCTGCAACTAACAACGCTATAAGAGGGCTGAGCAAAGCGGTAACATAGCCAAACAACGGTTTGCATAGGAAAGGTGTCAAAGGTTAGAGGCTGACATGGCAATTTGGGATGGCTTGATAAGCAGGTAATAGGTAGCGCAGCATAGCGATAGAACGAAGCAACTAGCATAGCAATGATAGTAGTGAGATCCAGGTAGCGGTCATCTTGCCTGAAATCCGCAAGGAAGAAGAACGAGTCCATGAAGAAGACGAACGGATGAAGCCGAACCAAGCGTAGACGAACGAATCCTCACGATCGCAACGAAACAGGAACTATCGAAAAGAAGCACACAACATAGTAAACACACCACACATGAACAAGACACGATGCACAACAAGCATGATGCATGACAAATCTAGATGAGGCTACTCATGGCAAGAGATGATGCAAACAAGAGCAACACATCAAAGCAAGTTTAAATGAGGCCGGAGACAACATAGAACAATTCCGGTAAGTCCTCATATGCAAATTTCGAAATTGGTCCAGATCTGAATAAACCTTATGTTCAAGTTGTTAAACAGAAAGTTAAGATGCACCACGATGATCTACGCGAAATTCTAGTCAAGTTACATATAAAGTTCATTAGATTCGGAGCTACGGCCTAGAAGATATGAGCAAAACAAGATAAACATGGCATTGATGCAAAATGCATTCAAACATCAAACAAACATCTCAAAACAAGGACGCAACATGATAATATGAAGCTACATGCAAAATCAAGCAAGTTTCATATAGAGCACACTCAAAACGGAGCAACGGTTCAACACATACAATCTATACAAGTTATAGCAACAATCTGTCCAAAACAGCAACTAGGCATATTGCAAGCACCAAAACATCAAGCTACAACATCTCAATATGAAAACAAAAGGCATGGGCATGAAGTACAGGTAAAGCATGACAAAACATGAACACTGAGCTATCTCCAGAAATCACTAGAACATGCTCAAAATGACATGGCAAGATTACAAATAATAACAGTTTAGACTTTAGCGAAATAACATCAAGGTTGCAATGTTTAGAGCTATGAAACAACATGCTACAGGAACTTATCATGGCAAACAAAGGCATGGCATGAATCTACTAATTGCATAGATCAAAAGTCCCTTACTGACCATGAGCCAAAAAGGATCAGAAAATACGATGGCACCCATGTAAACATGGCAAGTTATATTACAGATTCATACATGGCAGGAACAACAATATGTAGGCATGTTGGTGAGCTTGAACCACTCACCACAGAGCAATACATGGCATGGCAAGGCAACCAACAGTAAGAAGACATGGCATAGAAGCTATACATGGCAAGAACAACATCATAGCATACTTGGATCAACTACAACAACCTTGGCAAAATTGAATAACATGTAAACAATCTGCCAGGAAACATTTTATAGCAAAAGTAGAGCTCGATTGACTCAAGCTATGGCACTCCATAATTGCAAACAAGGGCATGGATGGATAGATAATGACCATATGTTCAAAACATCCTTACTGAAGTATCTCAAAATAAGCATGGATCTCTCGGTAGCATCAAGTTTACATGGCATAAAAATATCAAAAAACAGGCTGAAATCAGCAACATCATGAAGCCTAGTTTGCATGCTTGTGCTAGTCACCACAGAGATCACAAAAATACATGGCATACACCCTGTAAAGATGGCATGGCATATTACAAAACACATGTAGGACTCAAGTCCATAGGATGCACACATCAATCATGGCAAAATGACAAAAGTGCAAGTTCGATAAGAATCAAACTAACATCACATAGCACTCTTCTAACAGCATTTCGGGCATCAAAATGAGCTCAAATGTAAATGATGCAATGGAATGAAATGATGTACTCATCGAGGCTAACAATTTGACATATTACACGCCCAAAACGGAGCTACGGATGCAGAGTTATGGCATGATGAAAATGCATGAAAATAACAGCAGATTCGAGACTTAGTGGAAAATCAACCTCTCCGAGAAGTCAACGGGATCGGACGGAGCGGGATGACGAGATCCGGGACGCGTGACGCCGCGTTTGGATGGCCGGGCGGGTGGATCTCATCCCACCCGCCGGATCCGGCGACGAGGCGGCCGGCGGCGGCGGCGGGCGAGGAGGGAGGAGGCGGCCGGCGGGAGAGAGGAGCGCCGAGCGCGGGCGCCGGAGGGCGGCGGCTCGGTCCCGGCGTGGGACGGGCGGCGGCGCTGGGCGAGGCGGAGCGGCGGCAGGCGCGGCTGGGCGGCGGCGGCGCCGGCGGCGGCGGCGAGGGCGCCGATGGCGGGACGGCGCCGCAAGAGGAGCGCGGAGGCAGCGGGCGCTTGGCGCTGGCGGAGGCGGCCAGGCTGAGCCCTGCGGGACGGGCTCGGGCGGGGGCTGGGCGGAGGCGGGTGGCGGCGTGCCACATGGCGGCGCGCCATCGGGCGCTGGGCGGCGGCGGGCTTTGTCCGCGCGCGGACATGTCCGTCTGTGCGGAGGAATTTTAGGGTTTCGGGGATTTGACCGCGATTTTTGAGGGAAGGTGTTTATATAGGTAGAGGGAGCTAGGAGACTCCAAATGAGGTGCGGTTTTCGCCACGCGATCGTGATCGAACGACCGAGAGCATCGAGGGAGTTTGCTGGGTTTTGGGCCACTTTGGAAGGGTGTTGGGCTGCAAACAAAGAGGCTTTTTGGTTACCTTGTTAACTGTTGGAGTATCAAACGACCTCCACATGGCACGAAACTTGAAAGGCGGTCTACGGTGCTATACCAAGGCCGCTTGACAAACCTCGGTCCATTCCGAGACCGTTTAACACCCGCACATGAAAAGAGGTAAAAGGGGGCGCCGGGGAGCATAGGAGTGCCGGATTGCAAAACGGACAACGGGAAAAATGCTCGGATGCATGAGACGAACACGTATGCAAAATGAGATGCACATGATGACATGATATGAAATGCCGATGATGACATGGCAAAATGCAACACGCAAGCAAATGACATGGCAACGACAGTGAATAACTGGCAGACACCTGGCGCATCGGATCCGGGGCGTTACAACACTCCTCCACTAACAAGAGATCTCGTCCCGAGATCTTAGGACCGAGACGGAAGGAAAAAGGGATGAGGTGAAACAAGAACTCAAAAGAAGAAACAAAGAATCGAGAGTACTCGAGAAAAAGAGAGGAACGATGAGAATGACGAGAATCAAATGCTCACGGAAACAAGATAGACTCTGAAAGCACTCGTTCTAACCGGAGTGGTTACAATGAGAAAAGAAACAAATAAGACTGAAAGGATTTAGGCAGCACACCGGTTAAAATGGAAAGATTAGAACACGAACTTAAGAGGATGGAATGATACTTGATGAAAGGAACAACACAAAGCCTCCTAAGACTTGAAAGAGTTGAAAGAAAAGAACTTAGAAGGAAGGATTGAACTGAGTTGTTGGAAATTCAACAACAAAAGAATAAGCTTGTTGTGGACTTATGGATAACATCTCAAAATTATGAGGTGATCCCCGACCACAAACGAAAAAGATTGAAAAGCTGAGGAGATCGAAGAAATGCAAAACTCCACTTCAAAAGAATACAGAGACTTAATTGCACTTCGAGATGAGAAGAAAAGATACTTGAACTCCACCAACAAAATCTTGATGAACACTTGATGAATGAATTAAATCATGAAGAACCACCATGAAAAACTCCGGTAACAAAAGGATGATAAGATAGAATGAAGGATGAACGAATAAGACGAGCCTTGCGGTGATGGAGGTTCCGACAAGATGGCCGTGGAAATAATTGAACTCCGGAAAAGAAAAGATGAAAACACTTGGAACTAAGAGATTATTCATCAAGAACAATCTCCGAAGGAAATCACTTGGATGAAATAAGAATAAGATTTATTGTATGCTTATCCTTGATCAAATTAAATTGACGACAAGCAATGGATTTGGCATGCAACTTATTCTTCTTGGAAAAGATTAAGGGAGGATATAGCACAAAACTTGAGAAAATCTTCATGAACCACCGGTAGGATTGGAAAGAACGAATGGATTAATATGATAACAAAGGAAAAAGAATCTTGAACGAACCACCGTGAAAATGAAAATGAACCAAGAGAAAAGAACGGATCGCCGGAAAGAATTAGAAAAGCACGAAGATACTTGAGGGAATTTAGAGAAAAGAGATCAAGAGATCGCACACTGATTAATGAATGCTTGAACGCAGCACGGAGGAATATTGAGACGAACGAAGGGCACGGATATGGAATAATTGGAGAACGAATTTGAAAACTTGGAACGAAGAAATCTTCGAAAAGATGGCCTCCGGATGATCGAGAGAAAGCAACTCCTGAAATGCTCGGATGGATGAAAAGAATTTGCATGATTGGAAACAATTAGATAGGATAACATCGAGCTAGCACCATGAACCTCCGGGAGAATGGACAAGATTTAAGAGAAAAATCTACGACGGTCTTCAAATGTTGAGAATGACGACGAGAACCACCATGCAGAATTGTTGAGACGCTCCGGGAGAATGAAAAACAAAGTGGTTGAGCCAACAATGAAATGATTTGAAATTGATCTTGGAAAAGGCATCTGACTGATGAAATTCATTCTTACGTCAAACTCCGAAAATAATTGAGAATAACTCCGTGGAAATTAGAAGAGTCGTAAGATCCTGGAAAAGACACGTGGGTTAGGGCCCACTAAAAGAAAACACCGTTGAAAAGGATGTTGAATAGATAGATGATGCACCGGAACAATTGAAATATTTGAATGAGGTGACAACCTCGAATTAATTCGAACACAGGCGAATCTCCTGAGATGTCTTGAACTCCGGAATGATAAACTGGCGAGAGGCGAACAAGCAAGGAAAACACTTTAACCAAGGAAAATAATGTGATCAACTCGAAAAACTTGAATTGAATGCATCGGAAAAAGAAAAAGGGATGAAGAATGACGAACGATACGAAATTCACCGGTTGAAATGATTGAGGGAAGACTGAAGAGACTCCGTACGAATAAAATTGACAGTCGAAACAGAGACTCAAACTCCAGGAAGAAGAGGGTGGGAGGGCGGGAAAAACAAAGGCAACTTGGAAGGGGAAATCGACGAATAATCTTGAATGGAAAACACCGATTGAAATCATTGAGGAAAGAAAGGCAAAGACTTCGCACGAGTAGGATGGATATTCAATTACGGACTCGGTTCCGAGAAGAAGAAGGAGGGCGGTGGGAAAAGAAAGCAACTGAGGATTGAACTTGCAAAGATGAAGAGGTTCGAGTCGACTTGACGAGAAATGCACCGGATGAAAAGAGCTGAGGAACAACTACCGGAAAACCAACTGCGTGATCCTAAAGAAAATTTGAAGGGAAGAGAAGTAATTCAAAACACCTACGCCAAGATTCCCGACCCGAGCGGCGAAGGGACAGAGGAGTAAAAGAATTCCTACTCTCGATATAACTAGACTCAAAACAGTTTTCTTCTAGACTCAACATCGGCCAAACTACACGATCAATCAAGGGGCTCCTAGGTGATCGAGGCTCGATACCAACTTGTCACGCCCAAGATGCGACCCTATCCAAAAGGAATTCAAGGTCCCACCAAGGATAGAAGCATCTTGAAGACGCTTTTGCAAGGTGGATATCATTACATCAACATTACATAATAGATGGGGATACATACATAAGGCACAAATGCCACAAGAATACAACAACATCATATACAAGATCAACATCCGACTACGGATGAAACATAAACAAGCTCAAACGACATCCACCCTGCTAGCCCAGGCTGCCGACCGAACCTATCCCCGATCGAAGAAGAAGCGGAAGAAGAACTCCAATACAAGCAAACATCGCTCTCACGCCATGATCATCGCAAACCTGTACCTGCAATCGGTGGTGTAGTAATCAGAGCCACGAGGACTCAAGCAATCCCATTACCATGGGTATCAATACTAGCAAAGCTTAAAGGGAAAGGAAGGGGTAAAGTGGTGAGGTTGCAGCAGCGGCTAAGCATGTATGGTGGCTAACATACGCAAATGAGAGCGAGAAGAGAAACAAAGGAACGGTCGTCAACTAGTAATGATCAAGAAGTGATCCTGAACTCCTACTTACGCCGACATAACCCAAGAAACCGTGTTCTCCTCTCGATCAACCCGAAAAGAGACACTCACGGTTACGCATACACGGTTGGTGTATTTTAGAAGAGTTTGCTTCAAGTTTACTAAAACCGGATATTAACAAATTCCCATCTCGCCACATAACCGCGGGCACGGCTCTCGAAAGTTTATACCTGCAGGGTGTCCCAACTTAGCCCATGATAAGCTCTCGCGATCAACGAAGGATATTCCTTCTCCTCGGGAAGACCCGACCAGTCTCGGAATCCGGCTACAAGACATTTCGACAGCAATAAAACAAGACCAGCAAAGCCGCCGGATGTGCCGACAAATCTGATAGGAGCTGCACATATCTCGGTCTCGTGGCACACCGGATGAAGCGAAGCGACAGAACCGACGAACGAAGTTGCCAAGGAATGGTCCCAAGACGGTGCTCTAGGTTGGACCAACACTGAGGAGCACCGCCCGGGGGTAAAATAAAGATGACCCTCGGGCTCCGGAAACCCAAGGGAAAAAGGGCTAGGTGAGGCAAATGGTAAAACCAATGATGGGCCTTGCTGGAGGAGTCTTATTCAAAGCGAACTTTCAAGGGGGTCCCATAAATCACCCGACCGCGTTAGGGACGCAAAATCCGGGAACATAATACCGATATGACGGAAACTAGGGCGGCAAGAGTGGAACAAAACACCAGGCATAAGGCCGAGACTTCCACCCTTTACCAAGTATATAGATGCATTAATTAAATAAGATATATTGTGATATCCCAACAAGTAAACATGTTCCAACCAGGAACAACATCTCCATGTTCCAACAAGGAACAAACTTCATCTTCACCTGCAACTAACAACGCTATAAGAGGGGCTGAGCAAAGCGGTAACATAGCCAAACAACGGTTTGCATAGGAAAGGTGTCAAAGGTTAGAGGCTGACATGGCAATTTGGGATGGCTTGATAAACAGGTAATAGGTAGCGCAGCATAGCGATAGAACGAAGCAACTAGCATAGCAATGATAGTAGTGAGATCCAGGTAGCGGTCATCTTGCCTGAAATCCCGCAAGGAAGAAGAACGAGTCCATGAAGAAGACGAACGGATGAAGCCGAACCAAGCGTGAGCGAACGAATCCTCACGATCGCAACGAAACAGAACTATCGAAAAGAAGCACACAACATAGTAAACACACCACACATGAACAAGACACGATGCACAACAAGCATGATGCATGACAAATCTAGATGAGGCTACTCATGGCAAGAGATGATGCAAACAAGAGCAACACATCAAAGCAAGTTTAAATGAGGCCGGAGACAACATAGAACAATTCCAGAAGTCCTCATATGCAAATTTCGAAATTGGTCCAGATCTGAATAAACCTTATGTTCAAGTTGTTAAACAGAAAGTTAAGATGCACCACGATGATCTACGCGAAATTCTAGTCAAGTTACATATAAAGTTCATTAGATTCGGAGCTACGGCCTAGAAGATATGAGCAAAACAAGATAAACATGGCATTGATGCAAAATGCATTCAAACATCAAACAAACATCTCAAAACAAGGACGCAACATGATAATATGAAGCTACATGCAAAATCAAGCAAGTTTCATATAGAGCACACTCAAAACGGAGCAACGGTTCAACACATACAATCTATACAAGTTATAGCAACAATCTGTCCAAAACAGCAACTAGGCATATTGCAAGCACCAAAACATCAAGCTACAGCATCTCAATATGAAAACAAAAGGCTTTGGCATGAAGTACAGGTAAAGCATGACAACACATGAACACTGAGCTATCTCCAGAAATCACTAGAACATGCTCAAAATGACATGGCAAGATTACAAATAATAACAGTTTCAGACTTTAGCAGAAATAACATCAGGTTGCAATGTTTAGAGCTATGAAACAACATGCTACAGGAACTTATCATGGCAAACAAAGGCATGGCATGAATCTACTAATTGCATAAATCAAAATTCCCTTACTGACCATGAGCCAAAAAGGATCAGAAAATACGATGGCACCCATGTAAACATGGCAAGTTATATTACAGATTCATACATGGCAGGAACAACAATATGTAGGCATGTTGGTGAGCTTGAACCACTCACAACAGAGCAATACATGGCATGGCAAGGCAACCAACAGTAGGAAGACATGGCATAGAAGCTATACATGACAAGAACAACATCATAGCATACTTTGATCAACTACAACAACCTTGGCAAAATTGAATAACATGTAAACAATCTGCCAGGAAACATTTTATAGCAAAAGTAGAGCTCGATTGACTCAAGCTATGGCACTCCATAATTGCAAACAAGGCCATCGATGGATAGATAATAACCATATGTTCAAAACATCCTTACTGAAGTATCTCAAAATAAGCATGGATCTCTCGGTAGCATCAAGTTTACATGGCATAAAAATATCAGCAAAACAGGGCTGAAATCAGCAACATTATGAAGCCTAGTTTGCATGCTTGTGCTAGTCACCACAGAGATCACAAAAAATACATGGCATACACCCCTGTAAAGATGGCATGGCATATTACAAAACACATGTAGGACTCAAGTCCATAGGATGCACACATCAATCATGGCAAAAATGACAAAAGTGCAAGTTCTGATAAGAATCTGAAACTAACATCACATAGCACTCTTCTAACAGCATTTCGGGCATCAAAATGAGCTCAAATGTAAATGATGCAATGGAATGAAATGATGTACTCATCGAGGCTAACAATTTGACATATTACACGCCCAAAACGGAGCTACGGATGCAGAGTTATGGCATGATGAAAATGCATGAAAATAACAGCAGATTCGAGACTTAGTGGAAAATCAACCTCTCCGAGAAGTCAACGGATCGGACGGAGCGGGATGACGAGATCCGGACGCGGACGCGCGTTTGGATGGCAGGCGGTGGATTCATCCCACCCGCCGGATCCGGCGACGAAGGGCGGCGGCGGCGGCCGGCGAGGAGGGAGGAGGCGATCCGGGGGGAGGAGGAGGCAGCCTGGAGCGCGGGCGCGGAGGGGCGGCGGCTCGGTCCGGCGTGGGACGGCGGCGACGGGCGAGGCGGATCGGGCGGAGCGAGGCGGGCGGCGGCGGCGCGGGCGGCGGCGGGCCGGCGGCGGCGAGGGCGCCGTGTCGGGACGGCGCGGCGAAGAGGAGCGCGGAGGCGAAGCTGGAGCGCGGGCGCGGGGCGGAGGCGGGCTTGTGGCCCGCGACGGGTTTCGGGCGGGCTGCCAAGGAGGCGGGTGGCGGCGTGCCACATGGCGGCGCGCCATCGGGCGCTGGGCGGCGGCGGGCTTTGTCCGCGCGGCGGACATGTCCCAAGGGCGCGAGGGAATTTTTAGGGTTTCGGGGATTTGACCGCGATTTTGGAGGGAAGGTGTTTATATAGGTAGAGGGAGCTAGGAGACTCCAAATGAGGTGCGGTTTTGCCACGCCGATCGTGATCGAACGATCGAGAGCATGGAGGGAGTTTGCTAGGTTTTGGGCCACTTTGGAAAGGGTGTTGGGCTGCAAACAAAGAGGCTTTTTTGGTTACCTGCTAACTGTTGGAGTATCAAACGACCTCCAAATGGCACGAAACTTGACAGCGGTTCACGGTGCTATACCAAGGCCGCTTGACAAACCTCGGTCCATTCCGAGACCGCTTAACACCCGCACATGAAAAGAGGTAAAAGGGGCGCCGGGAGCATAGGAGTGCCGGATTGCAAAACGGACAACGGGAAAAATGCTCGGATGCATGAGACGAACACGTATGCAAAATGAGATGCACATGATGACATGATATGAAATGCCGATGATGACATGGCAAAATGCAACACGCAAGCAAATGACATGGCAACGACAGCGAATAACTGGCAGACACCTGGCGCATCGGATCCGGGGCGTTACAATCCACGAATGTACAACCTCCTCCTCCTCAACTTAGTGCGTCGGGCCACCGACCGGCGGCTAAGGAGCGGCGGCTTTTGTGGCGAGGTCGAGGTGCTTCTCAGCAAAGGCATCCAAGGCTTCCAGCCGGTTGAGGAAGGCCAACCTCGTAGCGTCCTCACTGGCATTGTAGATACCTATGTACACGATTTGCTCGTACATGTGGATGTGTAGGTCGACGAATTCTTGCAGGGCGAGGCGCCTTGCGGCGAGCGTGACCTCTAGGTGGACATTCTTCGTGGCGTCGGCGGGCAGTCGCAGGGCCACCAGTGCTTGAAAGAGGTTCCGGCCATGGAGGCCGATTAGGGTGGCAGGCAATGAGTAGCCCGGGCACGCGGGCTGGAGGAGTACGGGGATGTCATCCGTGAGCTTCTTGATGACGGTGAACTTGTTGCTGGTGTCAACGATCATCTGGTCCAACTGAGAGTCGTAGTTGGCGTCAACGGCAGCCATCCACCAGCCGGTCTCCAACACCGTCTGGAGACGATCCTCGGCGCCATGTCGCAGGCCGGCGTCGTGGACCATCTGGCGCAGCCATTGGCCGCTCACGCGCATCGCCGCCATGGGTCTGGAGTGAGCTCTTTTGCGCTTAGTGTAGGTGCTTAGGCAAATGCTTAGGTGCGCACGATGTGGTAGATGCATTGGAATGGAGGGCGCTTTATATGAGGGCAATGAGGGCAACTGCGTTGCATTCACATCGTGCAGCCTCTTTTCCGGACCTCCTCCCATTACTTCCCGCATGCATTAATTGAGGAGGATGCATTGGCTGCTCAACATATCGGGAACCGCCTTCTCCGCCCCTCGCTGCGCATTAAAGCTGCATCGGAACTGCGCCGCTTCTTTCAAATTGAATACTCCTCCGTAGGTGAGTATTAAGTCATCTTACTGAAAACCAAATAGTAAACGACAGGCGTGGTGCATTAACTCTCACGTTGTTTCTTAGGCTAGCCATAGTGGGAGTAACTTAGGTAGTAACTTAACACATCCCAAGACAATTTTGCTTATGTGGCAACTATTTAATGAGGAAAGAGGTGCTTGTGGTAACATAATATGTTACTGTAACATAGCGCTTTAGTCGTTTCGACAGAGATGCGAGAAGACGAGGGAGTAGGCTGCTGCAAACGTAGGGCTGTGTGATTTGACAATGAGTTACTGCTGGATAGGTGGGGCCCCATGATTTGACTTGCCATTATCATTTTAATCAAGGGCGCCACGATGGCGTGAGTCTCCCAGATTCTGACCACCTCCATACTGTGTGCCTCTCCCAATGCTCCACCATGTAGTAGAGGCTGGCTCTTGCATGAGAGCCCACTTCTCCACTTTTTCCTTGCCTCTATTTCCTCCACATATGCAAAAATGCCATGTAAAGCGCACTATTGTACTTACTTTTACTTGCTCCTACAGGTGCTTAAGCTTGCCACATAGGCATAAAGTCTGATGTGGCAAGTTATTCAAGAAGAGAGAGACTAGTTTGGTGACCCAAGGAAGAAACGGTGCTGAGCGCGTGTACCTAGGTGAAAAGACAATTTTGAGTCTATAGCTAATTAAATGAAGCAAACTTAGCAACACCATTTCATTGGAAGAGGTCACTCCTTGGCAAATGCAATAAATACTAGTACTCCCTGTGTCCCATAATATAAGAATGTTTTTGGCACTACACTAGAGAGGAGTAAAAAAATACACTTATAGCCAACCTTGTTGTAGTATGAGTGACTAAGTGATGACTATGTACAACATGCCAAACATCAGATAGCCTAACGCACCGTGTTAAATCTCCAAGGGCGCGACCGCACGAGCGACGCGACGGTCGTGGTAGGCGCGACCACGATACGGGTTGCTGGCAGCCCTTGATCTGAGATCAAACGGTCGCATGCTAAGTTGCTGAAAATTTGTAGAATAACCCTCCAGGATAGGATATTCACCCATAGGTCTAGAATCACGCCATGCAACCGTTCGATCTCAGATCCATGGGCTCTCGGAAGCCCGTATCATGGGAGAATGGAAAGCCACTACCCCGCTGTTCGACGCGCGGGCAGTTCGCTCCTACTCGCCCCTCGCACATCCTTCAATACTACGGCGGTTCGCTCCTAGTCGTCCGCCCATTCACATTACGGCAGTTCCACTAATCCTAACCTCCTCCCAAATCCATGGCGCCCCAAATCACCAGGATCGGCGGTGAGTACAAGGTTAGAACCATCACCGGCGATGAGTTCGACGTCATCTACACCCGTTCTTCCGCGACGGTGAAAGGATGCCTTTCTCGCTTCAGACGCATGTTCGAAAACTCAGATGATGAGTGGGTCGCTGGGCTAGATGTTGATTACACCACAGTCCTAGGACGGGAGAAGGATCTAAAGGATGAAGAGAGGAAGAAGCACGCCGTGATCCAGGTTTGTGTGCATGACTTATGCTTGGTCTACCACATATGCCATGCCGACGTTGAGTGCCAGGATTTGAAGGACTTCCTCGAGAGCAACCTAGTCAAATTCACATCAGAGACTTTGGTAACGATAAAGAAATCCTGGGTCGGATAGGCCTCGTTGTAGGCAACCCTTCGACCTCCGTAAGAATTGGTCGGTGCCTCTCGTCACCTTCACGCCGACCTGGCAGAGCCATGGTTCATCCTTCAGACGTAAACTGGTGAAACCTCCATACACGTTTCATCGTCATGCATGGCAGCGGAATGTACTAGATATAGACCACATTCAGTACGCTGCAATGGATGGCTACCTTTGCTTCAATATCTACAAGGGTTGGATGAAGGGCAACATCCAAGTGTGCGGTTCAAGCAAAGAAGTATCGGCCAAGAGAAAGAGGGACAAGAACGAAGTCGAGGACGTGGACGAGGACCCGAGTAAGGTGGCGTGTCGTTGCTCATGGTGGTTCTAATGCAGTGTCTCATGTGAATAGTTGCAAAGTTTAATTTCAGGTGTGCTTAATTTAATTTGAGGGGTGTGTTGTCTGAGCCCCAGCAGAACTATGTTATGTTTCTTCTTGTTACTTTAACTCTTCAAGACGTCATACAAGTATTTCTTACATTTCATCTTTTAGTTGGTACAAGATTACCACTGTTTCTTCACATTATATACGCATAATATATATGGCCAACATCATATAGCCAGCAGTTTAGTTGACAAAGAATTTTAGGGTGCTTAGTTTTGTCAAAGAATTCTGTGGTGCTTAGTTTTATTTGAGGGTGGGTTGTGCACTTGTGCTGGACACCATTATTGTGACAAGCCTTTTAATAGTACTATATGCATGATTTGGCGATTTAGCGCTCTCTATATGTACCACCTTTTTTTAATTTCAAGTTTTGCTCCATGGCGCAATCCATCGATACTACTACTGCATTTAAAGTGGAGTATATACATTTTTTAAAAGGATAGAGGGCGGGCAGTCTAGCTCGGTCGGTTTCACGAGAGGTGAGGGCCTTTGTGATTTGACGGCTCATTATTGCTGTCAAATCGAATAGTATCAAGGCCGCCGCTGCACGCCTGGCGCCCATTAAACCCTCCGTTAAACCCGCATGCAAACCGAGAATCCTACTCCGCCACACGTCTGCTCATGAGCGGGCCGAATTAAACGCAACACCGGTCGAGCTCCTCCCGTCCGCCTCGCTTAAACGAGGCCGACGCCACTAAGCTCCTACCGTCCGCCTCTATTTACACGAGGCCGCATGACAGCGGGCAAGAATCGCACCTCCGCCGCTCCCCATCTCCTCCTTCACCATTTTTCCCTCCTCCGATGGCTTCCGGCGAGCCATTCTCCGCATATTACCCGGTGGGTGGCCCGCCGAGCCCTCCGGATACGGGCGAGGCCGCTCGGTGCTTCACCAACCTCGCTTGGCCCGACGGAGCGCTTGCCGCTAAGCGGTCGTGGTTCAGCAACTCACCGCCCAGTTCAGCTCGATGAGGAGTGGCGAGTTGCTCCACGCCGGCACGGCGGCGAGCACGCCTGTATGGGCGTCGTCGCTGTCGCGTCGTACCGTGCTACCAGTGTCTGCGGTGGCCGCGCCTCCCGTGCCTGCGGCAGCGCCATGCAGGCAGAGACAGAAGCCGGGTGCGTGGAGAGCGACGAGTCGGTGGCCAGCTTCTCCGTGTCAGCCGCCATCATCGAGGAGAAGTAGAACACGGGAGGCCGCCGCCACTTGGGACCCATGAAGGCCACCGCCGAGGCGACGACTGCGGATTCAGGTGGTTTCTTTGTTGCTTCATCTCTTTCGAGGACCTTCGTCGACCCCGCAACTGTCTGACGGACATGAGGAAGACAAAGGGATCCGCGGGCGGCCATTTCGATTATGTACTCCCTCTCCAGCTGGCGGGGAATTTTTGTTCTAAGAATGGATAAATTCTATGTATCTATAACTAAAATAAGTCTAGATACATCCATTTCTAGGACAAGTATTTCCGGACGGAGGGAGTATTAATTATATAAGAGAGCCGGATTGGCACCTCTTAGTTCATGTAAATGTAATGAAATCCATGATGTTTATATGAAGATCCGGCTTTTTTATACGAAATCCTTCATGCTTATATGAAATCAGTCCGTGTTTGCACGAATTTCATCTGGTTGGTTAGAGTTGTAAAAATGTATGCCGCTGGCGTTTGATGTCGTCCTCCGCTTAAGGAAGCGGGAGGAAATTTGTAACGCCCCGGATTCGATGCGCCAGGTGTCTGCCAGTTATTCGCCGTCGTTGCCATGTCATGTGCTTGCGTGTCTCTCTTTGCCATGTCATCATATGCATTTCATATCATGTCATCATGTGCATCTCATTTTGCATACGTGTTCGTCTCATGCACCCGAGCATTTTCCCCGTTTCCGCTTTTGCAATCCGCACTCCTATGTCTCCGGCGCCCCTTTTACCTCTTTTCGTGTGCGGGTGTTAAACGGTCTCGAATGGACCGAGGTTTGTCAGCGGCCTTGGTATAGCACCGTAGACCGCTGTCAAGTTTCGATGCAATTTGAGGTCGTTTGATACTCCAACGGTTAACCGGTAACCGCAAAGCCTCTTTGTGTTGCAGCCCAACACCCCTCCAAAGTGGCCCAAAACCCACCTAACTCCCCTCCATGCTCTCGGCCGTTCGATCACGATCGCGTGGCCGAAAACCGCACCTCATTTGGAGTCTCCTAGCTCCCTATGCCTATATAAACACCTCCCCCTCCGAAATTCGCGGTCAAATTCCCCCCTAACCTTAGCTTTCGTCCTCCTCCCGGAGCCGGACATGTCCGCGTCGCGCGGACATGTCCAGCCGCCGCCGGCGAATCAGAGCCTGACGTGGCCTGCCATCGCGCGCCGCTGCCGGCCGCCCGGGCCCGAGGCTGGCCCATGGCCCATCCGCCGCCGCCCGGCTCCTGCTGGCCCGGCCGCGCGCGCCGCCTCCGCCGCCTCGCGGCCGGAACCTCCGCGCCGCGCCCGCCCGCCGCGCCGGGCCCGCGCCGCCCGGCGCCTCGCCGGACCGTGCTGCGCCGCCGCCCAGCGCCGCCGTTGCGCCTCGTCGCCCGGCCTTCGCCCGCCGCTGCCCGGCGGCGCTTCGCCCGCCGCCCGGCCGATCCCCTCCGTCGCCCGCCTCCCGTCTCCCTCACCGGTCCGCCGCCCGCCGACCTCCCGAGCTCCGCCGCCCGGCTCCCCGCGGAGCTCCCGCTCCTCTCCGGCCTGTTCCCCTCAATCGGCGAGAACCCGGCCGTCCTCGTCATCCGCGCAAACCCTAGATCGGAGTGGTATATTTCTCTAAGTCCTGAATCTGCTATTATTTTCATGCATTTTCGTTGAATCATAACTCTCTGCATATTGCTCCGTTTCGTGCGTGTAATATGTCAAATTGTTCGCCTCGACGAGTACATCATTTCATCTCATTGCATCATTTACATTTGAGCTCATCTTGATGCCCGAAATGCTGTTGGAAGAGTGCTATGTGATGTTAGTTTCAGATTCTTATCAGAACTTGCACTTTTTTCATTTTTGCCATGATTGATGTGTGCATCCTATGAACTTGAGTCCTACATGTGTTTTGTAATATGCCATGCCATCTTTACAGGGGTGTATGACATGTATTTTTGTTATCTATGTGGTGACTAGCACAAGCATGCAAACTAGGCTTCATGATGTTGCTGATTTCAGCCCCTGTTCTGCTGATATTTTTATGCCATGTAAACTTGATGCTACAAAGAGTTCCATGCATATTTTGAGATACTTCAGTAAGTATGTTTTAAACATATGGTTACTCTCTATCCATACATGCCCTTGTTTGCAATTATGGAGTGCCATAGCTTGCGTCAATCGAGCTCTACTTTTGCTATAAAATGTTTCCTGGCAGGTTGTTTACATGTTATTGAATTTTGCCATGCCATGTCTTCTTACTGTTGGTTGCCTTGCCATGCCATGTATTGCTCTGTGGTGAGTTGTTCAAGCTCACCAACATGCCTACATATTGTTGTTCCTGCCATGTATGAATCTGTAATATAACTTGCCATGTTTACATGGGTGCCATCGTATTTTCTGATCCTCTTTGGCTCATGGTCAGTAAGGGACTTTTGATCTATGCAATTAGTAGATTCATGCCATGCCTTTGTTTGCCATGATAAGTTCCTGTAGCATGTTGTTTGATAGCTCTAAACATTCCAAGCTGATGTTATTTCTGCTTAAGTCTGAAACTGTTATTATATGCAATCTTGCCATGTCATTTTGAGCATGTTCTAGTGATTTCTGGAGATAGCTCAGTGTTCATGTTTTGTCATGCTTTACCTGTACATCATGCCCATGCCTTTTGTTTTTATGTTAGGGTGTTGTAGCATATTGTTTTGATGCTTGCAATATGCCTAGTTGCTGTTTTGGACAGCTTGTCCTTTAAACTTGTATGGTGTGTATGTGTTGAACCCTTGCTCCGTTTTGAGTGTGCTCTATATGAAACTTGCTTAGAATTGCATGTAGCTTCATATTATCATGTTGCATCCATGTTTTGATGTGTTTGCTTGATGTTTGTATGCATTTTGCATCAATGCCATGTTTAACTTGTTTTGCTCATATCTTCTAGGCCGTAGCTCCGAATCTAATGAACTTTATATGTAACTTGACTAGAATTTCATGTAGATTCTCGTGGTGCATCTTAACTTGATGTTTAACAACTTGAACTTAAGGTTTATTCAGATCTGGACCAATTTCGAAATTTGCATATGAGGACTTACCGGAGTTGGTCTATGTTGTTTTCGGCCTCATTTAAACTTGCTTTGATGTGTTGCTCTTGTATGCATCATCTCTTGCCATGAGTAGCTTCATTTAGCTTTGTCATGCATCATGCTTGGTTGAGCATCATGTCTTGTTCATGTGTGGTGAGTTTACTATGTTGTGTGCTTCTTCTTGTTAGTTCCTGTTTCGTTGCGATCGTGAGGACTCGTTCGTCTACGTTTGGTTCGTCTTGATGGCTTCATCTTCTTCATGGACTCGTTCTTCTTCCTAGCGGGATTTCAGGCAAGATGACCGCTACCCTGGATCTCACTACTATCATTGCTATGCTAGTTGTTTCGTTCTATCGCTATGCTGCGCTACTTATCACTTGTTCCTCAAGCCTCCCAAATTGCCATGAACCTCTAACCTTTGTCACCCTTCCTAGCAAACCGTTGATTGGCTATGTTACCGCTTTGCTCAGCCCCTCTTATAGCGTTGTTAGTTGCAGGTGAAGATGAAGTTTGTTCCTTGTTGGAACATGGAGATGTTGTTCCTTGTTGGAACATGTTTACTTGTTGGGATATCACAATATTCCTTATATTATTAATGCATCTATATACTTGGTAAAGGGTGGAAGGCTTGGCCTTATGCCTGGTGTTTTGTTCCACTCTTGCCGCCCTAGTTTCCGTCGTATCGGTATTATGTTCCCGGATTTTGCGTCCCTAACGCGGTCGGGTGATTTATGGGACCCCTTGACAGTTCGCTTTGAATAAGACTTTTCAAAGAAGGCCCAACATTGGTTTTACATTTGCCTCACCTAGCCTTTTTCCCTTGGGAGTCGCGATCCCGAGGGTCATCTTTATTTACCCCGGGCGGTGCTTGTCTAAGCGTTGGTCCAAACTAGAGCACCGTATGGGACCATCCCTTGGCAACTTGGGTTACGTCGGTACTGACGCTTAGCTTATCCGGTCGTGGCTCGAGACGAGATCTGTGCGGCTACTATCGTGGTGTCGGCACGCCGGGAGGTCTTGCTGGTCTTGTTTTATTGCTGTCGAAATGTCTTGTAGCCGGATTCCGAGACCGATCGGGTCTTCGGGAGAAGGAATATCCTTCGTTGATCGCGAGAGCTTATCATGGGCTGTTGGGACACCCCGCAGGTATAAACTTTCGAGAGCCGTGCCCGCGGTTATGTGGCAGATGGAATTTGTTAATATCCGGTTGTAGTAAAAGTTGAAGCAAACTCTTCTAAAATACACCAACCGTATGCGAATCGTGCGTATCTCTTTTCGGGTTGATCGAGAGGAGAACACGGTTTCGGGTTATGTCGACGTAAGTAGGAGTTCAGGATCACTTCTTGATCATTACTAGTTGACGACCGTGCCTTTGTTTCTCTTCTCGCTCTCATTTGCGTATGTTAGCCACCATATATGCTTAGTCGCTGCTGCAACCTCACCACTTTACCCCTTCCTTCCCTTTAAGCTTTGCTAGTCTTGATACCCATGGTAATGGGATTGTTGAGTCCTCGTGGCTCACTGATTACTACACCACCGATTGCAGGTACATGTTTGCGATGATCATGACGTGAGAGCGATGTTTGCTTGTTTGGAGTTCTTCGCTTCTTCTTCGATCGGGGATAGGTTCGTGTCGGCAGCCTGGGCTAGCAGGGTGGATGTCGTTTGAGTTTCTGTTTATGATTCATCCGTAGTCGGATGTTGATCTTGTATGATGTTGATGTATTCTTGTGGCATTTGTGCCTTATGTATGTATCCCTACCTATTATGTAATGTTGATGTAATGATATCCACCTTGCAAAAGCGTCTTCAAGATGCGCTTCTATCCTTGGTGGGACCTTCGAGTTCCTTTTGGATAGGGTCGCATCTTGGGCGTGACAAGTTGGTATCAGAGCCTCGACCGACCTTAGGAGCCCCTTGATTGATCGTGTAGTTTGGCCGTTGTTGAGTCTAGAAAAAACTATTTTCAGAGTCTAGTTATATCGAAGAGTAGGAATTCTTTTTACTCCTCTCGCCCTTAAATCGCTCGGTGAGAAATCTTGACGTAGGTGTTTTGAATTACTTCTCTTCCCCTTCAAATTTTCTTTAGGATCACGAGTTGGTTTTTCGATCGTTGGCCCTCAGCTCTTTTCATCCGGTGCATTTCTCGTCAAGTTGACTCGACCCTCTTCATCTTTGCAAGTCCAATCCTCAGTTTGCTCTCAACGAAGTTGTTTCTCTATCCTCAGTTGTTTTCTTTTTCCCACCCACCCACCCACCCTTCTTCTTCTCGGAACCGGAGTCCGTAATCGAGTATCCATCCTACTCGTGCGAAGTCTTTGTTTTTTTTCCTCAATGATTTCAACTGGTGTTTTCTCTTCAAGATATTCGTCGGTTTCCCGTTCCAAGTTGTCTTTGTTTTCCCGCCTCCCCCCTTATTATTCCCGGAGTTCGAGTCTGTTTCGACCAACAATTTCATAAGTGTGGAGCCTCTTCAGTCCTTCGTCAATTATTTCTACCGGTGAATTCTCGTCTCGGTGGACATTCTTCATCCCTTTCTTTTTCCGGTGCACTCAATTCAAGTTTTTCGGGTTGATCACATTCTTTTCCTTGGATCAAGTGTTCTCTTTGCTCGTTCGCCTCTCGCTAGTTTATCCTTCCGGAGTTGAAGACATATCAGGAGATTCGACTGTGTTCCAACTAATTCCAGGTTGTCACTTCATTCAAATATTTAATTGTTCCGGTGCATCATCTATCTGTTCAACAATCCTTTCGAACGGTGTTATCTCTTTAGTGGGCCCTAACCCACAGGTCTTTTCCCAGGATCTTACCTGACTCTTCTAATTTCCCCGGAGTTATTCTCAATTCTTTTTGAAGTTTGACGTAAGTATGATTTTCATGAGTCAGATGCCTTCTCCAAGATCTCATTCAAATTCTTTTCATTCTTGGCTCAACCACTTTGCTTTCATTCTACCGGAGTATCTCAACAATTTTGATGGTGTTTATCGTCATCCTTTGAAGACCGAAGTAGAGTTTCTCTTAAATCTTGTCCGTTCCCTGGAGATTCGCGGTGCTAGCTCGATGTTATCATATCTAGTTGTTTCCAGTTGTGCAATTCTTTTCATCCATCCGGAGTACTTCAGGTGTTGCTTTCGCTCTCGATCATCCGGAGGCCATCTTTTCGGAATATCTCTCCATTCTAAGTTTTTCAAATTCGTTCTCCAATTATTCCATATTCGTGCCCTTCGCTCGTCTCAATATTCTTCCGTGCTTCGCTCAAGTATTGTTCTGTCAGTTCGCGATCTCTTTGTTCTCTTGCATTTTAATTCCCTCAAGTATCTCCGTGCTTCTCTAATTCTGCCCGGTGATTCATTCTTTTTCATCACTCATTTTCGAATTCTTACGGTGGTTCGTTCAAGATTCTTTTTCCTTGATTATCACACTAATTCATCTGTTCTTTTCAGTCCTACCGGTGGCTCATGAAGACCTTCCTAAATTTTCGTACTATATCTCCCTTTAATCCTTTTTCAACGAGAATAAGTATTATGCCAAATCCATTACTTGTCATCAATTTAACTTGATGAAGGATAAGCATATAATAAATCTTATTCTTATTTCATCCAAGTGATTAATCTTTTTCTTCGGAGTTTGTTCTTGAGGAATAAATTCTAGTTCCAAGTGTTTCATCTTTTCTTTTCCGGAGTTCAAATTTTACTTGGCCATCTCGTCGGAACCTCCATCTAAATCATCGCAGGCTCATCTTATTATTTCTTCCTTCATTTTATATCGTCATCCTTTTGTTACCGGAGTTCTTCATGGTGGTTCTTCATGATTTAATTCAGTCGTCAAGTGTTCATCAAGATTTTGTTGGTGGAGTTCAAGTATCTTTTCTTCTCACATTTCGAAGTGCAAACAATTCTCCGTTTTCTTTTGAAGTGGAGTTTTGCATTTCTTCGTTCTTCTCAGCTATTTAATCTTTTCCGCTTGTGGTCGGCGAACACCTCTTAATTTTGAGATGTTATCCATAAGTCCACAACAAGTTTATTCTGTCGTTGTTGATTTTCTCAACAACTCCACTCAATCCTTCCTTCTAAGTTCTTTTCATTCTATTTCAATTCTTTCCGGAGTTTTGTGTGATGCCTTCATCAAGTATAATTCCATCCTCCCAAGCGCGTGTTCTAATCCTTCCATGTTTCAGCCGGAGTGCTACCTAAATCGTTTCAGTCTTATTCGTTTCTTTTCTCATTCTAACCACTCCGGTTAGAACGAGTGCTTTCATAGTCTATCTGATTCCGTGAGCTTTCAATTCTCGTCATTCTCGTCATGTCTCTCTTCTTCTCGAGTGCTCTCGATTCCTTGCTTCTTCTTTGAGTTCTTGTTTCACCTCATCCCTTTTTCCCTTCCGTCTCGGTCCTAAGATCTCAGGACGAGATCTCTTGTTAGTGGAGGAGTGTTGTAACGCCCCGGATTCGATGCGCCAGGTGTCTGCCAGTTATTCGCCGTCGTTGCCATGTCATGTGCTTGCGTGTCTCTCTTTGCCATGTCATCATATGCATTTCATATCATATCATCATGTGCATCTCATTTTGCATACGTGTTCGTCTCATGCACCCGAGCATTTTCCCCGTTGTCCGTTTTGCAATCCGGCACTCCTATGTCTCCGGCGCCCTTTTACCTCTTTTCGTCGTAAAGGGTGTTAAACGGTCTCGGAATGGACCGAGGTTTGTCAAGCGGCCTTGGTATAGCACCGGTAGACCGCGTGTCAAGTTTCGTGCCATTTGAATGTCGTTTGATACTCCAACAGTTAACGGGTAACATAAAAGCCTCTTTGTGTTGCAGCCCAACACCCTCCAAAGTGGCCCAAAACCCACCTAACTCCCTCCATGCTCTCGGCCGCTCGATCACGATCGCGTGGCGAAAACCGCACCTCATTTGGAGTCTCCTAGCTCCCTATGCCTATATAAACACCTCCCCTCCAAATTCGCGGTCAAATCCCCCTAACCCTAGCTTTCGTCCTCCTCCGCCACGGACATGTCGCGTCGCACGGACATGTCCAGCCAGCAGCGCCCGGCGAATCGAGCCTGCCACGTGGCCCGGCCATCGCGCGCCGCCGCCCTGCCCGTCCGGCCCGAGGCTGGCCCAGCTGGCCCATCCGCCGCCACCGGCCCCTGCCCGGCCGGCCCGCCGCGCCGCCTCGCCGCCGCCTGGCCCGGCCGAACCTCCGCGCCGCGCCCGCCCGAGCAGGCAAGCTGCACGCCGCCCGGCGCCTCGCCCGGACCGTCTGCGCCGCCGCCCGCCATTGCCGTTGCGCCTCGTCGCGGCGCTTCGCCCGCCGTTCTTGCCGGCGGCTGGCTTCGCCCGCGCCGCCCGGCCGATCCCCTCCCGGCCAGGCCCCCATCTCCCTCACCGGTCCGCCTCCCGCCGACCTCCCCGAGCTCCGCCGCCGGCGCCCCCTCGCCGGAGCTCCCCCCTCCTCTCCGGCCGGTTTCCCCTCAAATCCGGCGAGAACCCCGGCCGTCCTCGTCATCCGCACAAACCCTAGATCGGAGTGGTATATTTCTCTGTGGTATATGTCCCGAATCTGCTATTATTTTCATGCATTTTCGTTGCATCATAACTCTCTGCGTATTGATCCGTTTCGTGCGTGTAATATGTCAAATTGTTCGCCTCGACGAGTACATCATTTCATCTCATTGCATCATTTACATTTGAGCTCATCTTGATGCCCGAAATGCTGTTGGAAGAGTGCTATGTGATGTTAGTTTCAGATTCTTATCAGAACTTGCACTTTTGTCATTTTTGCCATGATTGATGTGTGCATCCTATGAACTTGAGTCCTACATGTGTTTTGTAATATGCCATGCCATCTTTACAGGGGTGTATGTCATGTATTTTTCTGATCTATGTGGTGACTAGCACAAGAATGCAAACTAGGCTTCATGATGTTACTGATTTCAGCCCCTGTTCTGCTGATATTTTTATGCCATGTAAACTTGATGCTACAGAGAGTTCCATGCATATTTTGAGATACTTCAGTAAGGATGTTTTGAACATATGGTTACTCTATATCCATCCATGCCCTTTTTTGCAATTATGGAGTGCCATAGCTTGCGTCAATCGAGCTCTACTTTTGCTATAAAATGTTTCCTGGCAGGTTGTTTACATGTTATTCAATTTTGCCAAGGTTGTTGTAGTTGATTCGTGTATGCTATGATGTTGTTCTTGCCATGTATAGCTTCTATGCCATGTATTCTTACTTTGACTTGCCTTGCCATGCCATGTATTGCTCTGTGGGGAGTGGTTCAAGCTCACCAACATGCCTACTTGTTATCTGTTTATGCCATGCTCCAGTTTTGCACTAAGTCTGAATCTGTTTATGTTTTTGCTATGTTCACATGGGTGCCATCATATCTTATGATCCCTTTTGTCTTATGGTCAGTAAGGGACTTTTGCTCTATGCAATTAGTAGATTCATGCCATGCCTTTTTTTGCCATGATAAGTTCCTGTAGAATGTTGTTTGATAGCTCTAAACATTGCAAGCTGATGTTATTTCTGCTTAAGTCTGAAACTGTTATTATATGCAATCTTGCCATGTCATTTTGAGTATGTTCTAGTGATTTCTGGAGATAGCTCAGTGTTCATGTTTTGTCATGCTTTACCTGTACATCATGCCCATGCCTTTTATTTTTATGTTAGGGTGCTGTAGCATATTGTTTTGATGCTTGCAATATGCCTAGTTGCTGTTTTGGACAGCTTGTCCTTTAAACTTGTATGGTGTGTATGTGTTGAACCGTTGCTCCGTTTTGAGTGTGCTCTATATGAAACTTGCTTAGAATTGCATGTAGCTTCATATTATCATGTTGCATCCATGTTTTGATGTGTTTGCTTGATGTTTGTATGCATTTTGCATCAATTCCATGTTTAACTTGTTTTGCTCATATCTTCTAGGCCGTAGCTCCGAATCTAATGAACTTTATATGTAACTTGACTAGAATTTCGTGTAGATTCTCGTGGTGAATCTTAACTTGCTGTTTAACAACTTGAACTTAAGGTTTATTCAGATCTGGACCAATTTCGAAATTTGCATATGAGGACTTACCGGAGTTGGTCTATGTTGTTTCCGGCCTCATTTAAACTTGCTTTGATGTGTTGCTCTTGTATGCATCATCTCTTGCCATGAGTAGCTTCATGTAGCTTTGTCATGCATCATGCTTGGTTGAGCATCATGTCTTGTTCATGTGTGGTGAGTTTAGTATGTTGTGTGCTTCTTCTTGTTAGTTCCTGTTTCGTTGCGATCGCTCGTTCGTCTACGTTTGGTTCGTCTTCGTGGCTTCATCTTCTTCATGGACTCGTTCTTCTTCCTAGCGGGATTTCAGGCAAGATGACCGCTACCCTGGATCTCACTACTATCATTGCTATGCTAGTTGTTTCGTTCTATCGCTATGCTGCGCTACCTATCACTTGTTCCTCAAGCCTCCCAAATTGCCATGAACCTCTAACCTTTGTCACCCTTCCTAGCAAACCGTTGATTGGCTATGTTACCGCTCTGCTCAGCCCCTCTTATAGCGTTGTTAGTTGCAGGTGAAGATGAAGTTTGTTCCTTGTTGGAACATGGAGATGTTGTTCCTTGTTGGAACATGTTTACTTGTTGGGATATCACAATATTCCTTATATTATTAATGCATCTATATACTTGGTAAAGGGTGGAAGGCTCGGCCTTATGCCTGGTGTTTTGTTCCACTCTTGCCGCCCTAGTTTCCGTCATATCGGTATTATGTTCCCGGATTTTGCGTCCCTAACGCGGCGGGTGATTTATGGGACCCCTTGACAGTTCGCTTTGAATAAGACTTTTCCAAAGAAGGCCCAACATTGGTTTTACATTTGCCTCACCTAGCTTTTTTCCCTTGGGGTTGCATCCCGAGGGTCATCTTTATTTACCCCCGGCCGGTGCTTGTCTAAGCGTTGGTCCAAACTAGAGCACCGTATGGGACCATCCCTTGGCAACTTGGGTTACGTCGGTACTCAGACGCTTAGCTTATCCGGTCGTGGGCTCGAGACGAGATCTGCGGCTACTATCGTGGTGTCGCACGCGCGGGAGGTCTTGCTGGTCTTGTTTTATTCTGTCGAAATGTCTTGTAGCCGGATTCCGAGACCGATCGGGTCTTCCCGGGAGAAGGAATATCCTTCGTTGATCGCGAGAGCTTATCATGGGCTGTTGGGACACCCCGCAGGTATAAACTTTCGAGAGTCGTGCCCGCGGTTATGTGGCAGATGGGAATTTGTTAATATTCGGTTGTAGTAAACTTGAAGCAAACTCTTCTAAAATACACCAACCGTGTGCACCGTGAGTGTCTCTTTTCGGGGTTGATCGAGAGGAGAACACGGTTTCGGGTTATGTCGACGTAAGTAGGAGTTCGGATCACTTCTTGATCATTACTAGTTGACGACCGTTCCTTTGTTTCTCTTCTCGCTCTCATTTGCGTATGTTAGCCACCATATATGCTTAGTCGCTGCTGCAACCTCACCACTTTACCCCTTCCTTCCCTTTAAGCTTTGCTAGTCTTGATACCCATGGTAATGGGATTCTTTGAGTCCTCGTGGCTCACTGATTACTACACCACCGTTGCAGGTACAGGTTTGCGATGATCATGACGTGAGAGCGATCTTTGCTTGTTTGGAGTTCTTCTTACGCTTCTTCTTCGATCGGGGATAGGTTCGTGTCGGCAGCCCTGGCTAGCAGTGGTGGATGTCGTTTGAGTTTATGTTTATGATTCATCCGTAGTCGGATGTTGATCTTGTATGATGTTGATGTATTCTTGTGGCATTTGTGCCTTATGTATGTATCCCTACCTATTATGTAATGTTGATGTAATGATATCCACCTTGCAAAAGCGTCTTCAAGATGTGCTTCTATCCTTGGTTGGACCTTCGAGTTCCTTTTGGATAGGGTCGCATCTTGGGCGTGATAAAATTTGCCGGCTGCCGTTGGAGATGCTCTTTATGCTGGAAATAATAGAGTGACATCCAATCCATTTGAGCTAATTGCCTGTATGATTGTCCCTTTATAAAAAGTTAATTGCATGCACAGTGTACATGTGACTTGCAGGGTGGCTACAACTTCGTACAGAAAGTTAAAAAGAAACAAGTCCATCCTTAATCTTGTATTCTAAGTACTCTGTGGGTTCCAAAGGTCAAGACTGGTGGCAAAAGAAGTATATATCAAGTAAGTAGAGTAATATATAATATAAAAATATAAAGTTAAAAGACAGAATACGAACTCATGTCATCGCGTTGCGAGCATCCGCGCTAACCAGCCCAAAGACATTTTTGTTGTAGACCATGCCGAGATATATCTCCATGTCTACTCTTATATATACTCCATTCGTTCCTAAATATTTGTCTTTTCAGATTTCAAATGGACTACCACATACAGATGTGTATGTAGACATATTTTAGAGTGTAGAGTCACTCATTTTGCTCGTATGTCTTTTCGTGAAGGGCCGATTTGTCCGTGATTTATTTATGAGGTATCTAGATGGCCTTTGCACCGCCAAGAAAAGAGGGTAACATCAAAATTATGGACTACTTTTTGAGTATGTTGGTAAGGTCCGGTCATAGTCACTTGTTGAAATCTCTAAAGACAAATACTCCCTCCGTCTGAATACTTGTCATCAAAATGGATAAAAGGAAATGTATATAGACGTATTTTAGTTTTAGATACATCTCTTTTTATCCATTTTGATGACTAGTATTTTCGGACGGAGGGAGTAGAAAAAGAGTTGGTGATGATGGTGTGCGTGCCATCCTGCAATATAGGTCGTCGGATTTATATCTAACGGATAGGAAAGAAACTATGGCAATTTTGCAAAAATATACCCACACGTCTCTCCATGTTCGCAAATAAGGCCTTCCCTCGTTCAACCTTTTCTCTCACAAGATAAACTACTCATACAAATGCATCTTGATGTTCCGTGCAACGCACGGGTAGCTAGCTAATTTCTTTTAAAATAGTTGCTGCGATATTTGGGTTGAAGTGATATATTTTATGTCTGCCCCGAATGACTTCCGATTCACTAGTAGTAACAAAGAAAAGGTTGCCTTGTTAATTAACAGAAAACAGGGTGAAAACTATCACATGAGGCCGGTAAAAACAAGGCACATTGGGTTCAACGTCATCGTCACTACAGCTGTCTTGTGAGAGAAGTCTACATATCGAGGGGCTACCGAGCGAGGCACCGAGACACAATGTTTGAGAGAGAAACCAATTGATGATTATGATCGGATCGAGTTGTCACCCTTCTGCTGTCATTGTTGGGGGGAGAGAAAGACGTATTGAGAGTGTGTGCGGTAGACACAGAGGCACAACTAGCGAGTGTGTGTGTGTGTGTGTTTGAAAGAGGAGTAGATATATTATTATCAAGATCGATGTGCCACCCTACTCCTTCGGTGCCGTGTGTGTGTGTGTGTGTGTGTGTGTGTGTGTGTGTGTGTATGTTTGAGAGAGAAGCCAGTCGATAGATTAGTATCAAGATCGAGGTGTCACCCTACTCCTTCGGTGTTGGGAAGTGTGGGTGTGGGGGCGGTGACACTCACATATCTCTACTCTTATAAAAAAACAGAGTTGGTGATGATGGTGTTCCTGCCATCCTGCAATATAGGCCATCCGATTTATATCCGACGGACAGGAAGGAAACTATGGCAATTTTGCAAAAAGATACCCACACCCCTCTCCGCATTTGCAAATAAGGCATTCCCTCGTTCATTCTTTTCTCCCACAAGATAAACTTCTCATACAAATGCATCTTGATGTTCCGTGCAATGCATGGGCATCTTGCTAGTAGGGAGAAGGAGTTTGTGTGACACATATCTAGCTATATTAAGGGATAGGTAGATAGCATATGTGTGAGAGACATTAGTGGCTATGGGTGGGCGGAATTAAAGGGGTGGGCGTGTTAGACATAGAGGCGTGTGTGTTTCGTGTGAGAGACTTGTAGGACGGGTAGAAAGGCGAATTTAACTCGACGGAGGGAGAGAAATACACGAAGTGCACGTGTGTGATTCCGATGCCCACAGGAAATGAGATATGTATGCGTGTGAGAGAGATTGCATAATTCATTGACGATCACTATCTAGCGATCGTGGACGTGCATCGCTTGAACATAAGTCAATATCTACTTCAGATCGTGGCCAAAGGTACAATATCGATTCAACGCTATAAAGATTGGACACTCACATATCACATTTTTTCTATTTAAATAAGCCTTTTTAGTTGTGCATGCCAAAGTTACGTTGATGTTTCTTCAAACAACCAATGTAGCTATCATGAACATGCACCATTGTTACTCTTGCATTCAAATTCATTAGTCTTGGATGATTTAAGTTTCTATTTTGAAGTAATATATGTAATATTCATATATGAATTCAACGGGTACACAATTTATGAAATGGAGGCTATGTAATCATATGAGGTAACACTTTTAAGTAGCTGACTACAATATCCATTTCTTTTTGTGCGCCTCTACACTAACACGTCAATGCATTATGTTTAAAGTAAATAACCAATGGCACTAAATTATCTATTTACACGAGAAATACATAGGCTGAGCGTTTGATCCTTTTTTTGTGAACGTGCCACTACACCCGTACGATTGGCCACCCCCGCGTGAACGTCCAAGTTATCGGCGCATCATCCCGAGTTATTGTCTTTTTTCTCGGGTGGACTTCACACAGTTATTAATCACGACGCTGCGTGCCCGTGTACACAGTCTAGCATGACCTTCCCGCTAGCACGGTCCAAAATTAGTTGAAATTGTATACGAACGATCCTGCGGGCGGCAAAATCTTCCGCCTCCTTCTAAAATTTCCGCCACCTTAGTCTTTAGCATGCGAAATCCCCCTTTTGTCCTTGGTGCACGAAGACCAACAGTTACAATACCGCCCTCATCTACATGATAGGTCGGGGCTGCTTTGGTAACTTCCGGTTCCCCCACTACACGGCACCCCCATTTCCTCTCCCCCTCCCGCAAAAACGACTAACTACACGACACGTCGTCCGTACTTCATCGCCCTTTCTCCCTTCCCCTCTCGAAACCCTAGACTGCTCATCCACCGGCGTACCATAGCCCATTCACTGCCAGCGGCGTCCACCTCGTCGGATCTGCTTCTGCAGCCGCATCTATCCCTCCCACCTCCCCTAGAAACAAGTAGACTGCTCATCCACCACTGTACCATAGCCCATTCAGTGTCGGCCTTGTCCCCGGCGCCGGATCTGCTTCGTCGGTACTCTCATCAACCGCCGCGCATCTGCAGCGGCTCATTCACACTCCCCACCAGAGACTCTTCGTCCACACCCCCCGGAGCCGCCCCACCGACGCCCCCATCGACAGCCTCTTATCCTCTTCGCCGACACCTTCCTCAAGCCTACCGGAGCCGCTTCGCCGACACCTTCCTCAACCCTACCGGAGTAGCTTCGCCTATACCATTCTCAACCCTACCGGGGCCGCTTTGCCAACTCACATGTCCACGGCCTCAGATTCGCTTCCTCGCACCCTAATCCAACCTACCGGAGCAGCTTCTGACGCCCCATCCACGGCCGCAGATCCGCATCGTCGACACCACCCTTAACCCAACCACCGGAGCAGCTTCTGACGCCCCGCCCACGACCGCAGATCCGCATCGTCGACAACATCCTTAACCCAACCACCGGAGCAGCTTCACCTACGCCCTCGTCCATGGCCATAGATCCCCTTCGCCCACACCGTAGTCCACCCTACCGGAGCCGCTCCACAAACACCCTACTCGACGGTTCTAGATCTCCTTACCGGACCCCGACAGCCAGCGCAGCGTCATCACCCTCGACGTTTCTAACTTGATTCCCACAGTCTAGAGAGATGCCAAGCACCCGCCACGGCCTAGGTACTTGTCACCTTTAAACCCGTCCAACATCACCTGCCCGATGTACTTCAAATATACTAGCCGGTCGTTGTTACCTGTTATGCAGGTGGCATAAACTACAAGGACGATGTTTCTTCCGGATCTAACAGACTTGGCCAACCAAGATCCTGGTCGAGGCATTGCTATGATCTTGCGCTCTCTCTCTTGTATTGTTCTCGGCTGCCAAACGTGCTTTGCTAGGATTTTCACCAAGAATCCCTTTATGTAGACAATGATTTCTACTCATGGCTGCTAAATTAGATATGTAGATGTCATACATGATACTACCTCGTACCTCCGTTCCTAAATATAAGTCTTTCTAGAGATTCCACTATAGGCTACATACGAAGCAAAATGAGTGAATCTACACTCGAAAATGCATCTATATACATCTGTATGTGGTCCATACTGGAATATCTACAAAGACATATATTTAGGAATAGGGGCAGTACCTTCCACAAAATCATAGGTGGCATGTAGGAATTCCAGTGCACTACATTAGGCTCCCTTAGAGTGCATGTTAGTCCAGCATACAGAGTCATGGCTAGTTTATGGTATGCACACAATCGTTAATTGGTGGTTTAAATATGCGCAAGGGATATGCAATGTAGTATCATGTAGAGATGTCTGAAATTAGCCGTGTCAACTTGCAGATAGGGTTACACAATGAAAAAGTACAAGATGTATGTGGCAATTTCATGGAACATCGCAGAAAAAGGAGACGCAGCGGTGAGCCTATACAGTGTGCTATGGTACGTCGCTCCTCCATTGCAATCATCGTGACATGTTATTTGTATGCCAGTTCTATTAGCCAAGTTTCTTACGGACAGTTATTATGAGTTATCCTAAGAAAATAAGCACCTGTGAATATAAGTTCCATGTAATAAGCCAACCAGTTCTTTTCATCGCGTTTTCAGCTTATCTTTGGTATGATCAGTGGAAAGTCTAGATTGCATTATATTTTTTCATTTTGCTGCCCATATGGAAATTAATTTGACTTGCAAACATCACAAATTGAACCCAGTGCAGTAATTAATATGATAGGAAAATAGACCATCACTATTTGCTCAAAATGCAAATACAAAGATACCATCTACTTGGCACAATCTACTTTGGTCAATGTTTTCCATAGAGATACCATTGCCTAATTTAAACAAAGAACGCATGACCCACATTTAAATGAAGAACAATTATTTATTGAAATTGATGGTCCAAGTGGCTGGTTATTATCGTATAGCAGCACCACGAAAGCATCATATAGCAGCAGCAGCTCATAGCAACTCATCATACACAGCAGCAGTCGCAATTCATCATATACCAAAGCAGCAGCTCATAGCAATTCATCATATAGCAGCAGGAGCAGCTCATAGCAATTCATCATATAGCAGCAGTAGGAGCAGCTCATAGCAATTCATCATATAGCAGCAGCAGGAGCAGCTCATAGCAATTCATCATATAGCAGCATCAGGAGCAGCTTGTAGCAACTCATCATATAGCAGCAGCAGGAGCAGCATGTAGCAACTCATCATATAGCAGTAGCAGCAGCTCATAGCAATTCATCATATAGCAGCAGCAACTCATCATACAGCAGCAGCAGCTCATAGAAATTCATCATATAGCAGCAGGAGCAGCTCATAGCAATGCATCATATAGCAGCAGCAGAAGCAGCTCATAGCAATTCATCGTATAGTGGATCGAATGAAAATTTGGCAAAAATCGAGGAGATCCTCACCTTGTTGGATGAGCTCATCCTTCAACAGCACCTCAAGGCCATGGCACGGGAGGAGGGGAGGGGAATAAGGTGCCTTCGCGCAGTGTGGCATTAGTCAGAAGTTGTGCAGCGCCCACCGGAGTAGTCGTTGGACTAACCACAGTGGAGCAGCTGCTGGAGACCATGAGAATGAGGCGGCGCCAGAGGAGGAGAAGCCAGGAGATTTGCCCCTACCACCGGCCATGTAGCCTAGCTGGACATAGCATCGCCGAGGACAAGGCCGATGGGACCAAAGTGGCAACGGCTCACTGGAGGAACCCTAGTTCTGCAGAAGGGATCGAGGTAGAGGGAAAGGGAGAGGAGATGCAAGCGGGCAGGGCAATGAATGCTTGCGTGTTTGTTTTACTTGAGGGTCAGGTGTGACACAAGGCGTCGTGATTGCATTTTGAGTGTAATATAGGCGCACAACAGAGTCATTTTACTATTCCCTTCCTTCAATTTTTAGTGAGGTTCTACCCAAACACCCCCTCCAAAGCGAAATTAGTTAAGCCCAAGCCCATAACTCAAAAATGACTTCTTTACATCTTTTATGGCTTATTTTGACAATATGCCCCGAAAAGGCGGAATCGAATCGCCCTTAACCTGCAATTCAATTGTGCGTGCAATGATGAATCACTCCCGCCGCTATCGTACATTTAGGCATCATCATACATGGCATAACCTAATACATGTGCATTCCATTGTAGAATCTGGAATATGCAATGTTTATGTTAGTTCATACGTTGCACATGATGTTTAAATGCCCCTTAAATCTGGTCAGTCAAGTGATGGTCTTTAAGCCTCCTTCTTTGCTTCTTTTCTTCATATGTAAGATTTGCTCACACTTCTGTTCAATTGCTTGTTTGCATCAGCCAGCCATACTAGGACTGTTTGCTTTGATTACTTGTTGTTCTTGACCTAACATTCTAACAGATCTTGTCAACGATTTAAACACTAAGGGCTGCTGTAGTGGGGCCTTGTCTAACTCATAGGTGACATAAAGGTTTGGCTGTACACTACATTAGGCTCTCCAAGAGTACCTTGAGATCAAGTTCGAATGTATGCCTAGTTTTTACATAGTGCAGACATAGTAAATGCTCATTTCATTGTGTGCAAGTGCAAGAGATGTGGCATGTTTCATTATGTGGTGTTGTTTTGTTATAATCTCATCCTTTTGTGTTCACAGACTGGAAAGTATGCATATTTATCTTCTAAGGAGACGAGTAACTAGTTTGTGTCACCTTGCAGAGGGGGTGCAATGAAGATAAGATTGAGGATTTCCAAGTACAAGATGTTAGGAAGGAGCCTTGCAAGAGAAGTAGGAGCTGCGCTGAGCCTCTTCAACCTGCTAAGGTAAGTCACCAGTATGCAACTCAACAGTTCAATTCCTTGTTTGTTTGAGGCATAGTTAATTTTATCTTTTCAATTGCTTTATTTGTCCTCGCTAATGAGATGCCCAAATAATCATGCCCGATGTTCGGTACTTGTATCACTATTAGTTGACATAATTAAAGGCCTTACCATTTAATTACTCTGCCGAAGTGTGCTCAAGCTTTGAAGTCTATTAACCAACTATTATTGCATGAGGCTCACAATCTAGTTTATACTACGCTAATGATTGCATAGTTTTGCTCATTGTAGTATGTTTGTATGAAACCCTCTCTGTTCATTATGCTCCCTAAGACTTTAATTGAGGCACATAATGGCCAACTGCTTGCTTACTTATACGCAAGCGTGTTGTCTAAATTTGTAACTTGTCCGTGTTTTCGATTGGACCCCAACATCATGCTCCTCTGGTGAGCTAAGAGGATTTTGTATGGAGGCTGCATGGACTATCTTTTTATAATTTTAAAATATCACCGCTTATGCTTCATGATGTGTAACATTTTTTAAAGTGACATGTAACATTATTGTTAGTCCTGTTTTGCCATGTAGTAAAAAATAGTGTCTTGTTCGCTTCACTGTTGTAACTATATTTTTGCCCTAGTCATGTGTACTTACAGAAACATTTCAAGATAAAGTGACATCAACACAAAGATCTCATGAGCAAGTGCGGCATGGCCGTTACCGAATGATTATGGATTGGAATTGGAATGTGCTGATGTTCTCGAGCATCAACTAGATGTGGCGAGACAACGTGTACATGATTGTCAACGTATAATCAACAAGTTGAGACTGGACACGCAGGTATTAGATGCAGGAGTCAAAAAATGAAACAAGACACTAAGGTAACCATGAAGGAATTGGAGATTTTGCAGACTAAAATTTGTGCTATCTGAATCCGGCCAATCCTATTTTCTGAAGAGATTATAGTTCAAATGGAGTTAAGTTGATGCGCGTCCATGATGTATGAGTTGTATTTGCCCAGTGTATGTAATTTGCTGTTTGTTTATGCTTTATTATCACCTGTGCTGAACCATAATGCCCAGTGGGTAGAATCGGCTGTAATTTCTTTATTGTATAGAGTAGGATTATTCTACCTTTCTATGCCTTGATCTCTTTGTTGTAATAGTGTAGGATTTTTAGAGGTGATAGTATTGAGTAGGATAATTCTTTGAATATGCTATATCGTTCAAACGGGGGCCAATTCGCCCGACCATGGCCCTTCATGGGCCGTCGGACCCATGGGCCTTCTACGTCTCATAGGATCCATGGGCCTTCTACGTCTCGTAGGATCCATGGGCCTTGTACGTCTCGTAGGATCCATGGGCCGTCGGCTCATTTATGGGTCTTGTACGGCCCTTTAATGGGCCGTAGGCGGGCCTTTAATGGAAATCGGACGTTGTATGGGCTGACAATAATGGGCCGTTAATAGGCCGTATTTGGTGATGCTATGAAATTGGCCCAACAGACTAACGATCCACAAACGGGCCGACTGTAACGACGGGCTGAATTTGGCCCACAAGCAGAAAATGACAGTAACGGGCCGTAAGTAACCGAATCTTGCAAATGAGCCTAAGAATAAATGGGCCCTCGAAGGCGAAAGTTAACTTAATGAAACGCCCAATGGAATAACGGCCGTTAATGGGTATAAAGTGATACACTATTCATTACTGGTCGGTTTCACCACGGGCCGTTAATGGGTGTAAAGTAATACACCGCTCATTACGGGCCGCCAAAGACGGGCCGCTAATGGGCCAAGAGTTACAAAGGGCCTCATATGGGCCGAAAGACGTCATGGACTATACATGGGCCAAAAGTGAAAACGGGCTGGAATCATATTGGACGGCCTAGATGACGCTACTGGGCCTAATTCGGATAGGGCGTAACGGGCCTTGGCTTAGCGGACTGTAAATGGGCTATATGCGAACAGGTCGTTAACAGGCTTTCCATGGGCCGACCCGCCACCTTTTGACCAAGTCAAACGGGCCGGTCTTTTCACAGGAATGGGCCTCTGTTGGGTCGTGCCACGTGTCGACGTATCATAGGCGACTATCTGACCCACTGACAAGCTGACACGTGTTTCGTCCGGCCAATAAGAATTTTACACGTGGAAATTTCTCATTGGTCAGGGCTGTTAACGGGTTATCGGATCCAAAACCCGACCCGATAGCTTAACGGCGTTCGTTACGGTGGATGCCACGTGTCGGTCACCCTTGACGAAAGCACTTCGGACGACGCGATTTATCGTCATGGAAGTGGACACTCCGTGATGATAATTTTGGTAATGTCATGGAACACTTCTACAACAAAGCACATGTATGACTATCTTGATTCTGTCATAAATTTGTCATGGATGTACATGCATGACAAAAAAGCGACCTACTATGACAAACACGTATCATCACGGAAGTGTATTTTTTTTGTAGTGAAGGTCATTACGGTAGTAAATGTCTAGAAAAGAAGCCTAGAATCCAAGGAGCCTACATAATCACAAAGAAGCCCCGAGACATGTAGGGAATGTTCATATCAGAAGAAAGCTGGAGCCGAGTAGTTGAGATTTTGATATGGATAATAAGACAATTTTTTTCATGAGTAGAATAAGTTGAGTTATGTAATGGGTGCTCAGAGATTGTAACGAATTCATGAAATCAATAAAGTTAATGTGTTATGATTTCATATGGTGTATTATGTGATTTTTTACTCTATGAACAAAGATTTTGGACCAGTTTCGAGGATATGAGAAATATGGTCTATGGAAGGATTTGTGAATTTCATTTAAGGGTGGTAGTACCCTATGAAGAACACTAGACCAATGGATAGGAAAATATATTCCCCAGACTGGAGTTCGGATAAAAAAAAGTTGGAGTTTTGCTTTTGATACGATGGTTATGAAGAAACGGAGTACTATTGGATTAAAAGGAGGTGTAATTGTTGGGGAACATAGTAATTTCAAAAAAATTCCTACGCACACGCAAGATCATGGTGATGCATAGCAACGAGAGGGGAGAGTGTTGTCCACGTACCCTCGTAGACCGAAAGCGGAAGCGTTAGCACAACGCGGTTGATGTAGTCGTACGTCTCCACGATCCGACCGATCAAGTACCGAACGTACGGCACCTCCGAGTTCAGCACACGTTCAGCCCGATGACGTCCCTCTAACTCCGATCTAGCCGAGTGTCGAGGAGAGTTTCACAAGACGACGGCGGCGTGGTGGCGATGTTGATGTTCTATTGACGCAGGCTTCGCCTAAGCACCGCTTCTGAGATATCGAGGTGGATTATGGTGGAGGGGCACCGCACACGGCTAAGAGATCAATGATCAATTGTTGTGTCTCTAGGGTGCCCCCTGCCCCCGTATATAAAGGATCAAGGGGGGAGGCCGACCGGCCCTTGCTAGGCGCGCCAGGAGGAGGAGTCCTCCTCCTAGTAGGAGTAGGACTCCCCTCTTTCCTACTCCTACTAGGAGGGGGAAAGGAAGGGGGAGAGGGAGAAGGAAAGGGGCGCCCCCTCTCCTAGTCCACCCGGACCAGAGGGGGGGGCGCGGCCCACCCTGGCCGCCCCTCTCTATCTCCACTAGGCCCATAAGGCCCATTACTTCTCCGGGAGGGGGGGGGGTTCCGGTAACCCTCCGGCACTCCGGTTTTCTCCGAAATCACCCGGAACACTTCCGGTGTCCGAACATAGTAGTCCAATATATCAATCTTTATGTCTCGACCATTTCGAGACTCCTCGTCATGTCCGTGATCACATCCGGGACTCCGAACAACCTTCGGTACATCAAAACACATAAACTCATAATGAACTTGTCATCGTAACGTTAAGCGTGCGGACCCTACGTGTTCGAGAACTATGTAGACATGACCGAGACATGTCTCCGGTCAATAACCAATAGCGGAACCTGGATGCTCATATTGGCTCCTACATATTCTACGAAGATCTTTATCGGTCAGACCGCATAACAACATACGTTGTTCCCTTTGTCATCGGTATATTACTTGCCCGAGATTCGATCGTCGGTATCTCAATACCTAGTTCAATCTCATTACCGGCAAGTCTCTTTACTCGTTCTGTAATACATCATCCCGCAACTAACTCATTATTTGCAATGCTTGCAAGGCTTAAGTGATGTGCATTACCGAGAGGGCCCAGAGATACCTCTCCGACAATCGGAGTGACAAATCCTAATCTCGAAATGTGCCAACCCAACATGTACCTTCGGAGCGGAGACGAGTTTATCAGCACCGATACCCCCACGCATCATGGCCGGTTCCATCTCTTTCTCAACGATTTCAATTGTGATTACGATTCGTTTTATAACCTTATTAGTGTTGGGGAACGTAGTAATTTCAAAAAAATTCCTACGCACACGCAAGATCATGGTGATGGCATAGCAACGAGAGGGGAGAGTGTATGTCCACGTACCCTCGTAGACCGTAAGCAGAAGCGTTATAACAACGCGGTTGATGTAGTCGTACGTCTTCACGATCCGACCGATCCAAGTACCGAACGCACGGCACCTCCGAGTTTAGCACACGTTCAGCTCGATGACGATCCCCGGGCTCCGATCCAGCAAAGCGTCGGGGATGAGTTCCACAAGACAACGGCGTGGTGACGATGATGATGCTCCACCGCGCAGGGCTTCGCCTAAGCTCCGCGACGATATGACCGAAGTGGAATATGGTGGAGAGGGCACCACACACGGCTAAGGAACGATCCGTAGATCAACTTGTGTGTCATGGGGCCCCCCCGCCTGTATGTAAAGGAGCAAGGGGGTGCGGCCAGCCCTAGGAGGAGGGCGGAGGAGTCCTACTCCCACCGGAGTAGGACTCCCCCTTCCTAGTTGGATTAGGACTTGGGGAGGGAAAGAGAGGCGCCGCCCCCTTCCTTGTCCTATTCGGACTAGGGGGGACGGGCGCTGTGGCCTGCCTGGCCGGCCCTCCTCTTCTCCCTCATGGCCCACTAAGGCCCATTAACCCCGGAGGGTTCCGTAACCCGGTGTTCGAGTAAAATCCGATTTCACCGGAACTATTCAAGTCCAAACATAGGCTTCCAATATATCAATCTTTATGTCTCAACCATTTTGAGACTCCTCGTCATGTCCGTGATCACATCGGGACTCGAACAAACTTCGGTACATCAAAACTTATAAACTCATAATAAACTGTCATCGTAACGTTAAGCGTGCGGACCCTACGGGTTCGAGAACTATGTAGACATGACCTAGAACTATTCTCGGTCAATAACCAATAGCGGAACCTGGATGCCCATATTGGTTCCTACATATTCTTCAAGATCTTTATCGGTCAAACCGCATAACGACATCGTTGTTCCTTTGTCATCGGTATGTTACTTACCCGAGATTCGATCGTCGGTATCCAATACCTAGTTCAATCTCGTTATCGCAAGTCTCTTTACTCGTTCCGAATACGTCATCTCACAACTAACTTATTAGTTGCAATGCTTGCAAGGCTTATGTGATGTGTATTACCGAGAAGGCCTAGAGATACCTCTCCAGACAATCGGAGTGACAAAACCTAATCTCAAATACGCCAACTCAACATGTACCTTCGGAGACACCTGTAGTACTCCTTTATAATCACCCGCCACGTTGTGACGTTTGGTAGTACCAAAGTGTTCCTCCGTAAACGGAGTTGCATAATCTCATAGTTACAGAACATGTATAAGTCATGAAGAAAGCAATAGCAACATACTAAACGATCAAGTGCTAAGCTAACGGAATGGGTCAAGTCAATCACATCATTCTCCTAATGATGTGATCCCGTTAATCAAATGACAACTCTTTTGTCCATGGCTAGGAAACATAACCATCTCGATAAACGAGCTAGTCAAGTAGAGGCATACTAGTGACACTATGTTTGTCTATGTATTCACACATGTATTATGTTTCCGGTTAATACAATTCTAGCATGAATAATAAACATTTATCATGAAATAAGGAAATAAATAATAACTTTATTATTGCCTCTAGGGCATATTTCCTTGATCTCCCACTTGCACTAGAGTCAATAATGTAGTTCACATCGCCGTGTGATTTAACACCAATATTCATATCTCAGATATGATTAACACCCATAGTTCACATCATCATGTGAACAACATCCAAAGGGTTTACTAGAGTCAATAATCTAGTTCACATCGCTATGTGATTAACACCCAAAGAGTACTAAGGTGTGATCATTTTTGCTCGTGAGAGAAGCTTAGTCAATGGGTCATCACATTCAGAGCCGTATGTATTTTGCAAATATTTTATGTCCACAATGCTCGCACGGAGCTACTCTAGCTAATTGCTCCCACTTTCAATATGTATCCAGGTTGAGACTTAGAGTCATTCGGATCGGTGTAAAAGTTTGCACCGATGTAACTTTTACAACAAACTCTTTTATCACCTCCATAATCGAGAAACATCTCCTTAGTCCTTACTAAGGATATTCTTGACCAATGTCCAAATGATCTACTCCTAGATCACTATTGTACTCCTTGCCAAATACTGAGCAAGGTATATAATAGGTGCGGTACATAGCATAGCATACTTTATAGAACCTATGGTGAGGCATAGGGAATGACTTTTCATTCTCTTTCTATTTTCTGCATTGTGGTCGGGATTTGAGTCTTACTCAATTTCATACCTTTGCAACACGTGCAAGAACTCTTTCTTTGACTGTTCCATTTTGAACTATTTCAAAATCTTGCCAAGGTATGTACTCATTGAAAAACTTATCAAGCGCCTTGATCTATCTCAATAGATCTTGATGCTCAATATGTAAGTAGCTTTTATCGAGGTTTTTCTTTTAAAGAACTCCTTTAAAACACTCCTTTTATGCTTTGCGAAAAATTCTACATCATTTCGATCAACAATATGTCACTCACATATACTAATCAGAAAGGCTGTAGTGCTCCCACTCACTTTATTGTAAATACAAGCTTCACCGTAAGTCTGTATAAAACTATATGCTTTGATCAACTTATCAAAGTGTATATTCCAACTCCGAGATGCTTGCACCAGTCCATAGATGGATCGCTGGAGCTTGCACATTTTGTTAGCTCCTTTAGGATTGACAAAACCTTCGTTGCATCATATACAACTCTTCTCAATAAATCCGTGAAAGAATGTAGTTTTGACATCCATTTGCCGATTTCATAAATGTGCCAATTGCTAACATGATTGGACAGACTTAAGCATCGCTACTGCTTGAGAAAATCTCATTGTAGTCAACACCTTGAACTTGTCGAAAACCTTTCGCAACAAGTCGAGCTTTATAGACAGTTACATTACCATCGCGTCGGTCTTCTTCTTAAAGATCCATTTATTCTCAATGGCTTGCCGATCATCGGCAAGTCAACCAAAGTCCATACTTTGTTCTCATACATGGATCCCATCTCAGATTTCATGGCTTCCAGCCATTTTGCGAATCTGGGCTCACCATCGCTTCTTCATAGTTTGTAGGTTCGCCATGGTCAAGTAACATGACTTCCGAATAGGATTACCGTACCACTCAGTGCGGATCTTACTCGTTGACCCACGAAGTTCAAGAGAAACTTGATCTGAAGTTTCATGATCAATATCATTAGTTTCCTCACTAATTGATGTAGTTATCACAGAACCGTTTCTTGTGATGAACTACTTTCCAATAAGGGAGCAGATCTGATTATCTCATCAAGTTCTACTTTCCTCCCACTCACTTCTTTTGAGAGAAACTCTTTTTCTAGAAAGGATCCGAATTTAGCAACGAAAATCTTGCCTTGGATCTGTGATAGAAGGTGTACCCATGATCTCCTTTGGGTATCCTATGAAGACACATTTCTCCGATTTGGGTTCGAGCTTATCTGGTTGAAGTTTCTTCACATAAGCATCGCAGCCCCAAACTTTAAGAAACGACAACTTTGGTTTCTTGCCAAACCACGTTCATGAGGTGTCGTCTCAACGGTTTTGATGGTGCCCTATTTAACGTGAATGCGGTCGTCTCTAAAGCATAACCCCAAAGCGATAGCGGTAAATCAGAAGAGACATCATAGATCGCACCATACTAGTAAAGTACGATTCGACGTTCGGACACACCATTTCGTTGTGGTGTTCCGGTGGCGTGAGTTGCCGAAACTATTCCGCATTGTTTCAAATGTAAACCAAACTCGTAACTCAAATATTCTCCTCCACGATCAGATCGTAGAAATTTTATTTTCTTGTTACGATGATTTTCCACTTCACTCTAAAATTCTTTGAACTTTTCAAATGTTTCAGATTTGTGTTTCATTAAGTAGATATACCCATATCTGCTCAAATCATCTGTGAAGGTGAGAAAATAACGATACCCGCCGCGTGCCTCAACATTCATTGGACCACAAACATCAGTATGTATGATTTCCAACAAATCAGTTGCTCGCTCCATAGTTCCGGAGAACGGCGTTTTAGTCATCTTGCCCATGAGGCACGGTTCGCAAGTATCAAGTGATTCATAATCAAGTGATTCCAAAAGCCCATCAGTATGGAGTTTCTTCATGCGTTTTACTCCGATATGACCCAAACGGCAGTGCCACAAATAAGTTACACTATCATTATCAACTCTGCATCTTTTGGTTTCAACACTATGAATATGTGTATTACTACTATCGAGATTCAATAAAAATAGACCACTCTTCAAGGGTGCATGACCATAAAAGATATTATTCATATAAATAGAACAACCATTATTCTCTGACTTAAATGAATAACCGTTTCGCATCAAACAAGATCCAAATATAATGTTCATGCTTAACGCTGGCACCAAATAACAATTATTTAGGTCTAAAACTAATCCCGATGGTAGATGTAGAGGTAGTGTGCCGACCGCGATCACATCGACTTTGGAACCATTTCCCACGCGCATCGTCACCTCGTCCTTAGCCAATCTTCGCTTAATCCGTAGTTCTGTTTGAGTTGCAAATATTAGCAATGAACCAATATCAAATACCGGTACTACTGCGAGTATTAGTAAGGTACACATCAATAACATGTATATCACATATACCTTTGTTCACCTTGCCATCCTTCTTATCCGCCAAATACTTGGGGCAGTTCCGCTTCAAATGTCCGATCGCTTGCGGAGAAGCACTCGATTCAGTGCTTAGGTCCAGACTTGGGTTTCTTCTCTTGAGCAGCAACTTGTTTGTTGTTCTTCTTGAAGTTCCCTTCTTCTTCCCTTTGCCCTTTTCTTGAAACTGGTGGTCTTGTTAACCATCAACACTTGATGCTCCTTTTGATTTCTACCTCGCAGCTTTTAGCATTGCGAAGAGCTCGAATAGACTTGTCCATCCCTTGCATATTATAGTTCATCACGAAGCTCTTGTAGCTTGGTGGCGTGATTGAAGAATTCATCAATGACACTATCATCGTGAAGATTAACTCCCGGTTGAATCAAGTTATTATTATACCCAGACATTTTGAGTATGTGTTCACTGACAGAACTATTTTCCTCCATCTTGCAGCTATAGAACTTATTGGAGACTTCATATCTCTCAATCCGGGCATTTGCTTGAAATATTAACTTCAACTCCTGGAACATCTCATATGCTCCATGACGTTCAAAACGTCGTTGAAGACCCGGTTCTAAGCCGTAAAGCATGGCACATTGAACTATCGAGTAGTCATCAGCTTTGCTCTGCCAGACGTTCTTAACGTCGTCAGTTGCATCGGCAGCAGGTCCGGTACCTAGCGGTGCTTCCGGGCGTAATTCTTACGTGCAAGAATGAGGATAATCCTCGAGTTACGGACCCGATCCGTGTAATTGCTACCATCATCTTTCAACTTTGCTTTCTCAAGGAACGCATTAAAATTCAACGGAACAACAAAGACGAGCCATCTATCTACAAGAAACATAGACAAGCAAAATACTATCGGTACTAAGTTCATGATAAATTTAAGTTCAATTAATCATATTACTTTAGAACTCCCACTTAGATAGACATCCTCTAATCTTCTAAGTGATTACGTGATCCATATTAACTACACCATGTCCGATCGTCACGTGAGATGGAGTAGTTTCAACGGTGAACATCAATATGTTGATCATATCTACTATATGATTCACGCCGACCTTCGGTCTCCATGTTCCGAGGCCATATCTGTTATATGCTAGGCTCGTCAAGTTTAACTGAGTATTCGCGTGCGCAACTGTTTTGCACCGTTGTATTTGAACGTAGAGCCTATCACACCCGATCATCACGTGGTGTCTCAAAGACGAAGAACTTTATAGCGGTGCATACTCGGGAGAACACTTCTTGATAATTTTAGTGAGAGATCATCTTATAATGCTACCGTCAATCAAAGCAAGATAAGATGCATAAAGGATAAACATCACATGCAATCAATATAAGTGATATGATATGGACATCATCATCTTGTGCTTGTGATCTCCATCTCCAAGCACCGTCATGATCACCATCGTCACCGCGCGACACCTTGATCTCCATCGTAGCATCGTTGTCATCTCGCCAACTATTGCTTCTCGACTATCGCTACCGCTTAGTGATAAAGTAAAGCAATTACATGGCTTTTGCATTTCATACAATAAAGCGACAACCATATGGCTCCTGCCATTGCCGATAACTTCGGTTACAAAACATGATCATCTCATACAATAAAATATAGCATCACGCCTTGACCATATCACATCACAACATGCCCTGCAAAAACAAGTTAGACGTCCTCTACTTTGTTGTTGCAAATTTTACGTGGCTGCTACGGCTGAGCAAGAACCATTCTTACCACGCATCAAAACCACAACGATAGTTTGTCAAGTTGGTGTTGTTTTAACCTTCGCAAGGACCGGGCGTAGCCACACTCGGTTCAACTAAAGTGAGAGAGACAGACACCGCGGTCACCTTTAAGCAACGAGTGCTCAAGCGGTGAAACCAGTCTCGCGTAAGCGTGACGCGTAATGTCGGTCCGGGCCACTTCATCTCACAATACCGCCGAACCAAAGTATGACATCTTTGGTAAGCAGTATGACTTATATCGCCCACAACTCACTTGTGTTCTACTCGTGCATATGACATCAACGCATAAAACCAGGCTCGGATGCCATCTGTTGGGGAACGTAGTAATTTCAAAAAATTCCTACGCACACGCAAGATCATGGTGATGGCATAGCAACGAGAGGGAGAGTGTATGTCCACGCACCCTCGAGACCGAAGCGGAAGCGTTATAACAACGCGGTTGATGTAGTCGACGTCTTCACGATCCGACCGATCCAAGTACCGAACGCACGGCACCTCCGAGTTCAGCACACGCTCAGCTCGATGACGATCCCCGGCTCGATCCAGCAAAGCGTCGGGATGAGTTCCACAAGACGACGGCGTAGTGACGATGATGATGCTCCACGGCGCAGGCTTCGCCTAAGCTCCATGACGATATGACCGAAGTGGAATATGGTGGAGAGGGCACCGACACGGCTAAGGAACGATCCGTAGATCAACTTGTGTGTCATGGGGTGCCCCCCGCCCGTATATAAAGGAGCAAGGGGTGCGGCCAGCCCTAGGAGGAGGCGGCGTCGGAGAGTCCTACTCCCACAGGAGTAGGACTCCCCCTTCCTAGTTGGATTAGGACTTGGGGGAGGGAAGAGAAGGGGCCCCCTTCCTTGTCCTATTCGGACTAGGGGAGGGGGCGGCGGCCTGCCTGGCCGGCCCTCCTCTTCTCCCTCATGGTCCACTAAGGCCCATTAACCCGGGAGGGTTCCGTAACCCCGGTGTTCGGTAAAATCCGATTTCACCCGGAACTATTCAAGTCCAAACATAGGCTTCCAATATATCAATCTTTATGTCTCGACCATTTCGAGACTCCTCGTCATGTCCGTGATCACATCCGGGACCAACAAACTTCGTACATCAAAACTTATAAACTCATAATAAACTGTCATCGTAACGTTGCGTGCGGACCCTACGGGTTCGAGAACTATGTAGACATGACCTAGAACTATTCTCGGTCAATAACCAATAGCGGAACCTGGATGCCCATATTGGTTCCTACATATTCTTCAAGATCTTTATCGGTCAAACCGCATAACGACATCGTTGTTCCCTTTGTCATCGGTATGTTACTTACCCGAGATTCGATCGTCGGTATCCAATACCTAGTTCAATCTCGTTACCGGCAAGTCTCTTTCTCGTTCCGTAATACGTCATCTCACAACTAACTTATTAGTTGCAATGCTTGCAAGGCTTATGTGATGTGTATTACCGAGAAGGCCTAGAGATACCTCTCCGACAATCGGAGTGACAAAACCTAATCTCGAAATACGCCAACTCAACATGTACCTTCGGAGACACCTGTAGTACTCCTTTATAATCACCCAGTTACGTTGTGACGTTTGGTAGTACCCAAAGTGTTCCTCCGGTAAACGGGAGTTGCATAATCTCATAGTTACAGGAACATGTATAAGTCATGAAGAAAGCAATAGCAACATACTAAACGATCAAGTGCTAAGCTAACGGAATGGGTCAAGTCAATCACATCATTCTCCTAATGATGTGATCCCGTTAATCAAATGACAACTCTTTTGTCCATGGCTAGGAAACATAACCATCTCTGATAAACGAGCTAGTCAAGTAGAGGCATACTAGTGACACTATGTTTGTCTATGTATTCACACATGTATTATGTTTCCGGTTAATACAATTCTAGCATGAATAATAAACATTTATCATGAAATAAGGAAATAAATAATAACTTTATTATTGCCTCTAGGGCATATTTCCTTCAATTAGTTCGTGAACTTGGAGGATTATGTGATTCGTCAGAAAAAGGAATGATAGTTACTTTTTTCTCTATAACAGGATTCTTAGTTTCTCGTTGGGCTTCCTCGGGACATTTTCCATTAAGTAATTTATATGAGTCATTGATCTTCCTTTCATGGGCCATGTATATTCTTCATACCATTCCTAAAATACAGAACTCTAAAAATGATTTAAGCACAATAACTACGCCAAGTACTATTTTAACGCAAGGCTTTGCCACATCGGGTCTTTTAACTGAAATGCATCAATCCACGATACTAGTACCTGCTCTACAATCTCAGTGGTTAATGATGCATGTCAGTATGATGTAGATCACCTTATAATCACCCAGTTACGTTGTGACGTTTGGTAGCACACAAAGTGTTCCTCCGGTAAACGGGAGTTGCATAATCTCATAGTCATAGGGACATGTATAAGTCATGAAGAAAGCAATAACAACATACTAAACGATCGTGTGCTAAGCTAATGGAATGGGTCATGTCAATCACATCATTCCCCTAATGATGTGATCCCGTTTAATCAAATGACAACTCATGTCTATGGTTAGGAAACATAACCATCTTCGATTAACGAGCTAGTCAAGTAGAGGCATACTAGTGACACTCTGTTTGTCTATATATTCACACATGTATTATGTTTCCGGTTAATACAATTCTAGCATGAATAATAAACATTTATCATGATATAAGGAAATAAATAATAACTTTATTATTGCCTCTAGGGCATGTTTCCTTCAGTAATATGGAACAAGAGTTACTCCAAGGATGAGTTAAAGTGGTACAAGTGTTGAAGTGGGCCATAACCCACATGCCCAGGATTTGAAAAGGAATAGAAGTAACCTTGATGAAGTAAGAAATTTGGAAGAATCGGTGATTCAATCAGCATACTTTTCCTAGGAGGATACGCAAAAACATGAGAGTCGTGAAGGACGATAGATGTTTGGTTCATCTTGCATAAATAATGGAATACCCGAACCCAGTTCGAGGACAAGAGAAATTCTGCAATGCTTGTGAGAATGACCTAGTGTTAGAAACGTGAGATTCGCTAAACCTTATACAGAGTAATGATTTGGGTGCAGAATGGATTGATCACCATACCGGCTTACTCGTATCATTCGCTCATGCTATTTGGAATGGTAAATCTGAGTGACTTACCCATAGTAGTGTGACAACAATGTCAAAACCTTGTTTAAACCCTAGAAGGGTAGGACGATTAATCCATGTACAAGCAACCGTTGCCAACCGTAGGTTATACGGTGAGATTCAACCTAGGCCCATTTCCTGCAGGAGAAGCCAATAATGATTGACCACCATGAGATTTTGAAAGTTGTTTAGTATTGGCGACAGACATGTCAGATATGAAGACCAAGTCTCGAAAGAACCTCACCAGGATGAAAGGACACGTGTTTGAGGAAAAGTTTGTGACCCTATCGAAAGATCCTCAGTGAAGGGGTTATCCCAGAGAGTATGATAGGACCGACACCGTCAACCCAAAGGGACGGAGCACATGAGTTCTATCGGAAACATAATCCTTCTTTTAAGTGTGGTAGCACACTAGACCATTCTGATCAATGGAATTGCTAGAAGACCCCCAAACCGTAACATTTTCTTGCTAGCCTTTTCGAATCTCGAGGATGAGATTCATTTAAGTGTGGTAGGTTTGTAACATCCCAAAATTCTAAATTTTGGAATGTTATATTAAATAAATATTTTTGAGTGTCTGTTTGATTGTGGTGTGACTGCTTGTGTGAAACTGAGTGAAATTTGGAAACTTTTTGAAAGTTAAATGAGAGGGAATAAAAGGACTTTCCCAAAACTTTCATCTTGCATTTTGATATTCATGAACTCAAATTCATTTCATCACAAAACCCTAGAGTGAGGATAATATGACTTCTTCCATTTAAATAAACGAAAAGGGTTTTGAAAAGATTTGAATTCCATTTAGAAATATTTCAAATTCAGAAGCTTTATGCAACTCAATGATTTTCATGAGAGAAGATAAAATGATTTCTTCAAATTATGTGAAATATGATTTGGAAGAAATCAAATTGAAAGTCATTCGGAAGCATTTTGAAACCCACTTTCAATTTGGAGTTATTTGAATTTATAATCAAATTATATTTTCTCCAACAAAATGTAACATATGGAAAATAGGGTAAAATGATTCCCTACATTATAAAAATGGATTTGAAATCATTTTGGTATTTTAAAATAATTTTAGTTGCATTTTTAATGCAACAAGAGCACTGTTTGCTTTATCTAATTTTTGTGGATTTTATTTATACCTGAAAATATGTTCATGATTTAGGATTTCTTTTTATGAAAATTTAGATGCATAATAGGCCTATATAATATTTTATTTTATTCTCTTTCTTTTTCTTTTTCAATCTGTTAAAAAAAAAACTCTTCGAACAGTGTCAGCCCGAAGCCCAGCACTGCTCTCTCTCTCTCTCTCTCTCTCTCTCTCTCTCTCTCTCTCTCTCTCTCTCTCTCTCTCTCTCTCTCTCTCTCTCTCTCTCTCTCTCTCTCTCTCTCTCCGGCCCAGCAGCGCAGCTGGCCCAAATTCACCGAGCGCTCGCCCGAATCTCTTCGGATCGGTCACCGATCCCCTTCCCCTCTCTTTTCTCTCATTGACCGCTGGACCCCATGCCTTCTTCCTCCTCCCGCAAGCCACGCAAAGCATCGCCGCCACCGGAATCCCGATCTTCTCGGGATCTCCCGTATCCCGTACCTGCCCCCTCCTCCAAGCACACCCCCAAGTCGTTCGAGCCGTCACGAACTCGTAACGGGGAGCGGCTTCGAATTGGCCGTCCTCCCAACTCCAATCGAATACCCACATCGTTTCTTGGCCTCAAGCCGCCGCCCTAGGCATCTGCCCTCCCCGCCGCGCCGGCCGCCGACCGCCCGCGCGATGGGTTCTCGGTGCTGGTCCTGTGGCGAGGATTCGGTGTCGCCGGACCCGGGCTCGGGCGCGCTCGTCTGCACCTCCTGCGGCCTCCAACACGACGCCGGCGCCTCCGAGTTTTACAACCCGACCGCCTTCACCGAGGACGGCCAGCTCGATTTCCGCGCCGCCTCCCTCGTCCGCCACCTCTCCGAGTCCCCCTACCGCGAGCTCAAGCTTGCCGCCGCCTCCAACGTCATCACCTCCATGGCTGTCCAACTCGGCCTCTCGCCCACCCGCGCCGAGGAGATCCTCACCATGGCCAAATCCGCAACCGCCGGGAACCTCGCCACCCCCGGCACCACCTTCCTCCCGGCCCTCGCCGCCGCCTGCTCCTTCCTCGTCGCGCGATCTCACCGCCTCCCGCTCTCCCTCGCCGAGGCCGCCGAGGCCGCGTCCTGCACCACGGTCGCGCTCGGTGACCTCGTATCCCGCATCGCCTCCCACCTCTCCCTTCCCCCCCTCCCTTCCTTCGACTACCAGGCCGCGCTCGAACGCGCCGTGCTCGGCTCGTACAAGCTCACCACCGCTGCGGGCGAGGAGAAGACGAGAGCGATTCTCTCCCAAGCCAGATTTCTCCTCCGCTGCTCCTCCAAGTGGTCGCTCACCACCGGGCGGCACCCACTCCCACTTCTCGCCGGCCTGATTGCCTTCGCCGCAGAGCTGAACAAGGTCGCTGAGGTTTCTGTGGAAGACATTGCCCAGGAGATGTCGGCGGTCGTGCACACCAGCCGTCTCCGATACAAGGAGCTCGTTAAAGTGCTAGTGCATGTCGCGCAGAAGTTGCTTCCGTGGGGTGCCGACGTCAATGCCAGAAACCTGCTCCTGAACGCCCCAATGCTGCTCTGGCTCATGGAGATGCGGTCACAGTCCGACCCATCGGAACTTTTTCTTGAGAGCTTCGCTCCGGACATCGCCGGCATTGTGCAGGTGTACTCATCTGTTGATGAGGACGAGTCCAAGTACCTCCAGATTGTTCCCCTGGATGTTGATGATTTGGATTTTGAGAATTCTGGGAAAGAGGGCAAGGAATCAGGGGATTTGAAGATCTCAGAGGATTGCCTGTCAGATGCTTACCAGAATGTCTTGAAGAGGCTCTCTAAGCTAAAGGAACTTGGGAAGGTTGGGAAAGTTGCTAACAGGAGGAAGCAGCGGAGGATAGGGCTGGAGCTGGAACCATGGATGGATTCGCTGGATGATAATCTGACCAAGCGCATGCCGCTTGAGGAGGTAGCAGATATTGACATTGGCTATGACGCACCTCCTCCGTCGTTTACTGCTGGATTGGACCATCAGAAGCGGAGGAGAGCACGAATTGAAGCTGCTAAGTGTCGAATCGATGCAATTAGGAAGGCTCCTTCTGCGCGTACTGCAAATGCAATTGATTCACCGGCTGTTCATGGAAATGAAGATGCTTGTCCACCACAAAAAAATAGCAGGAAGAAGCTGGGTCGAAAGAGACGACATGGAGAACATCCTGTGGAGATGTCAGACGCTCCCGACTCTGGGAAGAAGAAACGGAGAACAGACCCATGTGATGGTATTGACTGGGAAGATTGCGTTATCGAACTCCTTTTATTACATGGTGCAAATGAGACCGAGATTGAACAAGGCCAATACAGAAGACTGTTGGAGTTGCATGTCTTCAGTGCAATAAGTGGAGACAGATAAAAACCTGGCAGTGCAGCGTCTTAAAATCTTGCTTCCTGAACATAGGTTTCCATTATTCTGTGGTGCATTGCTCATTTTTAGATCGAGAGATTGTGTTGTCCTCTGGTTGGTGGAGACAGATTCTTATGTTGGTGGAGACAGATAGTGGTGTCCTCTGGTTGGATTTTAGTGGTTCTCAATTCTTTCTCGTTTGTTTGCTTGTGGCTGATATGTGTGTGCTTTTTCTTAGTCTGGATCTTCCTAAGGTTGGGATCTTTCCCTCATGTGAGCATAGGTTGCTAGGATTGTAGTGAGTTTTCAGGAAGAGGTGGATGCAGAAGGACATGTGTCTTTTGGATTGGTCTACTGTATTTGGATTGATCTGGTGCATTTGGATTGGTCTACTTGGCTCATGTCCATTTAGTCTTGTGTTTTTACTTGGCACCTTCAGATTTGCTTTTCCAGTAACATGATGATCTTTTTCCAGTGACGTGTGCAAAACAAAGGGTTCGGTTTGTTTGTGTTGGATTGGTGCTTCTGAAAGAGAATGGGAAGAATGGCCTGTTCATTGGCCTCTGTTGTTTGATTTGGTCTCCCTAACTTATTATGATGGTGTCAATGCTGGCTTGTTTCGGTTCGTCCTTGCTTATATGGTTGGTTAGGAAGAGAGTGTCGGATTTGGGCTCACTGGGCTATTATGATAGTGTCAGTCTGGTTTACATGGTTGGTTAGAGAGAGGATTTGAGATTATGTGCCTGATGTGCTTACAGTTCTGTTAATGGTAGCGCCTTCTGATGGGCTGTGTCTGTTGTTGTCGCTCTTGGATAGTCAGTATGATGTTAATTTAGCTTTAGACTCTGCAGGTTTTGTCAGGCACAACAAATTTTGAATATTTGAATCATATCAGCAAGAACTTGTAGATGCTTATTTTATCCATGGGGTCTTTCAGAAACGTAAAAACAGCATTACAAAGGTTCGCTGTAAACTGTAATATATTCAGGGATTTTGTCTACTTGCTTGAAAATTGGAAAGGGACTTTTGCTTGCTAATATAATCCCTCAACGGTTAATTACTTACATGTTGCCGTTTCTCACAGTTTGATTTATATGTACTGTGAACTGCAAATACCTCGGGTCCTTGCAAAATAGGAATCAATGATTTACTTATTGCATTGTTTCTTTCCTATATTATTTTGCTTCCGAAGTTCAAATTCAACTTAACAACATGGGCTGTTTATGCTTGCTTGTGGTGATGTGAGTATTTGGTTTGCTTTGAAATATTAGTTCTTCTTGAAGCTTATTACAATTACATTGAACAATGGTTGACTGGAATATTTTTCTGTGCTTCGATTGATATAAGCTCCCGGTATATCATTGATGGAAGGAGACTCTGCAGGGCACATGATGCATATTCTAGAGGTGTGTATCTTTCTGAGTTCATTTGTTGTTTCGCCTTTTGAACGGCGTGATCCGGTGGTCCCATATAGGATACTAAGTTATAGATTGGTTATCCCTGTGAATGCAAACTACGCTTAGCTACGAACATGTTTGGCTCCTACACTGCTTTGCCTAATTAGTTATTGGATTAATTTTGGTAGTTCTACTTTTCTGCTGCCAACAACATGCAACACACAGAGCAGGCTAAATGTGCTCTAGGAATGGATGTGTAGAAGCAAAAGTTATGGAGGCTTTGAAGATCGAATCACTGCCCCCATTAGATTCATGATGATGTGCTTGTGTAAGGAGTACGAAGTAGTAGTATCTTAATTTGCTTGATGAAATATTCTATTCAATTTCACCCACCACCAGTCATATACAAACCCTGTATTCAAACTGTTTTTCCAGCTTACCCTCATTGTTACAGCCGAATGGAGGAGGCCCTTCGCCGTTCTACTCTGCATTAAAATTTCTCAGACTCGGGATCCTATGCTTTTGTACCTGCAGAAGAGTGTAGCCTCATGTATATTCTATGATCATGCCATCCTCTTTATGTATGCCAGATAAAGCAATTCCTATATGTAACTGCGTGTATTTTGGGTGCAAACTTTATTCGTCGGTATGATATATGTTTAAAACACGCTAAAATCATATCCATTACCATCTCAATGTCCTATTTGCTGTCCCACCGTTCGGCAGGCAACGGCCCCCCTATCTTGGTTCTGTTCATTGCTTTTAACATGTATCTTTGCCTTTTCTTCTTGATGCTGAGGTCAATGAGCCTGGTGAGGCTGAATTTGTGTTTTTTGACAGAGTGAGAAGGGAACTGGTTGGAGCACCGCTGATGGACGGTCACCTATTGCCCCACTTCAAGAGATCATCCAATTTGCCAGTGGAGACCCTATCACCTCACGAGAGCTCTCTGCTGTTATATCGCGGAAGTTCCGTTTCATTGTCTCCATATCAAGCTAGTGTTTCACCAGTGATGATGATGATCTGTCATTCCAAGTACTTAGGCTTGACACGCCTCTAGGAAAGCAGCCAGTCTTCTGTGGCGTATCAGGCTTCAAGTGTTACGACTTGATCAATTAGCTCAAGCTCCTTGCCCAATGACAGTCCTCCTGCTCCAGGGGTGCTAGGTACACCATCGAGCAATATGGCGCCAAGCAGCTCCACTCCCCACCTTCAATCACCATGATTCCTGAGGTTCATCCCTTTTCTTCTCACAAGTGCTCTTCTGCATTGATTACTTGCCCTGTTTCTGTGCTTTTTCCTATTATTTAATCCTATTTTTTATTCTAATTAGAGTCATGCTCTTCTGCCTACTTTATCTTCGCCTCCTTCCGTCATGAAGCCATCTGTGACTGGGTCCGCACAACTCCACCCAACTTGACATTCTTTTTATAAGTTATTGATGCACCATTGTATTTCATACGTGTTTCCTCTTTCCTTGACAGCGGTGCGGCCTCTGAAATTAAACCAATGTCTCAGCTGGTTCTTTTTAAAGACAATGTAGTTGTCTCATATGTCAATCCAGTATCTGACCCAATCGACGATGAGCTTGTTGATGCAGACAGTAAGGGCTTGGTAACTTCCAGATCATCTGTGTTTTGAAGCATACGCTTTTTGTGTATGCTTACTTATTTACGCGTGTTTCCTCCCACAGGCCGGTGAAACACTAGGATCAGTTAATGAGTCTATCGCTGGAAAGGAGAAGACACCACAGCTTAGTGTTGACATTCAGAAAGATAACTTAACATCGCCTGGTCAGACTTCCAATGCAAAGAGGTACTCGACAATTCTTTACTTATACCCAGGTGGTTTGCTTGCATTTCAAAACTGCTACATTCAGCGTGGCATTTTCAGGTCTGAACCATCCGTGCGTGCCAATGCTCGAAGCACTTCGAGCAAGCGGGGCAGGAAGAAGTAGAAACATCACGGTAATCACAGTGTCTTCTCCTGTGCTTTCCTTTTCAAAATTCTTTTGATTCTTCTTGGGGCCTATGTTAACACTTCACATTCTCACTGGTAGTTCCTTGTTTGTCTTCGTGCTGTTTTAGGAGGCGAGGCGCCTTTTGGAGATCCAAGGATTTTGGTTGAAGTTGCTGTAAATGGATGGTTTCTTATCAATATGCCTGTACGAGCAGTTCCCTGCTTGAGCTTCGCTCGCAAGCACTTACCACCACATCACTTGGTTGCTTATGGGCAACAATGGCTGCTATCAGCCATGTTGCTGTCCATCTAGACTATCAGGCTACTTGGATATAAACCGTCCTTTTTTCAGGTTTGGATGATTTAGATTCACTTTGTTGTCTAATTTCTTGGTTAAAATCTGTATACTACTCCCTCCGTCCGCAAATATTTGTCATCAAAATGGATAAAAGGGGATGTATCTAGATGTATTTTAGTTCTAGATACATCACTTTTTATTCATTTTGATGACAAGTATTTTCGGACGGAGGGAGTATTATGTGTTGAGTCCTTGTCCATTGCATGTGTTCAGGGTATGGGATCGATGAATACATATCCTGGACTCTGAGCCCCGGAGTGAAAGGGGAAGTCGAATGGCTAGGCATGCCACGCCCTGCGAAGCGCTTTTAGCCATCTTATTTCAGTTTCGGCCATGGCGATATCCGTGTGTAGAGGCTAACAAGTGCTCCTTCATGCCTGGGTTGTTTCCTTTGTAAATATATGGGCGATTAATACACTCTGTTCACATGGCCGCTCTCCTGCTTTGTATTCCAACTGCTTGTGTACCTTTGAACCTCATCAGTGTCAGTATCGTAATTCGAAATCTTATATATATATATATATATATATATATATATATATATATATATATATATATATGGAAAATCCATCCTACCACCCGTGGTAGTTACCCCACATGTCTCATATACTACCATATGGTACTATATATACAATTTTATTATTTTAAATATGTTCATATACTATATTTAAGATATTTCAAAGCAAGTTACATGAAAAATTGCATATGAGCCCATAGTTTTTGTTATATTTGTAAAATACGTACATATTTGTACGTAAAAAGAGCATACTCAAAAATGATACATACTACCTAAAAATTAGTATATATACTACCTAATCATTGTTATATACTACATACTACACGTACATACTCTCGGTTTTGACAGATACTACATACAACATACAAAGCATAGTGGTGGTAACTACCACTGCTTGTAGGAAACATTTGTCCTATATATATATATATATATATATATATATATATATATATATATATATATATATATATATATAGGAAAATCCATCCTACCACCCGTGGTAGTTACCCCACATGTCTCATATACTACCATGTGGTACTATATGTACTATTTTATTATTTTAAATATGTTCATATAATATATCTAAGATATTTCAAAGCAAGTTACATGAAAAATTGCATATGAGCCCATAGTTTTTTATATTTGTGAAATACGTACATATTTGTACATAAAAAGAGCATACTTAAAAATGGTACATACTACCTAAAAATTAGTATATATACTACCTAATCATTATTATATACTACATACTACACGTACATACTTTCGGTTTTGACAGATACTACATACAACATACAAAACGCAAGTGGGTAACTACCACTGCTTGTAGGAAACATTTGTATATATATATATATATATTGCTCACCTTAGCTCCTTCTGTGGATTGTCTTTTGTGTTTTTAGTCGTCTCATTTTATTCCGCGTCCATATTCCATATGCTGGGATTAGCAGGTTACTTTGGTGAATGCACCTTTTCGTCTGTGAGATCATAAACACTATCTTGTCCCATGAATCGTATTTGGTGCATTGCTTATCTGTACACATGTTTGTAGATGAAAGTATAGCCTTTTGTTACACAGTGCTCCAGTTGCCCAATAACTGATGCACATTCTGGTTCGTATCTCTGCTGTGCTGTGCTAAGGGGAAGCGCACATAGAATGCTATTCCCTGGATAATAAAATGGTACACACAGCATGACAAGTAAACATAATTTGCTTGGTAAAGCGTCCTATTATTTTTTCATACCCCTATTCATACACTAAACTGTTTTTCCAGCTTAGCACAACTGAATGGACCTTTGCTGCTCTTTATCAAAGTTTCTCGGATTTAGCATCCTACACTTTTGTAACTCCACAAGACTTTTTGTTGGCCCTATGTAAATCTTGTGATCTTACCATCCTCCCTATGTTTGCCCGATAGACTAATTCATATATGTACCTAAATGCATTTTACATCCAAACTTTACTATCCTCTAAACAATCATTGTTATGATATATGTTTACAAGAACCTGAAATCATCTCCATTAACATCTCGATGCCCTATCTGTTGGACCGCCCGTTCGCCGAGCAATGCGCGGCAAGCCGCGCACCCTATCTAGTCTTAGTAAGAGGTACCCAGGAATGTTCTCTTGAGGAGCTGCCAGCCGCCGCTGAAGCCACTGCCACCCCATCTCCTAACGCCATGGAGAGATGCCCTCGAGGAGTTGGGTGAGCCAGTCGCTGACGCTGAAGCAAGCGAATGGCGCCACTACCCCGACGCGATGACGACTCGACAGACACAGATCTGCCCCAAGCAGAATGAGCTACTTCTCACTGGATGATTGATGATTGGTTTTGTAGCGTTCATCAACTATTATGCATTGGTGTTGTAGAAGTCCTTGTGCTGTATGGTTTTCAGATGGCATTTGTAATCTTGTACTATTACTGCAATATGTACTATTGAGCAATTGGTGCCTTGTTTAATTTTCTTCAAAAGGTGGCATCAACATTCTCTCTGGGAGAAACACGTCGCCTTGATTAATTTTCAATCTGGAAGAATTCAGTAAACTGACAAAGCTTATTTTACCAAAGAGGTAATATCATCGGAAGTCATTGAACTTGCATCGCACGTTCAGTTTGGTGCTAGAACTTTGAAAATACGGTTTTCTGGTCACATAACTTAACTCAAGCGTGCAGATACGGTCACACTATGCATATACGGGCGTATCCATGTATATGGCCCCACTTGTCAGTGACTGATGGCGTTGGGCGTGATGTATTTTTACACAAAACACTGTGAAAATAATTATTTTCCGAAACAATCAACCACAGCGACGTATTTTTTGCACAAAACACCCTCAAATTATTTTTAAAGAAAAGCAGGACCATGATACTGTACATATATGTATTTTGTCTAATATGGATAATCAACATATATGTACTTCACGGGGACTCATGTGGAGCTTAATTGAGCTGCGGGTACTACGGCCCATTTTGCGCGCACTATTTTTAAAAGATAATTTGTAAGTAATAAAGGTAACGTTCACATATTTGTGTGTTAAAAAATATTATATATACAAATAATGATTAGTAGATAAAAACATTTAAATATACGCTTGCGGCTTATATTTAGTTAATATGGACATTGATAATGTTTATTAGATAAATATTTTTAAAAAATTCAAAAAAGATATAAACTTGAGGCTTATATTTAAATTATAAAATATGATGAACACAAACATTTAGTAAATATTTATGACTATTCGCTTGTGTAATTTTTTATTCATGACTTATATTCAAAAAGCTATATAACTTACATATTAGCGACTGAATATTCGTTTAACAGTCTAAATTTTAAATTATTAATTAATTATTCAAACGTTGAACTATACAAAATGTGCGTATATATAATTATTGAAATGTTCGTATAGTTAAAATAATATTTTTGAAAACCATATATGCTATACGCACATCTATATAGTACACATGTTTATATATATTTTTAAATACCGCAGATAAAACAGGCCGTAGTCTCCATAGCCTATTTAAACTCCACATGCATCCTCGTTTAATATATGTAAGTTCCTGATCCATTTTAGACATCTAGAGCTGACCGGTTATAGTGGCTAGATTGTATTGATTTAAACAGTTGGTTGGTTCAAGTCCTAGTAGATTCTTTTTGGCGTTAATTTTTTGCATTTGCATTCTTGGGTTAAAAAATAGTTGGTCGTCTGTTCGAGTCCTGGCATGTCATTTTTGTTGTTAATGTTCACATATATGTGCAGTATTGTGGTCCTGTTTTCTGTAAATAAAAAAAGTTAGAGTGTTTTCTATAAAAATACATCGCTGCGGTTCACTTCTGCAAATAAATTTTTTTCAGGGTGTTCTGTGTAAAATATGTCACGCCTAGCGCCGTTAGACACTCACAAGTGGGGCCATACACATTGATATGCCTGTATACGCGTACTGTGACCGTATCTGCACGCTTGAGTCAAGTTAAGTGACCACAAAACCGTATTTTCGAAGTTTTAGCACCAAACTGAACATGCAACGCAAGTTCTATGATTACCAGTGATATTACCTCTTTACCAAACTAAGGTAGTTTAATTTGTCTGAATCATCTCTTTTCAGGATGAATGACTTAGCTTTCTTCTCCATCATGTTTTGCTCCAAACAGAAGCTGTGAAAGGACTCCAGCAAAATGCACTGTAATCGCCAAATCAAAAGAGGTAAGTGCATGCTAGTTCAGAAGCTTTGCATCCACTATATTCATTTCCTCAGATTTATCCAATCTATTCACACTAGTAAGTCAAAATAAATACTCCCTTCAATCCATATTACTTGTCGCAGCATAAGTTGTACTAAAGCTGCTGCGACAAGTGATATGCTACGACAAGTAATATGAATCGGAGGGTTTAGAGTATTATTCACAACGCCAAACATTCATGTACTACATCACAAAGGCACAAGGCTTGCACCATTGAAGAACAAGAACGGACGTGGTTGTTTTGGTCGCGAGCACAGGTGCTCGCGTTATCAGGACGGCTCAATAGGGCTTCGAGATTTGTCGCTCGCCAGCTGTTCGTTCTTTTTAATTCACGGGAGGAAGGAATACCGTACGGGGCTGCGGCGTACGAACCGCCGGTGACGGAGGCCGCGGTTGGGGGCCGTGACGGGAGATTCCCTGAGCCGTGGCTCGGGTCTGCCTTCTACTCCCGATCCGTGGCTCAGGTTGGTGGATCTCCGGCAGGGAGCGGTGGGCAGCTTAGTAAATGACGGGTCCGATGGAAAAAGGAGCTCTCTCCCACCTGTGGCCTTGTTTTCTTGCATCGCCATTGACGCCCGCTGAGATCTGCGGCGGAAGGAATACACGGTGGCGATCCCCGGGAGGCCGGGATGGAGTTCCTCATGCAACCGGTTAGGAGGTAAACCAAATCCCCCGCCCGGTTTAATAGTAGGTTGTATATGATTTAATAGTAGGTTGTATATGATTTTTTTTGGAATAAGTAGACAGTGGGAAAATTGGAATAGTTGCATACAACATTTTTTGCAAACGCTTGTGTTCCCTCTTAGGCAGTACTTTGCAAACTAGCAGGAACAGATGGTTAACAGAAAGCATATCAGTGTTGGTATTTCTTTATGGATACTGGATTCTGATAGTAGGGGATAGATAGCGGAATTGAGCTGGAAATTATTAGTTAGAAACTTAGATCATGGAATACAGGAAAAGTAAGAATATAAGTTAGAGCGTGGACTAAAAGGCGGGCTTCTTTGACATGGTGAATAAAAATCGGTCATTCATGAAACACGGGAGAGCAAAGCAGTCCTGTATCAGGATACCAAAATTTAGTCGGGAAGGTTTCTGATATGCAGCTTGAGGGGAACAAAAAAAATGCTAGGGGTCGTGGCTTGTGGATAAAGCGAAAGAATGTGAGGTCGAAAAGGATGGACCACTGAATGTAGAAAGAAATAGCATCAATCAGTTTGTTCAGCAAGACATGCATGACAGATTGAGTAATCAAACTGCAGGGTCAGAATTGGAGCTGCTGCTCCGGAGAGGGCACCTTGCCATGGACGGCCCATCGCCCTTGAGAAGGCAATTCACAGATTCGCTGAGAAGCGAGGTGACATTGTAATTGTGCCTGCATTGGGCACAAGCTTTGATACACTCGGTGAAGCCTATGATTTCTACAACCTTTACTCGTGGGAGAAGGGGTTTGGAATAAGGTACGGGAAGAGTAGACTGAATGTGGAGAGTACAAAGTGCATGCAAGAAATTGTTTGTGGCTGTGCGGTAGGCATTGATATAACCTTCCTGGACTAATTTGTATTCAGCAGTTTGCCCCTGGATTTTGTTAAACCTGACACGTGGTACTTGTTTGATTATGATTTTGCAGGGAAAAGCTGGAGTGGAGAACACTAGAGCTTGCCGATGCGAGTGCCCTGCACTGATAATGCTCCTCCGTTCAAAGGACAATGGTTGGTACATAGCTGAGCATCACGAGCATCACAGCCACTCACTGTCTACGACATATGGGCAGACAATACACTGGCCTTCACACAAGCACATTGACGTCTACAACAGAGACTTGGTTGAGCAATTGCGTCAGAACAATGTGAATCTAGCCAAAGTATATAGCATTGTCGGAAGTTTTTTTTTTTGGCTCAATGGAGAAGGTGCCTTTCACAAAACGAGCTCTGAAGAATTTGTGTGGTAAAATCAGCAGAGAGCAAAGCAGAAGATGACGCGAGGAAAACTATGGAGGTTTTCGCATAACTCGACTCAAGATATCCACACTTCATCTATCGTGTACAAGCGGACAAGGATGATCGGATAACAACTTTGATGTGGGCACATGGGAGGAGCAGGTTGCAGTATACGTTCTTTGGAGATGTTGTCAGCTTCGACGCGACATACAGAGGTGTGAATAATCATTTTCAGAGCATCTTCCTGGCTGGGGTTTTGGTCCATGATGAGAAGGTGGAGACATATTTGAGTGGGTTTTCAGTTTTCACAAAGTTCATCTGGATGATGGGAGGGAGTGCACCAAAAACAATTCTAACAGGTCTGAAGCGGAAGAATAAAACCGTTTGTGTAACTGGCTGTACTTCGGCGCTGCAAACCTTAGATCAAATTTAATTCCAAGGATCTCTGCATATACTTCTCTAATGGTGAAGAAATTAATCCAAATGTTAAGAGATAACCCAGGGTTCTGTAGGGTAAGCATCACTACTAGTGTGGTTAAAATAAATAAAAAAATGAGTGGTTGGGTGAGATACTAACATGGTTGAGGACTGGATGTGAAAATGCAGACTAGGCCCGGGGTTACATGGAATCGTGACATTGGGAATTGCATCAGTGTGTTCGCCTTAGATGTACATTAGTCTCAATTTGTCTAATTCCGGTACTAACTAATTGTAACCTTGATACCAGCTGTTTTGGAGCCCCCCAGCTGATATTCCTCGGACTGACATGGCGAACATTGATAGTGTTGCAAACATGGCAAATACCGAGCCCAAGCAGCAGCCCCACGGCACGGGTGATATGGGTTAGTACAAGCAAATGAATCTTGATGCATATTTGAATATGACTTCTTCAGTTAAATTCATTAGTAACGTGTGCCATCTATGTATGCAGATGTGGTGCCAAATGCTGAACAAGAGACTGTCAAAACGGAACCTGAGCAAACTATGTTAGCACCCCGAGCCAACAGTAACTTCCTGTTATATAATCCTCACGTGTCAGAGGTAACTTTTTTTATTATTATTTTGTAACTTTGTTGCTTGTGTACAATTTCTGTAGATGTGATGCAGAGAATGGAAGTGGAGCCTGAGCGTGGAGTTTGCATAGATGTAACTGGCAAGGAGGCACTCCGTCGCAGGCCAAGATTTCAGATTGCTCCAAACGATAAGGGAAAGGGTCCAATGGAGGAAAGTGATCTAGAGTCTTCGGACAGTGATGAAGACATGCCAACCAGGCTTGCTAGGATATCTAGGAAGATGCAAGAGTGTTAAGGCAGCATGAAAGAGTCCAACAAATGAATGGTATGCACTTGTCCTGGTCATTCGTATAAGCCAGTAATTTCAGTGACGAGTTTTGCTGGCTTAATAGTTTGTGGTTTTCTCGTTCAGGTAACCGGCAAGAAGGGCTCCCTCCAGTCATAAGTGTGCGAGGTGCGTGTCCGATGTGGAGTAAAATTCAATTTCTGCAGTGAAAAGTGATGTGTGGTTAACACTAACAAAACTGACTCTGTAGACAGGGGTTGAAGGTTTCGGTGCCCCAATTACAGCAGTGGAACCTGAATATTTAAATGTAGTTGAACCTTACATTCATATGCAAGTCCAGCAGCAGGTATGGTGAAAAAGAGAGAGAAGTAGTTTGCACCTAATACACGAGGCACATCATGATTGTAGTGTGTGTGTGGTACAAAAATATATATGTACATGCTGTCATGCTGAGCTGATTACTCCCTCAAATGTAAATGATGAACTGCAGGAGTTGTAGCTTGTAAGCACACATGAACGGAGCGTGCAGGTAGCAGGAAAATAATAATAATAAATGCTGTCGTGGGAACTGATTTACTGATGCTGATTGATTTCCATTAGTCACAGATTACATGCAACAGCACATTTGGTCTTTACTAGTAGTACATCACACCACATGGCTTAATTAACAAAACAGAGCTTAACTAACCATACGAACGTGGCATGACACCAAATTTGATCTTCAGTACGACAGGATACCACAAGTGGTTTGACGAGCAAAATCAAGAGGCTAGCGCTAAGACAGACGTACAGATTGAGAGACCAACTCATCCACGTGACGGCCTGGGCGAGTTGCAGCAGCATCCCCAGCCCGATCAGTGCTGCGGGTAGGTTGGCCGCTGCATCTCTGAACAGCAAGCAGAGTGATTAGAGGACGACGCCGGCATGAGTTGATTGTTCTGCATCTGGGACGGAGCGCTGTTGCGTCCGGGCCCCGTTGCGGAGATTTGCTGCGTGACGACGAGCAGCTGGAACAGGGTACTGCTGGGCGCTAAAATGGCGATTCAGATCAGCACGGTAAGTCCTGTTCGATTTGATATATCCACGAAGACCAACCTGCGGCCGAAAATGCAGATCCGGGGCTAGTGAGTCCGACGAAGCTAAAAAGATAAACCTTACTCGAAATAGCTCTCACCTCTTTCTTGACTCACTTGTAGAAACGGCCTCCGACTTTTTCACCGCCCTGAGCGATCCAGGTGATAACCTGCCCGCCGCAGTCCGGGCAAGGAATGAGCGGCGGCATTCCATCGTCTACGCCACTGGGCGCGGAGGTGGATACCGTGCAAACTTGAGTACTTGACTAATCTGGCCGGCGGAGAGAGTCAGAGATGGGAGGAGAAGAGAGTTAGGGGAAGAACGAACAGTGTCGGGGAAGATTGGGTGCGCAGCAATAAATTAGACAGCCGCCGCCGTTGTTGGTCCAGAATCCAAGCCGTAACAGCCCACTCCGTTGTAGATCGGCTGAGCCGGAGCCCAGGTAGCTGACGGCGTTGGGCAGAAGTGGGCCAGTTGGATTGTTCATTTAATCACATACGGGTGGAATACCTGGGCCTATACTAGTGGGATTGTGGATCCCGAAGATGACGGGCGGGTGGGATACCGCGCTCACCTGTGCTCGCGCACAGAAGAGCACTTTCGAATACAGTACAACTATAACGTGGGAAGAGATTGGCACATAAACGCCATAAAAACAAGCATGTTTTTTTGATAAAGGACGACTTTATTATCTTAAAATATAGCATCAAGCGGATACAAAGCATTATGAGTATTACCCGGCCTCTGCATAACTAAGATACACACAGCCAAAACCAGAAGTCTGACAAAAATCATGAAATAAAAATCGACAAACCGGCAACAGTAGAGTCTTTTAGACCGACACTATGCCTATGTCGAAGAAGGTGGTGGCTCGATCCGTAGGTTATGCTGCCACCCATGTTGGGAAAAAACCTCCGTAACCACCTACTCCAATCGCGTACACACCGCCATGAACAGCGGTTGGTACTCCAGCCGTTGTAGTATAGACCACGTACGTAGCGAGTGCGTACACCGGAAAATAACCTGTAGAGGAGAAGCATTTTTGTCATTAAAAGCCAAATCATTTCTACATAGCCAAAGCGACCAAATTAAGGCATACGCTCCCATCCTTATTAGCATTTTGAACCTATTTGTAATACCGTCCAACCAATGACCAAAAATATTGACAACACTTGTGGGCGGATACAAATTTGACGCTATTTGGATGACTGACCACGTAGAACGTGCAAACTTGCATTGGAAAAAGAGGTATTTGATTGTCTCGTCATGAGTACAAAAAGAACACTTCTTACTCCCTCGCCAAGCATGTAGGTGAAGCAGATCCTTCTGCAAGCGTGAGGACACTTTCATGCGTCGGCATCCGCGACCGGCTCGCCCAACTCCTCTAGGGCATCTCCCTGCAGCGTTAGGAGATGGTGCGGCGCAGCTCCATGGGGCAGTGTCAGCGGCGGCATCGGTTCCCTGCGGCAGCGCCGGCTGAATGCAGAGTAGAAACAACAGCCACATGCATCCTATGATGCAGAGACCAGGGTAATCCCCTTTTAGAAGAAAAAAAAACCAAATTATTTCTCTTGTTTGTAGAAATTTTGTAGGACTTCTATGGGATAGGATTCCTATAAAAAAATTTCTTAGACCCCTTTGGTTCGTAGGAATGGATTTCTATTCCTATGTAGGGTTGGTTCCCATCCTTCACATTTCAAAGCAAAGAAAAAAAAAACATTACCTCCGACCTAATCAAAAAGTTCTTATTCTGTAAAATGAATGACATCTCTTTTTCTATAAGAATTGAGGTACATGCCATCTCATTTTCTATGACTATTCTATTCATATGATATCCCTGTCCTATGAACCAAAGAAGACCTAAGAGAAGGAGGGTTATCGGCAAAACAGGTTTAAGTGGATGGTTAGCAATCCCACCTGTGATCTGTCACCGTCCATTACTAATCATCTCTAAAAAGAACCAAAGGAGACCTAAGAGAAGGAGGGTTATCGGCAAAGGGCTCCAAAGAAATTTTTCCATTGAAAATCCTATCCTACAAAATTCCTCCAAAACCCCCACAACCCAAAGGTCTCAGAGGTTTTCACAGTACAGGTCATGTATTTTCGGAGTCATCTTCGTGGGTGTAGGTTTTACACTTGTTCAGCGGTTGCACTGCAAACATTGCTACGGGAGTCAATCCATATGATGTGTGGTAAAAAGCTATGACATCCTGGTATGTTGGTTACTGCCACAGTGCCACTTGACAGTGTCATCAAGTGTATGAAAATGTTAAAACAACAGGGGGAGATTTGAAGAGACTTCTCAGACGAAAGACAACGTACCAGGGGTTTATTCTCAATTCTTACCTGTTGCCTGTTGGGGTACTACTGAAGCCCTTAAAGTAGTGTGACCAATCAACTGGTGTCTTGGTTCTCTGCGCTAAAAAAGAAGAAGAAAAAACTGGTGTCTTGTTCTTTTCCTCATCTTTTGAATTTCCTTTGTCCCAGATGGAGTAAATTGTAAAAAACCACCACATTTGTGGACTCTAAAACAAAAAACCACCATGTTTCATTTTTTTTTGCAAAAAACATCCGGTATTGTACTGACAGTTTGCTGAAAACACTGATCTGTCAATTAGAGCTGTTTAACACGAAAACTGACGACTGGGTCCCTACGCGAGTGATGACGTGGCATGGAAACAACTCACACCGTTGGCTCAAATATTAGGCTGGCTTAGGGCCCACACGTCATCCTCTCTACCACCACTCTTCCTCCTCTTGCCAACGCGAACGCTCCCGTGTCCGGCTAGCTGGCACCAGAGACTCAAGAGAGCGAGAGAAGGGGAAGGCGGAGCTCACCAGGAGCCTGTAGTCGATGCCGGGTGGCAGGGGAGCTCGAGGACAAAGGGTTGGCGCGCGGCGGCGGCCGCCGGAGTAGGGTGACGCCGGCAGGCGGCGGGAGGTTGCGGAGCTCGCCGTGAAGATGTCTTTCAGTACCTTGGCGTCGACGTGAAGCCTCTGGGGGCGACGGAGATGGCTGGGGCTCGCCGGAGGTCCAGTTCGGGCGGTGGCGAGATGTGGCCAGAGGTGGAGATCACGGCCTCGATGCGGGTGATTCCGGGCTTCCTCGTCCAATTCCTTGGGTACCAAGAGGGATCAGGCCGTGGCGGGGATAGCTAGCATGACGGCGTGGCGAGACTCGGCTGTTGGCCACGAGCTCCATGCGAGGGCGGCGACGGTGCGCCGTGGGCGACATTACAGAGAGCAAAGAGGGAGAGAGAGTGTGGCCTCGCAGGGAGGGGGAGAGGGGTCGAGGGCGGAGCCATGGGCGTTGGGCGGCGGCTCCGACGGACGGTAGCACCCTGCCAACCCTCGTCAGCGTGGAGGCACACGCCGTGCGCTCGAGCCGGCGGGATGCACCGCGCCTGCGACGTGTTTGGCGAAATGCCAATGAGGCAGAGGAGATGTTGACCAGATGTTTAACGTCCGTCTCTTCCGTCTGTTTCTTAACGTGCTGACAGTGGGACCCATTGAATCAAACGCTGCTTATTGACTGATTAGTGTTTTCGGCAAACTGTCAGTACAATACCGGATGTTTTTTGCAAAAAAAATGAAACGTGGTGGTTTTTTGATTTAGGGTCCACAAATGTGGTGGGTTTTTGCAATTAACTCCTTAGTGACAAAGATGCATTTGGGCAAACTGAATCAGAACCATTTCCCTATATTTGTCCTATTCATCAGAATAACCTTTTTTTTCTTCGAGATATAATCATGCATCAATGGCATTACACTCTTCAGGCTGTACAAAAATGCACCCACAAACAATAATCAAAAACCGAGAAAAGGAAAAAACAGCAACCCTCAAACATTGGATGGATTGCGTATGCAAAAGAATCAAGCTCAGCGTATGTCTATCGAAAACCCCTACTAAGAAACGGTACATGTATACCAAACTCAGAAAAAAAAAATAGTACATCTGAATTACAGTCACTGCCGCGCGCGGCCATTTAGTGGTTGAAGGCAGTGCAGTCTCTTCTGATCTCTCCACCGCTGCCGGTCTTCACCCCTAGTCTCCCCACCTTCATCATCGACTCGACGAAAGCCTGGAAGAACCTCGGCTCGCTGTCGGCGAACTCCTCCACTGTCTTCCTTGACCCCCCATCGGTGAAGAGCGCCTGGTCGGAGGTGAAGAGGCCGATGCCGTTCCTGAGGTTTTGGTAGTAGATGTTGTCGAAGACGACGGGGCTGAAGGGGTCCATGTTGACTGCGATGGTCGGGCCGACGTCGGGCGGGCAGGCCTCCATGAGCCGCTTCGCGTACTCCGGGTTGAACGACGGGTCGAGCTTCACGGTGCTGCTGTAGTTGTACAGCCGCTTGGTGAAGCGGCTGCAGTGCGCGAACCCGACGGTGTGGGCGCCGGAGAGCGCCACCATGTCGCGCTGGGACAGGCCGCTGCGGTAGAAGATGTCGGTGAGCTCCTTGACGTGCATGTCCGGGCCGGGCAGCTTGTCCTCGACGTCGCTGGCCTTGGAGACGAGGCCGTCGAGCCGGCCGAGCTCCACGCTCCAGTAGGGGCCGGACGCCTGCATCCACATAATTTACGCAGGGCGCAGGGTTTCAGAACTGAAGGACGATGCTATGAAAATGTTACTGGCGTGGAGATTGAGGTACTACTTACCAGGTGGACGACGTCTCTGGCGGCGAGGGCGAGGATGTCGGCGCAGGAGACCACGCCGGGGCACTTCTGCTCGACGGCCGCTTTGACCCGGTTGACGGTGTCGTAGCCGTCGCCGGCGAGGGAGTCGTCGTCGGGGGAGTTCTTCTCGGCGTCTTCGTTGCGAGAGGCTATCAGGACCGAAGCGTCACAGCCCTGTGATTGCAAGTGGGGTTAGCAAGCATAACCACTGACAATTGTACTGAAAATGGCAACGGCCTGAAACGGGAATATGGACGAAGCAGTATCTGAAGGTGATTAACCCATGACAATGTAGTACTCCGGATTCGGATTTTGTGTAACCCATTACGAGTTGCTTAATCTTTAGATTACCATGTCCTCACATGGGACAATCTTCATACAACTTATGTGGATAGTAAGGTTTTATGGTCTGTGTTTGTTTTAGGAACACATTGTGTCAATAGAAAACGTAAATGCTAAAAATCTGACAACAAATATTTAAGCATGGTAATTTTAATGTTTTTATGGCAAATTACATTTTCCCCAAGATGACAATTTCCTTAGCAAACCATAGAAAAGGCTTATGTTGCATTCAAGTACAGGCAGGCTCCAAGTGGGTCCGACACAACTGGTGGCCTACATGCCTTCACGCTCCTGCATCCTACTCAATTATGATCCTAATATGTGTAGGTCAACCCAAAAAAGAAAAAGAAAATAAAGAATGGCAGAGCGGCACTAAACATCATTACGCGCACGACAGAGGCATCTCTTCGATCTTTATTCTTCACAGCTTTGAACAAGCTGAATGCTGTTCATCAAAAAAAAAAAGAAGCAAACGTAGAGCTGGGCTGATGATGATCTGGGGCGAACGCCGAACACGCCGAGGCCGGAGAGATCCATCCGACAGGGCGGGGATTTGATAATTCGGATAGCAGGTGAAAAGTCGCGCTGTCACATGCACGCATAGGCTGTCGCAACCGACGACCACGCGAGGCGATCGAGTTGTTCCTTCCACCTCCACCTCCCTAGCTCCAGCTGCCTCCTAAACGACGCAGCTGGCTAATTCCCTTTACTTTAACTAATCACCTTTTCTTTTTGTGCTGCTAATGTTTGATCTCAAGAGAAAAAGGCCAATTTCATCAAGAAGAGAAATCGCTAATGGGAATTACTGTGGGAAGAAGCCCTGCAAGCTAGCTACCACTGGAAAGGAGTGTCCACTTGCAGCTTTATCCTTTTTTTAATAAAGAAAAGTGTGGAATCGCTGGCTTTATTCCAAATCCGAGCAGGCTGGAGAACAGTTGGAGCTCACAAGAACCGCTGAATAATTATTTTGGAGAATCAAGAAGAAACTGCTGAGGAATCAAAAGCTGATAGACGAATCAATCAAATGCGCTCATCTCGTTCTAGTATCTTCTGTTTCACCAGCCACCCCAATCCTCTCTAATTAGTCAGATGTACGAACGATTTATAGCAGAATAAAGCAAGAACAAGGCGTCCAATGCAAGCTTGGCACATATATCAGGAGGTTGATCCATGGGCAGAGGGATGATGAACTCACATTGACGAGGCAGTCGTGGAAGAAGAGCCGGAGCACCGCCGGGATGGTCACGATTGTCTCGTTCTTCTTCCTGGTCACCTCCTTCAGCACGATGTCCTCCAGCTGCGGGCACGTCGTCTTGTAGTAGCCCGGCGACATGCCGCCGCCGTACGCCGTCCCGCCCAGTGAGGACAGCATTGCCGCGACCAGGGCCACCGCCGCCACGGCGCACACGCTTCTTCTCCGTTTCTCCATGAGTATGGGTCCGCCCTAGGCTGTCGTGGTCGATGGAAGGGGAGGAGGCCGGCCTGTAGGGGGACACCGGACACGACGACCGGGGAGACGAAATGGAGAGACCGAGGCGGAGATAGCGGTAGTGGTGAGACCTGAGGAGAGGGCAATGCTTTATAGTGGTCCTAACCCGCTTCAGGATTTGGCCGGAATGCGGCTTAATTTCTGCTTAAAAGTTTCACTGCCGACGACTTTGAACTGATTTCTTTTTTCGCTGAAAAAATAAGCTGAAACGTTGAAAAAATTGCGACATGATTTGACCAATTCATCAGTTCAGGTGAAATATTCGGTTTTTATCCAACATGGTCGGCAGGATAATCTTCAAATCAATCTGCTTCCTCCGTGGCATATCATAATTTAGGTCTCATATGACTTTACTATTACCAATATGTCGTGTTTTTTGTGTTATTTAGATTGTTCGTTTGTGATTGACATAGTAAAAGCTTCTTTTACTGAAAAATATATTCAAGAATGAGATAAATATTGGGCAATAGAATATGGGACAGTAACTTTAAAATTAGAACCGACATTTAAATATATTGGGGCTTTGGCTTACACGTTCGGTCCAACGCATATCTCCAAATCGCCCTACAAACTGTTCCCAAACTTGAGGAAGGTCCAACATGAATTATCAAATGTTCACAAACACGATAGATGTCTGAAATCTCATGAACCGTCCTCAACTGATGTTCACGAACACATTCGAACGTGTTAGCTGACAATTGAGGATGTCTGTTTTGATGACCAGCATTGAAGTTTCTGTGAGCTTCCCTAAGACATATTCACCTACGCTAAAGAAATTTTTGCATGTGAGGTTTTCATCTTGAAAGAGTTTGATAAATAAAATGACAACTGGCATATATAAAAAGAGTTTTTTTTAAGTAACCACACCCATGTCGCTCTCAGGGGCCTCGGGGCCGGCTCGAGTGAATCCTAGCCGCCACTCCCACCACATCCACTTCATGTCCCTAGCTAGCGTCAGAGAACGATAGTGAGCAAAGCCTGTCGGCCATGGTAGCGGGGCGGCTGCTGATAACCGCGCTACTGCTATAGCGCTACAGCTAAAGATTAGCAGTAGCGTTTGTTAACCCGCGCTACTGCTATATTTATTTAGTAGTAGCGCTTCCTGCAAAAGGCGTTACTGGTAATTACTAATAGCACGTCTCACTGCCCGCGCTACAATATTAATTTGTATTCTATTTCTTTTTTATTTACCCGTGCTACTGCTACGGCGCTACAACTAAAGGTTAGCAGTAGTGTTTGTTAACCCGGACTACTGCTATATCTACTTAGTAGTAGCGCTTCCTGCAAAAGGCGCTACTGGTAATTACTAGTAGCGCGACTCACTGTCCGCGCTACAATATTATTTTGTATTCTAATTTTTTTTTATTTTAGGTCGTATTCATACACCTTTATACAAGTTTTCATACAATAGCAATTTAGAGATTATTTTTACATTATAATGAGTTATTAAATCACTAGGTGAAAGAACCGCAGATTAGTTTCAAGTGGATAGATCCTAAGTAACCAAGTCATGGATTATCACGATAATCCATGACTTGATCACTTAGGATCCATCCACTTGAAACTAATCCGCGGTTCTTTCATCCAATGATATAATAACTCATCATCATCATTATCATCATATTAATATAAAAACTCTTGCATCATATCATCACCAACAACACTAGCTAATAATCATCACAGTCATTACCACTATTTAATCATCATAGTCATAGTGTAGCTATCTAATCACCACCAACACTAGCTGATAATAATCATCATGGTCATTACCACCAACACTAGCTATTTAATCAGCATATTCATAGTGTAGCATGTTATCATCTTCAAACTCATTCTAGCTAGCTAATCACTCCTGCTGCTCTCTCTTAGGTAAAATAGCATAGAACATGTGTAGCATTTCCGCTTCATCATATTGGAGCATGCAGATGAACATGTCTCCTAATTGTGGGCTGCGCTTCTGATTGCTGCCCCCTAGTACTTCTCTGCGATCCTTCACAATTTTGGTCCAGTCTTTGACTATTAAGACTTGCTCGCTTTTAGAAATCCTGAATGCACTCATGTGCAATGTAGAATGTCTTGGCCGTAAGCTAACCATTTTCATGCAACCTTTAGCCTCGATCCAATGAGGCACAACTATCATCGGGAGTCCCTGTTGAAGAACATCGTAGTAACATACTTAGCAATGAAGTTTAACTTAAAAACAATGTATGCAAAAGATGCACTGAGGACAAATAGTAAAAGTTTTACCATCTTTCCTAAATAGATGTGACCATAGTTCAATACGCACGCTAGTGGTCGCACGTTTTGAGTGCTAAGATTTTGAAGTCCAGGAAAATAATTTGTCTTGACAGTATCAAGATCCTCAAGCCATGAAACATAATGACTTATCTCCTCGCAGTTTAGTTCAGCCCCGGGACAATAGTAGGTCATGTCTACCAGGCGCCGGACATGTTTGCTTGAATGCAAATAAGCTGTCAATAGAAATTAGTTGTCAACTATTTTTGAATAAACAATATCCAAGACATAAATATGGTTGAGAAACTCACATAATGGTAGAATTGGAGGCGTCGGCACATCGACCCAGATGTCGATAGTACCTTCAATATCATCTTCCGGACGAATATCAAAGGTGATAAGCATATCAGGCTCAAATGCATAAGCCTTGCATAGTGCTCTCCAATTTTTGCATTCAGAAAAGGTGTAGGTGTCTGCATTGTAAAATTTTGCGGCAAAAGTATAACCATGCTCGGTCCTCAAGTTAACTCTCTTTACCTCCATAGTTTTCATAGGACTGAAACTAATCTTGTCCAAGACATAAATTCTTGCATGGCAGGGGATACGCTAGTAGAATAGTAAAAAATTAAAATTATAAGTTGAAGCAAAAGAAGCAGAAGTCATGCTTAATTATGAAAAAAGACTTGTCGTTGTGACTTACTGTATCCACTTCGAAGGTCTCATCCAGCTTGATGCTGAAGCGCCTACCACCAACAAAAAACTTCTATCACATAGGCCGCGCTCGTCTTCGCAGTATTCGCACATACCGAAATCCTTTTCGTCGTTAGACATTTCCTATGTTCATTGTTGAAACATTAATTGAAAATCGATCGAAGGCAACTACCAGGAAACTCAACACACAAATCACTATTACTCAATATGCAACGGGTTGACTTTAGGTCTGTCGAGTCTTCCTTCCTAAACTCTCATCTCACGTATATGGTGGGCACTCCCTCTCTGATATTGCGACCATCGGTGATCGTCGCTACTCCTCCTTTCCCTAGTGCATTACAAACATCTAGCACAAGGAAAAGAAGGAGAAGCGACCCCCATGACAATAGTCGGCATTCTTCTTCTCTCATATATGGTGTACACTCTCTCGCCGATTTTTCGACCGTCGATGATGGTCGCTACTCTTTCTCCCCCTAGTGCATACCAAAGGTATAGCACAAAGAGAAGAAGGAGAAGCGACCCCCACGACAACAGTCGGCATTCTTCTTCTCTCATATATGGTGGAGACTCTCCCTCACTGATTTTTTTGACTGTCATGTATGGAGCCCCGACATACTTAAAGTCAACCCGAAATGTCATTTAATTATCTTTCTAGAAATCCGGGGCACTCGATATTTCCTACATATTCTAGCACAAGTCATGCTTAAATTCACGGAAAAATTTGGCATGACCTTTGCTAAAATAGGACATATCGAGCGCCCGAAATTTGCCGGAATGGAAATGAATCAACACTCCGGCAAAACATAGGTCACTCGGAAATGAATCAACACTTTGCACATGAGCATAAAGTGGTGCTCATTGCATTTCGATGGTTCAATATTGACAAAAACATTTCAATATATCTTACAACTGAAGGAAATATGCCCTAGAGGCAATAATAAAGTTGTTATTTATATTTCCTTACATCATGATAAATGTTTATTATTCATGCTAGAATTGTATTAACCGGAAAGTTAGTACATGTGTGAATACATAGACAAACAGAGTGTCACTAGTATGCCTCTACTTGACTAGCTAGTTAATCAAAGATGGTTAAGTTTCCTAGCCATAGACATGAGTTGTAATTTGATGAATGGGATCACATCATTAGAGAATGATGTGATTGACTTGACCCATCCGTTAGCTTAGCACTACGATCGTTTAGTTTATTGCTATTGCTTTCTTCATAACTTATACATGTTCCTATGACTATGAGATTATGCAACTCCCGAATACCGGAGGAACACTTAGTGTGCTATCAAACGTCACAATGTAACTGGGTGATTATAAAGATGATCTGCAGGTGTCTCCGATGGTGTTTGTTGAGTTGGCATAGATCGAGATTAGGATTTGTCACTCCGATTGTCGGAGAGGTATCTCTAGGCCCTCTCGGTAATGCACATCACTATAAGCCTTGGAAGCAATGTGACTAATGATTTAGTTACGTGATGATGCATTACAGAACGAGTAAAGAGACTTGCCGGTAACGATATTGAACTAGGTATGATGATACCGACGATCGAATCTCGGGCTAGCACTACAAAAAAATACACTTCCGTGATGATACGTGTTTGTCACAGTAGGTCGCATTTTTTGTCATGCATGTACATCCATGACAAATTTATGACAGAATCAAGATAGTCATACCTGTGGTGTCGTAGAAGTGTTCCATGACATTACCAAAATTATCATCACGGAAGTGTCCACTTCCATGACGATAAATCGCGCGTCACAGAAGTGCTTTCGTCAAGGGTGACCGACACGTGGCATCCACCATAACGGAACACCGTTAAGCTATCGGGTCGGGTTTTGGATCCGATAACCCGTTAACAGCCCCGACCAATGGGGATTTTCCACATGTAAAATCATCATTGGCTAGAGGAAACACGTGAAGGCTCATCGTTGGGACAGATGTCATCCACTCATTGGACAGGAGGCGCCTATGATAGGTCGACACGTGGCACGGCCCAACAGTGGCCCATTCCTGTGAAAAAGGCCGCCCAAGAAAATCAGCGAGTCGCCCATATAAGGCCTACTTGTGTCAGGTCCATTTAAGCCCACGACCCATACGAGATGTGCCAATTCGGCCCGTTAAAGATTTGACACCATTGCAGCCCATCGTCAGTTCGAGCCCGTTAACACGCTATATATTTGGGATCAATATCGGCCGATGAGATTTCGGCCTGTTAACGGCCCATTTAATGGATGGGCCAATTTTCAGGATGTACATCTTTCAGCCTTTTAGCGACCCATTTAAATGTTGGGCTAATTTCTTCAGCCTGTTGACGGCTCATAAATCTGATGGGCCATTTGTAGTCGGACCTGAGTTTCGGCCTTTTAGCGGCCCATTTAAGTGTTGGGCCAATTTTTGGCCCGGTGTCACTTTCAGCCTGTTGACGGCCCATAAATCAGTTGGGCCATTTGTAGTTGGACATGAGTTTTGGCCTTTTAGCGACCCATTTAAGTGTTGGGCCAATTCCCGGCCCTGTGTGCCTTTCGGCCTGTTAACGGACCATAAATGAGTTGGGCCATTTGTAGTCGGACCTTAGTTTTGGCCTCTTAACGGCCCATGCACTTCATGGTCCAATACCAGCCCGGTTTCTCTTTCGGCCTGCTAAAGGCCCACAACACAGTTGGGCCATTTACAATACGACCTGACTTTCGGCCTCTTAGTGGCCCATGCTCTTCATGGTCCAGTACAAGCCCGCTCTCTCTTTTGGCCTGCTAAAGGCCTAGAGTATAGTTGGGCCATATGTAGCCCAAACTTAGTAACGGCCTGTTAACGGCCCGTGAAATAAATTGGGGCCACCTGTTGCCCGCTTTGATGTCGGCCCGTTAATCGACCGGGAGGTAAGAGGGCCGACCATTAACTTCGGTTTAGTAACGCCCATTAACTTAATGGGCCCACTAAAGTTCGTTCATGTATTTAGGCCAAATTAGATAATTTGAGCCCATTATGACGAGCAAAGGTACGACATATGTGGAATAACGTTGCACATCCAGCATATATTACAGAAATTACATCCATTGGGCAATCAAAGATTGATGCGGTGCAAATAAATGAGCGTAACCTAACCATCTACAACGCCACAATCTGCAACCTCAAAGACAGATGACGCCTATAAGCATGTGGGCAAGTTCTTGCTGCTTTGCCACATTGTCTCGAAAACATTGATCGCTTGTTGTGTCGCACGCGACTCTGCACCTCGATTCATCCACCATTTCCATCATTGCTTCAGCCATTAATTGGTTCACAAACATACATTTATTTTGTTGCATTCGAGACAGAGGATACTTGAGCAGATTCAGATGGCGATTTTGGCAGCTTGTATATTGATAGTTGAGAGTGTCTCTACCATCGCATCATAACATAAGTTAGGACGGAACCAAACAGATTAATCATGAGTTATTGCCATATTACCGGCCTAGATTCTTTGGAAAGAAACAATGGGGTTGCCTTGTTGTTTTCGAGTTTGTCTTCTTATCTTCAAAGAGCCTCGCACAAAATTAACACACTAGCATTGCTATCATTGGCCAAGTCGATAATAGGAAAGCAATATTGACACAACGAACGTTTGGGCAACTAGCCTACACCAAATTAACACAATATGGCACAGCTATCATCAGCCGTAAGGTAATACTGAAAGCAACATTGACACAATGAATGAATGGGCAACAGAGAAGCACTACAATTCAAGAATGTGCGTGATATGAGATAGTACATTCATGTAGCTCAAGACGCAAAACTACCGTGCAGTTTTCCTTACAAAAATCAACATTGGCGCCTTTAACATTTTGCTACAACTAATTTTAGATCAGATAAAGGTTAGATTCACGCCGATTAACAAAATACATGCTGATGTAAAAATATAGTGATACACAACAGGTACTTACATCAGCACTGGAGCACAGAGAATTCCCGCAAGATATTTTCCTCGAATATGATCCCAATGGAGGAAGTCTTGTATCGTTTAACCTTATTTTTTCTAAAAGAGAGATTGGTAAGAAACATGTAGAAAATATGATCAAAATGCTATAAAATTTCATGATGCGAGGATACGCACACGCTTCTTAGAATGGAGTTCACATTCTTTTGCTGGACTGGAGCGGACTAGTTCTTTGGCCACCGAATCTGCTTATTATCGATGGGAGTTGGGTTTCTCGTGCTGGAGCAAGATCTATGAAAAATGGAGTTGGTTTATTATCTCCTGGCGTTTGGATCTTTTGCAAATACCGGTTTGTAACCCTTGATTCGACATAGCCGTCTTCCCTTGCATGCCTTATATAGAAGAATGGTGATTCGCTTATAAAACATGCTACAACAGAGATGGAATAGGTATCAAGAATAGAAATGCATGACATATTGACATGTATTCACTCCATCCGAAATAAATGGATGGGTCTAGGCGTATTTCAGTTCTAGATACATCCAGTTTTATCCATTGCCGCGACATTTAATCCGGACGGAGGGAGTATGATTTAAGAGCTAGGGATACGACAGACAACACAAAAAAACACCGAAAAACCCATCGCAGAACTAAAGTATTCAAACCCACCGATATGAGATAGTACACTCATACATTTCAGGATGCAAAACTACCAGCAGTTTTCCTTGCAAAATCAACATTGTGGCCTTTAATCATACATTTTGCTACAACTAAATTTAGATCAGATAAAGGTTGGATTCACGCCGATTAACAAAATACATGCTGATGTAAAAATATAGTGATACACAACAGGTACTTACATCAGCACTGGAGCACAGAGAATTCCCGCAAGATATTTTTCTCGAATACGATCCCAATGGAGGAAGTCTTGTATCGTTTAACCTTATTTTCTAAAAGAGAGATGGGTAAGAAACATGTAGAAAATCTGATCAGAATGCTATAAAATTTCATGATGCGAGGATACGCACACGCTTCTTAGAATGGAGTTCACATTCTTTTGCTGGACTGGAGCGGACTAGTTCTTTGGCCACCTGGAATCGCTTATTATCGATGGGAGTTGGGTTTCTCTGTCTTTGGAGCAGTATCTATGAAAAATGGAGTTGGTTTATTATCTCTGGCGCTTGGATCTTTTGCAAATACCTGGTTTGTAACCCTTCGATTCTAACATAGCCGTTTTCCCTTGCATGCCTTATATAGAAGAATGGTGATTCAGTTATAAAACATGCTACAACAGAGATGGAATAGGTACTGAAGAATAGAAATGCATGACATATTGACATGTATTCACTCTATCCAGAAATAAATGGATGGGACTAGGCGTATTTCAGTTCTAGATACATCCAGTTTTATCCATTTCTGCGACATTTAATCCGGACGGAGGGAGTATGATTTAAGAGCTAAGGATACGACAGGACAACACAGTAAAAAAACACTGAAAAACCCACTGCAGAACCAAAGTATTCAAACCCACCGATATGAGATAGTACACTCATACAGCTCAGATGCAAAACTACTGTGCAGTTTTCCTTGCAAAATCAACATTGTGGCCTTTAATCATACATTTTGCTACAACTAAATTTAGATCAGATAAAGGTTGAATTCACGCCGATTAACAAAATACATGCTGATGTAAAAATATAGTGATATACAATGGTACTTACATCTACATTGGAGCACAGAGAATTCTGCAAGAATCTTTCCTCATAAACGATACCATTGCGAAAATCTTCTATCTGTTAAGCTTATTTTCTAAAAGAGATATGGGTAAGAAACATGTAGAAAATATGATCAGCATGCTATAAAATTTCATGATGCAAGGAAACGCACACGCTTCTTAGAATTGAGTTGACATATTTTTGCCGGATCGAGCGGACTAGTTCTTTGGCCACGGAATCTGCTTATTATCGAGGGAGTTGGGTTTCTCTCGTTTGGAGCAAGATCTATAAAACCGGAGTTGGTTTATTATCTCTGGCGTTTGGATCTTTTGCAAAGGCCTTGTTTGTAACCCTTCGATTCTAACATAGTCATCTTCCCTTGCATGCCTTGTATAGAAGAATGGTGCTTTAACTATAAAACATGCGGCAGCAGAGAGATGGAATAGGCATCAAGAATAGAAAGGCATGACATATTGACATGTATTCCTCCATCCGAAAAAATGGATGGGTCTAGGCGTATTTCAGTTCTAGATACATCCTTTTTATCCATTTCGCAACATGTAATCCGGACGGAGGGAGTATGGTGTAAGAGCTAGGGATACGACAGACAACACAACAAGAAAACACCTCCCATTTATTTGCTCAAGAATTCCACCGAGCAGAGAGGATGTTTAACGGTTCGCTCAAATTTTGGGAGAACGAGCATCCACGCTCTACCTTACCAAGTCGATTCGGATCAAATTTTGAAATATTAGCTTGCCACTTTTTTTAGATGGAGAGATGATGCTCGGAGTAATGTGTTTTACATGCTCGCTGTTAGCGATTTACTATATGACAAATAGTTGACCCACTCAAAACGCGAATCAAACCCAAAATGAAATATCTCGATTCAATGAAATAGCTGCTCAAGAGGTCAAAATAGTGAACTAAATCCAAAATTGAACACCTCAATCGAGTAGCATGTTGTACAAGATTATAGTACTCCATGAACATGTTGAAAGTCAAATTAATGAACTTGTTTGATATATGCATATATCCGCTCATGTGGATTGCGCACAACATGTTCTCCAATTTAAATATTTGAATGCAAGTTTATATCGAAACATGGTTTATATCAGTCTTTGCCCCTCTCTCAAACTCTCCATCCACCTGGTCACACATACACATGCATATCTCACTGCACTTGATAGGCCCATCTAAAACTCTATCTCTCCCCTCTCTCTCTCTCCATCTCACACGCACACACACAATCTCATGCCCAGCTAGCCAAGTATGATGGTCTCTCACTCAATTGTAGGCACACGCAGTCCCCCTATATGTATATGACTAGCTAATCTTAGTCTCCATCACAAACATGTGCATGGTCTATCTCGATTTCTCTCGGGCATCTTTCTATCGCAAGACGCACTCCTCGATCTTCCACCCATATAGTCCCTCACGATCTCGACGGGATCTCTATCACAAACACACCCTCTCTCCCTCCCCATGCGCCCATGCCATCCATGTGTCCCTCTCGACCTTTGTTCCTTGTTGGCCGACTCTATTGGACATGTGCTACTGGGTGTTTCTCTCCGTTGCAAACAATCACACACTAGCTAACTTTGTGTATCTCCTCGCCTCGCTTTTCCATCTCTGAGATGCATGAGTGATATGTTCGCATAAGAAACGAAAAAACACACACTCTCTCTAATTTATCGTTTGTTGTCACTTTCTCTTTCACACACATACTCTTTTTGCACACTTACTCATTCTCCTTCACACGCACTTGATCTGTCTTGACTAAGGCACTCTTCTCGGTCCATAGCATATAGATTTATTGAAAACTCAAACATCACAAAGTTTGACCATGTACATGGAGAAAAAGAATTACATCTAGTACGACAAACATATACCATTAGATTCACCATGAGATGTAGTTTTGTATGATGTATCTTTGGTATTGTAGATATAAATAACATTTGCATAAACCTGATCAAAGTTTCCAAAGTTTGACTTCTAAAAAATTTACATGCACTGCATTATCGAGCAGATGGAATATCTCTTTTCCCCTCTCAGCTATGTGACGCACCACTCAGCCTTATCGGGGCTCCTCAATCTCTCTCAAACTTTATTGGTCAGTTTGGTTCGTGACCTGACCCTCATGCCTTGATGGCCGGTACTACCTGGTGTGGACTTGAGATGTAAAATATTTTGCCCGCCAGCTTGTGTGGTGTCAAGCGCTTGGTTCATGCCCGCCAGGAAAGCATCAACGCCCCATCAATCAATCCATGCATCAATTATTTAATGCTAATATCCATCCATGTTGTTGTTAGCCTCGTGGCCACACGCACTGTGCACGGCCAGCGCTCAAATCGGTCGCTCGGGCAAAGCTACTTGCAAGTGTCCGGAGTTCAGCCAAAGCTAATTAAAGTGCAAGGAACCCAGGCCGACGGGCTTTCTTTTTCACAGGTAGCAGCCAAATAAGCGTGCATGAAATCCAGCCACAACCCCTGTGCCAGGCAAAAGATGCTCAGACGCAAGCCAAACTGGCCTTATATCTCCCGGTTCACACATACACATGTCTCGCCAGGCTATACATATAGACCCATCCAACACTCTCCGCCTTGTTCTCTCTCTCCATGTGACACGCACCCCTAAGTACCATAATCCTCACTCCAGCATAGGCGCAAGCACTCCTCCTAAGTATGATTATCTCTTACTAGCCATCAGAACACACGATTGTCTCCTTCCATCCATACGCCTATCTCGATATCTCTCGGGCATCTTCTATCGCGCACACACCTTGTCACTCGATCTCCCACCCATGTAGTCCCATCACGATCTCCGGGGGATCTCTATGACAAACATACACTCTCTCCTCCCCATGTCTGCATTTTCTTCAGACGCCTCTCTCGACCTCTCTCCTTGTTTGTCGACCCTCTTGGCCACATGCTAGGTTCTTGTTTCTCGGTTCCAAACAACCACACACTAGCTCCTCACCTTGCCTCCGTTGTCGAAGATGCATGTGTGATATGTTTGCATAAGACACGCACGCTTTTTCTCTACTTTTATCGTGTGTTGTCCATGTCTCTTTCACACACGCACACACACTTTTTTTCTCTCTCTCTCTCTCTAGTTAGGGACTCACACGCCCATAAGCATATGGATGTTTTGAAAAGTCAAACCTCAAAAAGTTTGACCAGGTATATGTGGAGAAAACATTTACATCCGAACGATCATTAGATTCATCACAACATGTACTTACTTCATACTATCATTTATCTTTGGTATTGTAGATATAAGTAATTTCTTTATAAACTTGGTCAAAGTTTCAAAAGTTTGACTTAAAAAATGTTGAACTACATTATCAAACGGAGGGAGTAGCTCTTTTTCTCTCTCGCTATCTCTCACGGGACTCCCTCTCACTCGAACTCTCTATACCGACGGATTATACGCCACCGTGTCAGCAGATAGCTCAGATATTGTTTAGTTGACGGTCAACCAATCCACATGCTGCCTTGTCACCGTGTTTCAGATTCGCAGCTGGCCCATGTGGCAGTGGGTGAAAATAAGTAAACTAGAGGCCCATCTGACACGCGGTGAAGTAAACAAAGTTGAAACCACTCGGGGTAGCACCCCGCACGCTACTAAATTGAGGGCGCATTGAGGACAAACTTCTTGCGCGCCAAGGACGACTCACGCACACCACCACCGCGCGGCGGCATGCATGTAGGACGACACTCAAGCACACCCAGCACACAACACACACCAGCACACATGTACACGGCGCCGCCACGGTTGAGATGGACGGCGAGGCAGCCAACAAGCGGAGGTGGCTCGAGCTAAAACCGCATCCGCGAGCCTCGACTTCATCAACAGCCTCCCCGATGACATGCTACTCGCCATCATCGGCCTCCTCCCCACCAAATCTGCCATGCGGACCGCCTCGCTCTCCGGGCGGTGGCGCCTCGGCGCAAGGCCCCTCAACCTCACCGCCGACAGCTGCCTCTCGCGACGGGATTGCAAACGCATGGCCGCAGTCTCCAAGATCCTTTCATCGCACCCTGGGCCAGCCAGACGCCTAGACATCCGCATGTTCAGTACCAACTGCAAGGTCCAACCCAAGTTCGACGAGTGGTTCTTATCTCCCGCCCTAGATCAGCTCGAGGAGCTCAGCTTTGAAGCTGGACGATGTCCTCTCTCGCCGTCCGGCCCGCCCACGCCAACGCCTGCGCCACGCCAGCTTCAGTCCTGCTATCTTCCCCATTAATGCCGCACCCGCCTTCTTCTTCTCCTCAACTCAAGCAGCTCGACCTCTTCGACGTTGTCATCTCGAAGAAGGCTATGGAGCACCTGCTCCGCAGCTGTACTACGCCGAGTACCTTCGCCTTGAGCAGATCCACGGGTTCATTAGCCTCCACATCACCTCGATTTAATCTCCGATGGATTTATGTGTCTTGCTGGCCCCGCAACAAGACATCAATTGGGAAGAGATCACTCCAGCTGTTCCACGTTATGGTCATTGAGAATGCGCCTTTCCTTGAGAGATTGCTTGTATCGGATCTAGAAGGTCCAACAAAAATCAGGGTCATTGACGCTACCAAATTGACAGCGTTGGTGTACTCGCCTCGCCAAATTCTCCAACTCTTTATTGATCCGCAATCGCTCGGTACATCACTCATCTTCTTCTCCATCTTCTTGAAATTCACATTTTTAAATTTCTTCTTGATGTATTTACGACCGCCTTCCGTAAAATGATTCCCACAAGCTTGACCTAGTCCATGCGCACTGTGAAGATCTTAGCACTAAAATCTATCGGCCCCAATCTGGATCAAGTTGTTGGATTCCTTACATGCTTTCCGTGCACGGAGAAGCTACTCATCATGGTGAAAATTCTTTCCTATAAGTAAATGGTAATCACAACGTAGCTCAATTTTTTCATTATTTTCCCAAATTACGATGACAAGTGTAGTGTTCAAATCTTCATCTACGCACTGCAACGAAAGAAATGTTTTTAGTATTTTTTCTCACGTGATCACATGCATCATTTTTATGTTGTACTACTATAGTAGCCTAGGCTAGTAATAGTGGAAAGTAACTTAGACTACTCCAGTAACTCTATGGTTACCCTAAGAGCAAGTACTACCTCCGTCCTGGTTTACTCTTCCAATTTTCTAGTATCAAAATTTGACCATAGATTTAACTGACAAAATGTTAATGCATGTCACTAAGAACTATATCATTGGATTCGTATTTGAACATAATTTCAAATGGTGTAATTTTTAGTGACATGCATTGGCATTTTCTTAGGTAAATCTATGGTCAAAATTTTATACTAAATACGTAGTATTTTCTCGTCTCTAAAATTCTTGTCTTACATTTGTTTAGATATGGATGTATCTAACACTAAATGTAACTAGATACATCCGTATTTAGACAAATTTAAGACAAGAATTTTGGGACGGAGGGAGTACAAAAGTGGGCTATGTAGGCCAAAACATGTGCCAAATTCACTTGTGATGCATTTGGCATCGATGCCCCTCCATTGCTCACCTGGTGTCCCAATCTGGATCACCTACTTTGCTCCGTGCCAAATTAACTCACGAATGAAAAACACTGCGTGGGAGAGAGAGAGGACTGAGGCAATAAAAAACACTTGTTTGGGAGAGTGAGAGGCTGGTGTAGTTGGTTTGATTGATTTGTTTATACATGTGGGTCTGTGTGCACAGCGGTGCCAACTCTCTCACATCGCGAGAGCGGTGCCAAAATCTTTTGATTTGACATCGATGCGTATTATGTGGCATACTTTTGTAAATATGGCATCGGCCACATAGTGGAAGGCAACAAATGCCCAAGCTCTTCACGTGCTCCTAGTTAAATGAGAGGAAAGAGAGAGAGAGAGAGAGAGAGAGAGAGAGAGAAAAATATCACTAGCCAGCCAACCCTATCGTATGAGCGAATGATATTGGTACCTCTTGATGACACGGCAATCTTATGCAGCCAGCTGCTCTAATATGTTCTCTTCTTTTGCAGATAAAAAAGACCGAAAGTGAAAAATGTGCTGCACTATAACAATCTCATCGAATGCCTTGATCTCCATCTTACGAAATTGATTTGATCGACTACCGAGGCAGGACATCTGAGATTAAATTGGCAGGTTCTTTGTTCTCGAGGCAAGTGTGCTCAAGGTAATGAGGTTTGGTGTCTCTCGCACAACAATGAATGGCGCGGTTGATCACCGCAAGCGCCTAAGCCTAAATGACAAAGTCTCCGCAGGCTGAATTTGTTTTTGAAACATCAAGTGGCCAGAGACTCAAAACTTATTTGCCCATTAGTGACTTGTCGTATGTGGATTTTAGTTTGTACGATAATGCTGCATCCACCTAAAGTAACAAAAGTTCTTACGTAAACTTCCTAGTAATTCCTCTTCGAGGTGCAACATTACTCCTAACATTTGTAATATCAGTTTGAAACTTGTAATATTGCCGTGTCCTATTCCTCGCTTTCAAAATCCCGCGAATCAAACAGGTCCTGAGTTGGTGATGATGTTGTGCCTCCCATCTTTCACCAATAGCCGCCGGATCTAGATCCGACGATACAAACCAAGCTTCTCCATTTTTGCAAAAGATGCCCGCACTTGTTCCCTATTTACAAACAACTCCTTGTCTCTCACAATCAGCCTTATCTCCTCCCCACCACATCTAGAAGGTCGTGGAAAATCTGGCGCGATGGTCACGCTGCCGAGCCGCCCACCCCAATCTTGGTGTTCCGTGCAATGCACGGGCATCTACGCACGGGAAATTATGTCGAACAGGGCTAGTTGTAAGCAGGCTAGCTCTACAGCCATGATGATAGTGACTGCAGACGGTGAGGCTGACTATGGTATGCCGAACATGGCGCCTATACTCAGGTGTCATCTCCGGCGCAGGGTCTTGTCACTTCACTGTGAGGAGCAGCACGTAATAATTTGACCAACGGATAGTACAGTGCTAGTACTCCTACTACTACATTGGTAGTACTACTACTAGTACTAGTAGCACCACCGTCTGGATTTAGGAGTACTACCACGTCCATCTAGATTTTAGTATTTGACTAGCAATATCTAGTAATGCATGTCACAAAAAATGTACTACTCCCTCTGTAAATAAATACATGGTGTTTTATTCCTATCGGCGAGAGAACTTAATGTTTTTTTGCTAACTAGAGTACTAATAGGATTACATGCAATGAACTAAACACTACATGTCATGTTTGGTAGTCTCAAGTCATTGAAAGCATGCACGACCCACATCTCTCATTGATTGATATGTCACGAAATAAGAAACAAGGAGGGAGTTAATGCACCGTGCCTAAGTATTTTGGGATTATTTGGTTTTCGTAAGGTGACTTATACAACATTTTTGTTAACATGCATTAACATTTTATTAGTTAAATCAAAGGTCAAAACTTGGCGCAAAATGCAAAGGGGACCAATAAACCAGTAAACATCAAACTTTTCTCGTTTGGCCCCAACTAGAGGTCCGTTGAGATGACTATACTGCACCGGCATGGAGGGGGACACAGCTTCATTGACTTACGACAACTGCCTTTGGGTTAATGACACGTGGGCCTAGGGGGTGGCTGGCCCACCTATCATACAGTCAAAGGCAGGTGCAGTAGAGGGCCAAGGAGTAGTACAAAATCCTACGCACCTACGCACGCTAACCAAGGGCAAGAGTGATCACTCGAATCGCAAGATCAGTTGACTAGAAGCTAAGCTAGACCCATGGAGGCGATGAGCGAGCATCACCGCCTGTGCCAGATGGTCCACGACGCCGCTCGCGCCCGCATCGAGGAACCTCTCTGTAGTATTGCTTGAGGCCGCCCAGGCGAGGGGCCGCTTGGACGACAACTCGCCTCCTTGTTCGACGAGGTCCTCGCCGGTTTCTCGACAAGTTCACCGTCGCCAAGAAGCTTATGGACGACTTTGACGTAAGCCTCCACCGACGCGCCAGTGCTCGCGATGCCCGCCACCCTCAACGGCCACTATGGTGACAACCTCTTCGACGACTGGTGGCCTCGCGATCGCCCGCCGTCACGCCGAGAATGTCCACTCGAGGTCGCGCCGCCAGACAAAGCCCGGCGCAGCAAGACACCATCGACATAATCACCCACGCTTCACGCCGCAAATCATCCACAAGGACTACTACATGCAAGAGGAGGACGATAGGACGCTGGCCTTCTTGGACCGCAGGCAACCTTGGACGGCACTCGCTCGTAAGCACGTTGAGCTCGCCGCCAACGCCGCTGCTCCTCACACGCCGGTTGGTGACCCGCGACTAGGGCGTGAGGATGTCGCTGAACGTTGATGGATCCGTATGTATTTTATATCTTCCACAAATCCATGTAGTAGTATATGATACTACAGTAATTATCTTACCTTTCGCATCAACTTCATAATTTTCAGACGCATCTATGCATGAACGGCGCCGTAACCAAACTTCTCATTACTCTAGGCAAAATCGTTATTTTCTATCTATCGGTCGCGCCATGGAGCAGAACCAAATTTTACAAGTTACGAAGTTCAAAAGGAAAAGCCTGCCGTGTTCAAGGCCGCACCCCACACGGTTGGTCCCCACACGCTCAAGCGGAATGCATGCGGTGTTGCATTTTCACTTACAAGTGGGACCGCAGTTGAGCAAACCGACTATCGGCAAACCCCACCCCGCCCACCGCTGATGGCTGAGAAAACAGGAGGGAGAAGAGATGGTTGTAGCACGGACTCCAAGAAAATTGGTGTCGGATGGGACTCATGTGGGTGGCGCAGCCGCATCGCTAGACGTGAATGCTAGTTATGGCCCATGCCACCCCACTATATCGAGCCTATATCGAGGTACGTAGAACAAATTTCCTGCAGTCCGTGCTCAGCCCTCCTCTATCTCTCTTCTCAGCCAGCCAGCGGACGCGCGGAGCCCATCGTCTGTTTGCTCACATGCGGCCCCACATGTCAGTGAAAACGCAAGAGGACCCATTGAACCTGCACATCTTTCACCTCGACGTGCTGGTGATGAAAAACAAATCCAATAAAGATCTTCGGTGGCCGCTTTTGGAGTTACTCAAGAGTAGTAAGATTCTATTTACAGTTTAACCCAAGATGCACATCTCGTGGCTTCAACTACCACTCTATTTTCTTTCATGACACGACCTGGATGCTGGATGTCCCACGGTCGGCAAAAGGAGGAAGAACCCACCAAATCTTCGGTTGTGCTCTCGGATTAGACTAGTTGTGCTAACTTAAAATTTTATTAGGTATTCTCCGCTCCAAAATACTTGACTTCCATTTGTCCAAAAATGGATGTACCTATATACTAAGACATGTCTAGATACATATATATTTTGACAAATAGAAGGCATGTATTGTGCAACTGAGGGAGTAGAATGGATGCAAGTTTTTGTATTGGGAAGAAGAGTACATCCATATATTGATAGAGCGCAATTTAGTAGATGTTCTATCACTTTTAGCTAGTATAGAGGCTAGAGATGAGATTAGTGCACTTGTTGATACTCCTACTAGAATAGAGGCTAGACATGAGACTAGATGCGAGGAAGCAACGCCTACTTTTTTACACTCAAGAAGAAAGAAGCACGCAAGATCGAGCCTCCGCAGATCAACAATGAATGCATCGAGAAGGCACTAATCCAACTTACAGTGAGTAGTAAAATGTATTCTTGTGGTTCTTGTTTTCTTTGGTCTTGCTTTTCTAGTCAAAATTATCGTTGGAGTTCATGCAAAACGGAGGTCCGCTTTGGGGTCGCTGTTGAGTTGGCCTTACAAGTGGGACCGCAGTTAAGGAAACCGACTATCGGCAAACCCCACCTCGCCGCCGCCGCGATGGCTGAAGTTAGAGAAACAACGAGGTTGAAGAGATTGCTCTAGCACGGACTCCAAGAAATAATATGGTGTCGATGGATGTCGTGGTGGTGGCGTGTGCCGCACTCGGACGTGAATGCTTGTTCTCGCCCATGCCACCCTACTACTCCTACTACTTACTCCTACTATATAGTAGTACTAGTATCGAGGATTCGAGGTGCTGGTTACGCATGCCTTATTAGCTAACACATTAACATATGGCTACTAATAAGCATGGACGGAGGAAAACACCGACCGACGCGAGATGGAAAGTTAATGAACGGCGCCTAAACATTTTGGGAAGCATGTGAAGCTAGTACAAATAGTGTACTACTATTGTTGATTGGCCTCATCCGATAACCTGTTGCAATGCACGCACAATTATGTATTCGAAAATATTTTTTGCCTCGCCGCACCACTCACTCAGAGAAGCGACTCAAAGCCATTCATAAATTTAGTAAGTTTATCACAGGCATATCATTTTATTACATAGAATAGGTCATCAACCCACATCGACAACGAGGATACATTATAAATACTAAAGTTTTCACCACACAACAAATAACAAGCAATGAAATGAACTTCAACTCAACCATTCCTCGGCGTTGAAACGCTTGCTTTGAACCACAAGTGATTCTCTCGACGGGCCATCCATTGTCGATCCGAGACCAACACAGATCGATCATCCAGTGAAGCGGCCTACTATATCAAGCATTCGTGGTAGGGAACCACCCAAATGTCCGAGGTATAGACACGCTTGCTTCTCATAAATGTGTCAACAACAGCTTGATCGCCTTTCACCATCATCGGATAGTTTTGTCCAAGGAAGAGCGAAGTTTTCCAAGACTATCAATTCTGTACTGTGGAGAAGGAGTTGGCGCTAGCACACTAGTATCCATCCCGAATACCATGCAACGGGTGTTGAATAGGTCCGAGAGTGCGACCATGGGAGACACGTGCTTCCTTAGCAAGAACATCATCATGGGCTGTATACACACAAGAAGAGGTGATCCATCGAATTAGTTGCCAGCGCCACAGAGTATATGGGCGCTGCTCGTCCTCATGCTCGTGATCATCACCATCGTCATCTCCCCTTGGTTATAAATTTTTCAAGTATAGGTGGTGGGATGTTCACAGACCTTGGAAACACAAGAAGAAGGTTAATTAGTAAAGGGAAACTTGCTAACCCGCATGCATGTGGATGAAACAATTATAATTACGGTGGAAGACAAACATACCGAAACAACGAGGATACCATGCAAAAACAATGCCACGAGTGGTGGCAGCAAACACAAGGCCCTCAGATTGAATTGCATCACAAGACTCATCCCGTACAAAACTGATTTTTGAGCAATATCCATCGAAGTCAAACCACTAAGGACGGCAACAAGCTTGTCGAAGATAGCAACAACTTCATAGTTGTTGTAATTCCAAGAGCGGTTGGGAACTCGACAAATTGCTATCTTCCATAGAAGACAGTCACCATGATCGATTTGAACGCATGCATAATACCGTGTGCTCAACCTCCGGGCAGTCTGCTGAGATTTTTGGAAGTGGAACCCGTCACGAGTGTACACATTCACAAGTTCCCACCGCAGCTTGGACCCAATGTAAACAACCCAATCTCCATTTGCGCCGCCCAAGCCTTGCCCTCAAGCGATGGCATCTTAACATCATACGATCATTATCAAGCGGCATCAACTTGCACAGGCGAGGCCTCCGTCGTGTCGGCGCCAGCCATCAGGGTCACGGCGAAGAAGATAGGGGAGATCAAACCGCTCCTTGACTCTTGGGTTCCTTGCAATGATGTTATTAGTTGAGTCGAGAATGGGCTTGAACGAACCTGCCATGCTAGCCGAGGTGATGACGCCGCACCGATCAATGAGTTCCTCCACCACGCCATCTTTCGATCGGGCAAGAATAACGGGTCGCTTCCGCCTGTTCCTCCATGGAGAAGACGATCGAACAATGGCGTAAGAAAGGGTGAAGGGCTGAAGGAAAATGGAGGAGGAGAGGAAGAGCGCGACAGCAGTTCCAAATCGAGAGGGAAAGGCGAAGAGTCGGTGGATGGTTGCGAAGTTTGCCACGGTTCACGAAGAGGCGCCTCGCCTACACGTCCGCTCGAAATACTCCTACTACTCGCCGTCGCCTCACCGATATGTTGGAACGGGACCACATGTCAACGAAACATGGTGTGTAATTTCTCGCAAAATGCGATCCGCCGCGCTGGCCCGAGGTGCCGCATTAGTTATCGACCTTTATTTTTTAATGGCGTGCCGATCAGTTTTGAAGCACGACTAATCGGTATCAGACGCAGAGAAAATATAAACTACTCTACCACTACTCCACCTCCAAAGATTAGTAGTATAAAAAGATATATAGGCCGGAGCTTCAGCGCTTTCTTGCTAAGGGCTGCCCACTTGCTTCTCACACTACCACCCTCTCTCCAGATCTAAAAAGACGGCCCTCTCTCCTCCTCACCGGTGGTCACAGATCCGCCGGGAAGAAAAGGACGGCAGCGTTGACGACTGTCGTCGGGCGAAGCGAGGTCACGACCGACGACAAGGCCGTCCTCTCGCACCTAGCGCCCACGCTGGATGGCCTCCGTCCCCAAGCTCGCTGTCAGAGTGTGTGCGGAGGACGACCACCACGAGCGAAGCCACTTCCCGCCGACCTCGTGTATGCTACCTCTTTTGAACCATAACCTTGTTCTATTGCCCCATCTGCCACGCCGCTGCATGTGGATCTTTTTCCACTCCACCATCTTCCCAATTTGCTATCCTCCGCTCTCGCTGGCCACGCAGATTTAAAACCATAATTTGCACTATTAAAGGAAACCCTACTTCATGCAGACTAATCCATGTCCGGGTTGAATAAGGAAAGGAAGGAGACTGATCGCCCAAGAGAGTAGGCATCGAACCCGCATCTAGGTTGAAAAGGGAAAATCAGTAGCTAAGGAACGAGTCTCGTGTCTCTTGGTTGAAGAAGGGTAGAAAGGCATGACAACGCAATAGAGAATGACCAGGTCGATCGGTTTGTTGTCCTCGTGATAGGAAAAAGGTGGCTAAAGAGAACAAAATGGGACGAATCCACATATGCTGCCTGGATATTTGTTGCTCGGGCAACCATACCTCCTCACCACTCAAGGCCCATGGAGGTACATCGCATCTAGTGCGCCCATCGTCCTAATGGGCCTCCCATGCTCTTATTGCCACTTTTTTTTGTGTTAGTATAACGCCAGCAATCAAGTCAAGCAATGCTATCGCTAAAGTGATGCCACATTTAACTAATGCCGCCTCGCCTAATGCCACCGATAAATTTAAGCAATGCCATTTAATGTCACCGATTATTTCAGGTTAATGTTGATTGTGGATGTATTAAAGATTTTTCAGCTAAGGCATTCTAATGCTGTTGCACAACCAAAGATACCAACGATGAAACTTGTTACTACCTTCAGATTTTTGCAATCGTTAATGCTTATAGATTACATACCTCACTTTCATGAGATAAGTTAATTTTTTTGTACAAAGGTCACCAAAATGCCAAGGCACTGATGTCATTTTATTTTGGTTAAACTGCACAAACAATTATGAAGACAAGAGGAAAGGTCAAGAGTGGGCACCTCCTCCTCCGGTTCTGTTCTCTTGAGGAGGTCTCAGATGTTTGTCTCTAATGCCTTTCGACTACATACCGACATCATGATGTAATGTTAAGTCATTTCCTTTTGTACAAAGTGTCACCTGAATTGTCAAGGCGGTGATGGCATTTTATTTTAGTAGAACTGCACAAAATTTGCTTAAAAGAAGAGGAAAGGTCAGAATGGCTCACTTTTCCATAAAAAACTATGTATGCCTTCCTCGACATCAGCCGTTGTTGCTTTATTTATTCCTTCAAACAGGTGGTTAGAAACAGTCTTGCTACCTTTTCCCATTAAGAAATTGGAATGCTTATATTTGTGAGTCTATGCTTCAACTAGTGCCACTTTTAGAGTAATCACACTTTCAATATCTATGCAAACAGGGATGCTCGATTTTAGTGGAACTGCACAAAAGTCCAACTGGTTCAACATTAGAGCATGTTTTTTCCAAACCTTTATATCCAATTGGTGGCACTATGAGCTGTTCATTACGAAGGTACATGGTTTGCTACTATCTTGCTACTCTTTTTTGTACTGTCATTAGATAGTAATACTAGTGGTTTGCATGTGAATTTATTGGGTGGTGGACCTACATTGGAGGTGCAGGACATGATTCAATGATTGGATGCTCAATTTCGTTGTATCGATTTCACCTCTTCCATCACTCGCTAACATGGATATCCTTGGTCCGATGAAGAATAGGCGCTATATTTCTGCTCGAACCAGCAAATCAATTAGTATGAAATTGTCCAGGCAAAACATAATCAGATCGATTGTCCAAAGGCGTAACATGACAGATGCTAAGCGGAAGAGACATGTTTAAACCGAAAATACAAGGTGTGGTATATGTTTACTAGCTGCTTGATATTTGTGCAGCATGAGATGTCTACCTGCTGCTATTTGGCAAACAAACAAAGTGTCCGCAATTTTGGTTGAACTGCACAAGAGAATAGTATAGTCATCGCATGCAAGGCCATTTGAAAATAGACACGTAAAGATTGGATAGTCACTTCATGGACTGCAGAAAAGTAGTACTGCACTATTTATTGGCCAACACTAGGTGCTTCATTGCTTTGGTCTGATTATACAATGGGCATCATTTTGCCTAAGTTAAAGTTTGTATTCAAAATAGTCTCATGGTGTGATCGAGAGAAGACCAAATCATATTGCAAAGGATGTTCCTCCATCATGTGTGGTTCATTCTCATGGTTCCAGCTGTTGGTGAAACCACTTACGCTTGCAAGAGGAATTGTAGACTTCACAAACAAATTTGTCTTTCAATCTGCATCAATGTTGGCCAAGAGAAGCATCCATGTTAGTAGGAAGAACATGATGTTTTTTCTAGATCTTTGCTTTTGAGCTACATATTTGTATATGATCTGTGAATCATTGAGATGCATTAACATGTTGATCTTATGTATGGGAATCGCATTAGTTAGTTTTAGTTTGCACGCAAGATCCAAGTGGCTGATCTTTGCTTTTGAGCTACATATTTGTATATGATCTGTGAATCATTGAGATGCATTAACAGCTACTTATTTCTGTTCGCTTAGTGTTTACAAGTTACCGATCGATCACTAGCTAGCCTACAAATGCGCCTCCTGGCAGTTTTATTTATGATTTAAGATGCAAAGTGGCAGTTTTTGAATAAAATGCCTACCTCTCAAGAAACCGACAAGCTACACTATCGATCCTACACGGATAAAAATGCCTACCTCTCAAGAAACCGACAAGCTACACTATCGATCCTACACGGATAAATAGCGGATCACGCACGCATTACCTCCTTTCCGGTTTGCAGGGCTCAATTCAAGAAACGACCTACTCGATCCTACACGAATAAATAGCGGATCACGCACATATTAGTACCTCCTTTCCGGTTTGCAGGGCTTAATTCAAACCTCTCACCAACCAAGGTACTCCTCCGTCCGGTTTATTAGTCCCGTGAGCAAAGCAGCAAGACCAAGGCATGGCAATAATTAACGGCATGCGAAGTTTAAGCCTAATTAATTCCAGCGATTTAATGGTTGCTTGCATGCCCTCGCATGCGAAGTTAATTAATTCCAGCGATTTGGTGGCTGCATGTTGCTTCGCAGATCGCTCGCGAAAGCGATTCTCGAGTGCTCGCATGCAGCCGGCCGTAATTAAGGCAGCTAACTCGATGCGATAAAAGATACGCTTTTAAACTGTGGAATCATTATTGACAAGGAGGGAGATGATTCGAGTGCACTCGCTTGACCGCCATGCCGGGCATGCACCTGACGACGGACGGACGGCACAATCATAATTTCAGTTTTCTAGTTTTCCACGGCAAGTCGGGCGCTAAGCCATTATGCATTGAATTCGATGACCGCCGCGCTACCTTCCGCTTATAAGTACTGTTTCCGCCTTCTCCGTGCCACCGTGACCCAACTCGCCATATCCTCATAAGCCCCCACCGCCCGACGCCGCCGCCACGCCCGCCATGCCCTCACCCGTCGGCGGTAGGCGACGCCGAGGCGGTCACCACCGAACTAGTGTTCGGTTTTCACCGAAGGCGACGGAGGGAGGAGGCATTCTATCTGTCTTTAGATGGCAATGCGGAGATCGAGGAGTTGTTGAGCGCGACCGCATGGCGGAGGAGCAGGAGTTGTTGGAGCGCGACCGCCTGGCGGAGGAGCAGCGATCGCCGATTTGCGCCGGCGGGACATGGAGCAGCAGCGCACCGACGCTCTGAGTCGCGAGCAGAGCGCCCAAGAATCGGGCCGACTACGTGGAGGCCGGCGCCCGCAATAGCCCCGAGGCTGTCGGGCACGCACGCTGTTCGCGACGCTGATTTTTACTACCAGCTCGCCAAGTGGGTTTCCCGCCAGAAGCCAAGCTTCGTGGACCACGCCGGCATGGAAAGGGCCAACGCGCGCGAGCAACGCGCCCTATCGCACCTCTGGCAAGTCCGAGGCGAGGCGGAGGATGATGGTGCCAGCGTTTAGCATGGACAGCAGATGGCGGCCGGCATCATGTAGTTTGCTAAGAGTAAGTTAGTACTTGTACGCTACTAGAGTGTTAGTGGGAGTAGATAGTTAACTTGGCTATGATGGTTGTCAACGTGGAAGTTCAAGACTTATATGTGGATCAGACTCACATTTTGCTCAATGTTGAACTTTCCATTTGAACGTATGGAATGGGCTGTTATTTTTTAAATGGGTTGTATTTGTCCTCCACGGGTTTAGAGGCTGACTTGTGGGCCTAGCAAGTTGACGCGTACACAATCAGGAGATGATTGTACGTGGAGAGGATGACAGCAGGGACCCGCCAAGGTCATGGCAGTACGCAAGCAAGTGCCTCCTTATTTCAAGCCAATAAAAAAATGGCTCCTCCTAGTGGATTTTTGACATCCGGGTCCCATGCCATTGTCAACGAGTCAATAAACGAGAGAATTGCACAACGAGCGCCGACACCGTGGACCCAAGAGCTCGCCCATTATTTTTGTTTTGGGTTAATTTGATAAATGCCACTCCAAATCTGGTGTATCGAGAAATGCCACCGCAATTTCCAAACTTTGAAAATGCCATTTCATGCCATTTCTAGTGGCATTTTTCAAGTCCTGAGTGGCTTTTTCAAAGTTTGCAAACTGCAGTATGCTTTTTCAAAGTTTGCAAAATTGCAGTGGCATTTTTCAAAGTTTGGAAATTGCAGTGGCATTTTTATGAATCGCCATAATTGGAGTGGCATTTATCTAATTTGTTTTTGAGACGGAAGCAGGTGTCAATCGGGCTAAAGGGACACTCGCCTGTCTAGACAGCCTTTTCTTTTATGTTTACCATGACCAGCCCAAGAGTTTTTTTTTTCTTTCTCAAAATGGCTAGCCCAGTTTTTTGTGATTTGTCAAGTAAGTCGCTTATCGTGCCTGTTGGGCTGCAAATCTTTCAAGACGAGGAGAGCTTCATTCGCTGGCCGAGAAAATGGCCTATCAAGAATGAGAAATGGGCTGTACATTTTAAAACACATCAAACCGCAATTATTTTCAAATATCTTTTTTCATTTCGAGATTTTAAATTGCATTGATTTTTATGCATGGACAATTTATTGATTTTATATTGATATACATTTATTTTTAAAATCAGTCTGAATGTGACTCAAATTTCGGGATTAAAACAGTTCAGATCGCACCGACATATGCAAAATTTCAGATAAATTTTTAACCGTGGCCACAATATGGGCTGTAATGCTAACAAAAAGAATATGGGCTCCAAAAACCCGTAAGAATTAGCAAATGGGCTGTAAATTATTTGAAATAATGGCAGATGGGTTGTATGTTGTTTTCCACAGATTTGAGGCTTTCCACAGATGGTTCAGATATCGTTGGATGTCCATCCAACGGCCGTCGTGCTTCTTCAATCTCTGCTCTTCCTGCTCCAGCCGCCAAACAAGCGCCATGGACTGCTCGCTTCCTCCTCCTCAAGGCCGGGCTTGCTGCCATGACAGCCTCACCGCCCCATCAGATTCCCATCGCTGGCCTAGCCATCCTCTACTCACCCACACCGTTGTTATTCTCCCACGACGGCAGACGAACCAAGAAACCTCAGACAACAGACTCCTCCGTGGGAAACAAAAACAACTGCAGAGTCTTCCCCGCCTCCGTGTCGCTCCTTCCTAGGCTCGCCGCCGCCCACCGCCTGGTGTTCTCGGCGTGGCGTGGTCAAGATGGTCAACGATCGACATGCATCCGAAGTGGATCAGACGTGGAGAGGCCGACAGCTGGGTCCACGGCCGCACGCAAGGAAATGCCTCCTTATTACGCATGCAAAATAATGATTCCTCCACCGACATCCGGGACCCACCGAAAGGGCCTCAGATTTTGCGAAAAATACGTTATCGCGCTACCGACAGCTCGGACCCACCAGCTATATCTTCGCACGCAAGGAAGTGCCTCCTTATTACGCACAAAAATGAATACTCCCCCGCTAGCCGGGACCCAAGATAGTGGGCCTACTAAGTTGACGGGACGAAGGGCTTTGTCAACTTAGTCAATATGCACGATTCTAGCTCGACCGACCGCACGATGTCCATCCAACGGCCGTAGTGCTTCTTCAACCTCCGGTCTTCTTGCTCCAGCCGCCAAAGCAGCGCCGGTCGTGTCGCCCGCTTCCTACCTCCCATGGCCGGGTGCTGCCGTGGAGGCCTCACCGCCCCATACTACTCCCACCGCTGGCCATGCCATCCCTCCACTCCACTCACCCACACCCCCGTTATTCTACGGCGCGGCGGCAAGCAGAGCCAACCAATGAACCCTCAGATTCTCTCCGCTGGGCATCCATCGCCGCGTTTTCCCGGCCCGCCTGTCCCCTTCCTAGGCCTCGCCGCCGTCCACCACCGTGGTGCTCTCGGCGCGGCGTGGTCAATGTGGTCAACGACCAATTCCATCGGAAGAATACTGTACGTGGAGAGGCTGACAGCTGGGTCCACGGCAGCCGCAAGGAAGTGCCTCCTTATTACGCTGAAAATAATTATTCCTCCACCGACAAAGCAGGGACCCACCGACGCCCACCAAGATATCGCGAAAAAACGTTTGCCCTCGATCGCTGGGACCCACCCGATGGGCCACCGATTTCGTGAAAAACGTTCCCGCTGCCACTTTGACCCACCGGAAGTGCCTCCTTATTACGCACAAAAAATGAATACCCCTCGCTAGCTGGGACCCACCTTGGTGGAGGCTGACTTAGGGCCTACTAAGTTGACGGGACGGAGGGCTTTGTCAACTTAGTCAATATGCACGATTCTAGCTCCAAAGGACTGACGATGTCCATCCAACGGTCAGAGTGCTTCTTCAACCTCCGGTCTTCTTGCTCCGGCCGCCCAAACCAGCGCCGGTCGTGCCTCGTGCTCCCGCCTCCGTGGTCGGGTGTGATGCAGCGGAGGCCTCACCGCCTCTACTACTCCCACCGCTGGCCAGGCCATCCTATACTCACCCACACCCCTATTATTCTGCGGCGACGGCAGCCTCACACCGCAGCGAACCAAGTGAACCTCAGATCTCTCTACACGCTGGGCATCCATCGCCGCTGTTTTCCCGGCCCGCCGCCCCTTCCTAGGCCTCGCCGTCGCCCACCGCCCTGGTGCTCTCGGCGTGGCGTGGTCAACGTGGTCAAGGAACGGCTTCCATCGGACGTGGATCAGATGTGGAGAGGTTGATACTGGGTCCACGGCCGCAGCAAGGAAGTGCCTCCTTATTACGTGCAAAATAATTATTCCTCCACCGACAGCGGGACCCACCGGACGGGCCACCGATTTCGCAAAAAAATGTTTGCCCTCGATCGCTGGGACCCACCAGCTACTTCTTCGCACGCAAGGAAGTGCATCCGGCAAAAAATGATTCGCCTCGACCGCTGGGACCCACCAGCTACATCTTCGCAGCAAGGAAGTGCTCGGCGGTCGGACCCACCTGGTCAAGCATACGTAGCGTTGTCATTCTCGGTCGCGAACGGTATGCATATATATACCGGTGGATGTAGAGGCGCACTGTCGTAGTAGAGGCGACACGTGTCGTAGTAGAGGCGCACACGTAGCATGTACACGCACGCATAACGCCGTGGTGCAAGAAAGAAAATACGCCACGTATGTGTACATACGGGCGGGTCTCAACGCCTACTGTGCATACGCACGCCCGCACTCTCGTACATGGCTGGGTCGAATGGAGAAACAGCGCCATCGCCGTGTTCATGGGGAGGCAATGGAATGCGTCGTGTTCATGGGGAGGCAACGGAATGCGTCGTGTTCATCGGGAGGCAATGGAACGCGTGGGAGCCAACCGGCGGGTCGGAACGAATGCGGGTCGTGTTCATCGGGAGGGCTTGGACGGGAACAGCGATGGAAACGAGGCCTGGCGTACCGCACAACGGAGGAAACGAACCTCCTACATTCGGAACGGGGTCCTGTTGATCGGGAGTGGTCTCGAGTACCGCAAAACGGAGGAAACGGACCTCCTACGGTCGAAACGGGGGTCCTGTTGATCGGGAGGGTGTGGCGATCGCAAAACGGAGGAAACAGACTTGTATTGGAGCGCCACGGTCAAACGGGGTCCTGTTCATCGGGAGGGGTGTGGCGATCGCAAAACGGACTCCACGGATACTGCTCATCTCCACCATCGACCTCCTCCACCTCCACGGGCCCCTGCTCATCCAGCCTCCACGCGCTTACTCCACCGCTCTGCTCAACCCACCCTCCATCGCTCACTGCTCATCCAGCCCTCCACACCATGGGGTCCTGCTCAACCACCCCTCCACGGGCACCCTCCATCTAATGTTCATCCAGCCCTCACACCACGGGTCCTGCTCAACCACCCTCCATCGCTCACTGCTCATCCAGCCCTCCACACCATGAGGTCCTGCTCAACCACCCTCCACGGGCACCCTCCACCGCTCACTGTTCATCCAGCCCTCCACACCACGGGTCCTGCTCAACCACCCTCCACGGGCACCCTCCACCGCTCACTGCTCATCCAGCCCTCCACACCACGGGTCCTGTTCATCCACCCTCCACGGGCACCCTCCACCGCTCATCGCTCATCCAGCCTCCACCACACCACGGGTCCTGTTCATCCAGAGGCAACGCCACCGCCATCGCTCATCCAACCCCCCCCGCAACGCCACCGCTCATCCAATCGATCAGCTTCAGCTTAGCAGCAGAGCGGCGAATCGCCGATCGGGTTCGCTAACAGCCATCGATCGATCGCCGGGTTCAAGAACGCGTAGCTCGCAAAGGCAATCGCCGGTTCGATTAGAGCCCAACACCCGCCGGGATCATTAGAGCCAACGCCGCACACACGCTGCAGACGTACGTAGAGAAACATGCATCGCTCGGCCCCCGACCTCCCATCGTAACCGGGAACTCCCCAAAATTTTCCTCCCCCTCACTTCTACCACGATTTTTTCCGTCATGGACGGCCCAAAGAATGTTATGCAGCTGCGTCTCCGGCCCGCCCAGGACGAAAAGCCCATTTTCTGTCATGATTTTTTGTCATAGAAGTAGGAGCCATCCACATCTATGACGATACCGGGTTTTTTCACAATTATCGTCATAGAAGTGTCATATGTATGACAGAAAAAATTTCGTTCGGCCCAAAATGTCACGGATGTGTCTTTTTTTTGTAGTGTAGTAACATACCGATGACAAAGGGAACAACGTATGTTGTTATGCGGTTTGACCAATAAAGATCTTCGTAGAATATGTAGGAGCCAATATGAGCATCCAGGTTCTGCTATTGGTTGTTGGCCGGAGATGAGTCTCGATCATGTCTACATAGCTCTCGAACCCGTAGGGTCCACACGCTTAACGTTCGATGATGATCGGTATTATGAGTTTATGTGTTTTGATATACCGAAGGTAGTTCGGAGTCCCGAATGAGATCACGGACATGACGAGGAGTCTCAAAATGGTCGAGACATAAAGATTGATATATTGGATGACTATATCGGACACCAGAATGGTTCCGAGGTGTATTGGGTATTTACCGAAGTACTGGGGGGTTACCGGAACCCCCCGGGGGGTCAATGGGCCTTCATGGGCCTTAGTGGAAGAGAGGAGGAGGCGGCCAAGTGGTGGGGCGCGCCCCCCAAGCCCAATCCAAATTGGGGAGGGGCCGCCCCCCTTTCCTTCTCTCCCACTTCCCTTCCTCCCCCCTCCTAGTTGGACTAGGAAAGGGGGGAAACCTACTCCTAGTAGGAGTAGGAATCCCCCCTTGGGGCGCGCCCTATGAGGGCCGGCCGGCCCCCTCCTCCACTCCTTTATATACGGGGGAGGGGGCACCCCATAGACACACAAGTTGATCTTAGCCGCAGCGTGCCCCTCCTGATTTCCACCTCGGTCATATTGTTGTAGTGCTTAGGTGAAGCCCCGCGTCAGTAACTTCATCATCACCGTCAACACGCCGTCGTTCTGACGAAACCCTCCCTCGGCCTCAGTTGGATCTAGAGTTCGAGGGACGTCATCGAGCTGAACGTGTGCCGATCATGGAACTGTCGTGCGTTTGGTACTTGATCGGTTGGATCGCGAAGACGTTCGACTACATCAATCGCGTTACTTAACGCTTCCGCTTTCGGTCTACGAGGGTACATGGACACACTCTCCCTGCTCATTGCTATGCTTCTCCTAGATAGATATTGCGTGATTGTAGGAAAAAAATTTAAATTCTACGTTCCCCAACAATGGCAGCCGAGCCAAGTTTATGCGTAGATGTTATATGCACGAGTAGAACACAAAGAGTTGTGGGCGATAATAGTCATACTGTTTACCAACATGTCATACTTTGATTTGGCGGTATTGTTGGATGAAGCGGCCTAGACCGACATTACATGATCACGTTCATGAGACTAGATCTACCGCCGTGCTTCGCACACTGGTGGCTAGTGGGTGTCTGTTTCTCCAACTTTAGTTGAATCGAGTGTGACTACGCCCGGTCTTTGTTGAAGGTTAAAACAGCAAACTTGACGAAAAATCATTGTGGTTTTGATGCGTAGGTAAGAACGGTTCTTGCTAGAAGCCCGTAGCAGCCATGTAAAACTTGCAACAACAAAGTAGAGAACGTCTAACTTGTTTTTGCAGGGCTTGCTGTGATGTGATATGGTCAAGACGCGATGATATGTAAATTGTTGTATGAGATGATCATGTTTTGTAACAGCTATCGGCAAATGGCAGGAGCCATATGGTTGTCGCTTTATTGTATGAAATGCAATCGCCATGTAATTGCTTTACTTTATCACTAAGAGGTAGCGATAGTCGTAGAAGCAATAGTTGGCGAGACGACAATGATGCTTCGATGCAGATCAAGGTGTCAAGCCGGTGACGATGGTGATCATGACGGTGCTCTGGAGATGGAGATCAAAGGCACAAGATGATGATGGCCATATCATATCACTTATATTGATTGCATGTGATGTTTATCCTTTATGCATCTTATTTTGCTTAGCACGGTGGTAGCATTATAAGATGATCTCTCACTAAATTTCAAGGTATAAGTGTTCTCCCTAAGTATGCACCGTTGCTACAGTTCATCGTGCCGAGACACCATGTGATGATCGGGTGTGATAAGCTCACGCTCACATACAACGGTGCAAGCCAGTTTTGCACGCATAATACTCGGGTTAAACTTGACGAGCTTAGCATATGCAGATATGGCCTCGGAACACTGAGACCGAAAGGTCGAGCATGAATCATATAGTAGATATGATCAACATAGATGTTCACCATTGAAAACTACTCCATCTCATGTGATGATCGGACATGGTTTAGTTGATATGGATCACGTGATCACTTAGATGATTAGAGGGATGTCTATCTAAGTGGAAGTTCTTAAGTAATATGATTACTTGAACTTTAATTTATCATGAACTTAGTACCTGATAGTATTTTGCATGTCTTTGTTGTTGTAGATAAATAGCTCGTGCTACTATTTGAAACACAAGTGCTCCCTGGATGGTTTTGGTAATTAATGTCAACATATCTCTTGTTGGACTAATGCTTTTATCTAGTATATTTCAGACAAGTTCAACAGATGGAGTGGCGTGGACAAGAGGATGTGGAACCCCTTCCAGGTGCTAAAGACAAAGGATTGGCTCAAGCTCAAGACTCTACATTTCACTTTTAGTGATCCAAGATCACATTGAGTCCATAGGAAAGCCAATACTATTAAAAGGGGATGAGGTGTTGCTTAATGGGTTGCTTGCTCAAAGTGCTTAGTGATATGCTCCAAAACCCTCAACCACTTTCTCATATCCACATATGTCCCAAACCAAAAGTCAAACTCGGCCACACCGAAACACTCTATCCGGCGCCACCGAGTTCTCCACACATAGCCATAGCCACAAACCCTAGTCAATTCAGTCTCACCGATGGGATCCCGGTCTCACCAAGATGGGCTTGCAAACTCTCTATTGTCTGTTGCAATAATTTTGGTCTTACCGAGATAAACAATCGGTCCCACCGAGTTTGCCTGACCAACTCTCTGTTTTGCTTATAACCAAAATTGGCCCCACCGAGTTTGTGTAATCTGTCAAACCGAGATGAGGTTTTACCCTAACCCTAGCACATCGGTCCCACCGAGTTGATCATATCGGTCTCACCGAAATGCCTGACGGTCACATTTTGAACTGAATCGGTCCGGCCGAGTTTCATTATTCGGTCCCATCGAGTTTGGTGATTTGTGTGTAATGGTTAGATTTTTTTGTGTGGAGACGATATACACCCCTCCATCCACTCTTCATTCGTGAGGAGAGCCATCAGAACATGCCTACACTTCCAGCTTACATTTTCTAAGAGAGAACCACCTACTCATGTGTTGAGGTCAACATATTCCATTCCAACCACATAAACCTTGATCTCTAGCCTTCTCCAACTTGCTTTCCACTCAAATCATCTTTCCACCAAATCCAAATCTGTGAGAGAGTTGAGTGTTGGGGAGACTATCATTTGAAGCACAAGAGCAAGGAGTTCATCATCAACACACCATCTATTACCTTTTGGATAGTGGTGTCTCCTAGATTGGTTAGGTTTCACTTGGGAGCCTCTGTCAAGATTGTGGAGTTGAACCAAGGAGTTTGTACGGGTGTCGGGGAAGATGATCGTGACCCACGAACACCTATGGGACCTGGCGGACCGAGTCCCTTTTGGTTCGGTGGGGGGCAGAGATTGCACGAAGAGCAGATCGAGGCGATGCACACGAGCAGTTTACCCAGCTTCGGAGCTCTCCGGAGAGATAATACTCCTACTGCTGCTTGTCTGATTATCTTGTGTTCTTGCTAGGGAGCAATGAGAGCTACAAAACCTAGCTTGAGTGTCTCTAGTCTCGAATGAGTCAAACCAGCCGAACCCCTTCTACGTTGCGCATGGGCCTCCTTTTATAGGCTCAAGGGGTCACCACAGGTGGCAACGTAAACAAGGGCAAAATGGGAAAATGAGTTGCGGTTGGTACAACTACTTTGTATAGTGTATTCTACCTAACTCTGACGGCAAGGGACAAGAGCATTAAATGCCTGTCCATGTCGCCTAAACAAGGCAGTAGGAAAGGGACCGGGCGCCACCGCTTGCCACGATGGCACCCTGCCGCCGCATCACTGCTGCTCTCCGCTGGCTGCACACCTCTTGACACGCACGCTTGGAATGGCCCCATGGCGACACGCTGGTGGATGAGCTGGAGCGAGATGAAGAGAGGTTTCGCCGCGGCAAGCACCTTGCCGCGGCTGAATCCTTGTCGCTCTGGAGCTTGTCGCCATCGAGCCTTCCCGCAAGCTCCTCTTGCCGGGTCTTGTCTTCTGCGTGCCTTGAGTGGCCTTCCGCAAGCTCCTCTTGCCGGGTCTTGTCTTCTTGGCTTAAATACTTTGTTCTTGAATGGCTCCAAAGGAACCGCGGAGGATCTTGGCGGTCACTAGGCAAGCCTTGCCGCTGGGTCTTGCGATCGCTGCGCACGAAGTTCGGGATACTAGGGTACCCCTACTCTAGTACACCGACAGGAGCCCCCGGGCCTGGACCACACACAGCGCCGAGCTCTGTTGGGCCAGGCCCAAAACAGGCGCTGGCACGCGCCCAGATCATGCCATTACTGCGCCCGACCCACCATGTCCCCACGAACAACATGCGCCAACGTGGCGTCGTGGGAGAGATCGGGGCTTTTTTAATTGAAAGCGAACGTCCGCCCCTCTCCCTCCTTATAAGCGGGGAAACAGGGGCAGGTCGCCCACCTCGCCATTGCTGTCACATCTCAAAACCATCGCCGCCCTCCCTCCTTCTCGAAGTGCGAAGAGAGCGACGCCCCCCCATCGCCACCAACGCCATCAACGCCGCCGCCTCCTCCACCATCTCCTCCATGGCTCCGAAGCCGACAAGGGAAGGGCGGAAGTCGGCCGAGGCGCTGTGCTCATGGCATCGCGAAAGGAGCGGCCACCTTCGACCCCAGCTCGACGCAAGGAGCCGAGGAGGCTACTACCTCTTCTCGGTCGACAGAGACGCGGGCGCATCCGCGCACGAGGGTAATCTCTGCCGCCACATCAGAGTTGGTTTCTGTCGGGTACCCCTTATTCGCACTCTTCTTCTACTGCGGGCTCTGCCCGCCCTTCTCTGAGTTCTTTTGCGATATCATGAACACCCACGGGCTTCGCCTCCTTGATTTCACCTCAATGCTGTCTCGACCATGGCGGTTTTCGCACACCTTTGCGAAAACTTTGTCGGAGTCCACCCAAACGTAGCCCTCTTCCGCCACTTCTTCATGCCCCGTTGAGAGAGGAGAGCCACTTGCGGAGGGATTGCTTGGATCTCCGGGATCGCACGAAAGAAGCATATCTGGAAGGAGAGCTCCGCAGCAAGTGGGAGGAGTGGTGAGCCGATTGGTGTTGGATCATCGAGGAAAACCCGCAGCCCTTCGCTGCCCAGCGCCGAACTCCCATAGTGCGCGGCAACGATTGGAGCAACTTGGCGCCAGAGGATGCTAGGTTGAAGATTGCTGTGACCCGGATCTTGCGCCTCGTGCATGCCGGACTCATCAGAGGCGCCGTTGGCGCAGATTTCCTTCGCCGCCAGACGCTTCCCTTGCAGGAGAGGAGGAGGCCTGCTTGGGAGTTCCAAAATGCGGCGAACATCATGAGGCTGCGCCTGGCCTCAACTGGAATTTCACCGCCTTGGAGCTGGATGCGATCTTGCTGGAGCTGTTCAAGCACGACCCAGATTACCCCGAGTGGTTCATGTTGCCAAGGGGGTCGTTCCTTTGTGCAACAACTCTTCGCCGACCGCATCCGTGCAATGATGCTGCCAGTGATTCCCATGGATCGCTCCAACTTGGCAAGAGCCCGCCGATGACGTCGCAGCAGTTCTTCGACAGCCCGAAGAAGTGCCGATCCGCCCGACAGCGAAGTGGCTCACACGCGACACCACCGACGCCGAGCTGCATCGACGCCACCAGCCGGAGGAGGCGGCGAAGCTGCTGCCGCTGGTGAATTCGGGTTCACCGTGGAGGAGACGGAGGCAGCAGAAGCGGCAAGCCTTGCCGATCGAGAGGAGCTTGCCGCGCGGAGGAGCAGGCCGAGCCAAGCCGAGCCGAACGAGCTCTGGGGGCGCCCCACCTTCGTGTAGCTTGCGGGAGGAGCCCATAGCTCCACAAAGAAGGCGCCTGCAAGACCGGGAAGTGGCGGGCGGCAGACGGGCTAACAGTTGCCGCGCGCATGACGCGCTTCCACCGCTGCAAGCCTTTGTTGCTGGAGCGCCTCACGCCGCCACAACAACGGAGTGGGGCCTTCGGGACCACGGCCCTGCACCCGCCAAGCGCCCGAGGGAGCCTACTCTTCCAGCTCGTCGCACCGAGGCGGACGGAATTTGACTTCTCCGCGCCAGCCCGAGGAAGAAGAAGAGTAAGATCTTGTCATTGTTATTTGTAATTCTTCAATTTGCTGCTTTGTCTTGTATATGATTTGCTTCATTCTGAACTCTTTCCTTTTTCAGACGCTGGCTCGTAGAGCTTCAAGAGAGCCAAGACCCGGTGGTTGTCATCGAAGACGATCCCCGCATGGCGGTGGAGGCGGCTCGAGACCCCTTGCCGGACCGGCAACCCTTCTCAGAGCAGCCCCCAAGACTGGCCCAGCCGTAAGTATTTGGTTTATTTCTTACGGTTAGGTGTGCATGGGTGCTCCTTCTTCACCGATATCTGACTTGTTGACTTGTGTAGGAGCAGAGCAGCCTCATCAGAGGGCCCGGAAGTCGCCCCGAAATTCCGTCTCGCTTCAACCACGCCCCAAGGAGAATTCTCCGCAAGGGAGCGCTCTCCGGCAAGGGAGGCTTCTCCGATAAGGGAAGTTTCTCCGACAAGGGGCAGCGCTGGCGATCCTCCGGTGGTGGAGACCGCGGCCACAAATCCCATCGCATGTAACCCTTTTGTGCGACAATTTCCCTTGGGTTCTTTTTTCTTCTGTTCTTCTTTTCGAACATTTGCTTGACTGTTCTTTCTATTTCTGATCGTCAGATCCATCTGCCGGAGAGCCGATGGAGACTGAGGCCGCCGGAGAGAAGGACGCGCGCGGCGATACTGGCGACGTCGCCGCCATGGAGGAAGAGGCTGGCGCCGATGGGTCCGCCGGCGAAGAGGCCGCCAAGGCTGCCGCCACAAAGGCTGGCGAGGGGTCCAGCGATCGTCGACGACCTCGAGGTCGCAGGAGCGCCAGCGCTACACCGACCGCTGATCCCCGCCACCGATGCAGCGTCCAGTTCGAAGAGCCCCAGCCCGCGCTTATCAAGGCCGGCGACGTCTTCATCAAGCTCCCCAGGCGCCGAGCCTGTGGCGCCGGTCAAGGGGAGACCTTTGACGAAGAGCTGCTCGCCTCGCTGGCTGTCGCTGGTTGACGCGCCAAGCAGCAGCGATGGCGAAGTTCGAGGAGGAGCAGCAGCTGAAGAAGAAGCTCTTGTCGCTCTACCGCGCCTGACAAGCTAAGCTGGAGTCTCGGGAAGCACTTGTCGCGAGGGCGGGAGCAGACATGGAGAAGCGCGCAGAAGAGCTCCGGGGCGCTAATCAAGAAGCTCTCCGGAATGTAGCAGAAGCGCGGGAGCAACTCTCCGAAGAGCGCACAGCCTTCATCCTTGAGAAGGCTGAGGTCGAGGAGCAGCAAAGGCTTACCGACGAGAAGCTATCTGCGCGAGAAGGCGAGCTGGCGCAGCGGAAGATCAACCTTGACAGCTATGAGGAAGAGCTTGCCGCGCGCGAGCAATCACTTGGTGGAGCTCTCAAGGAAGCAAAGGACGCTGCCGCAGCTGCCGAGGCCGCCAAGAAGGAGTTGGAGACGAAGGTGACGCAATTGGAGGCCAACCTTCAGAAGAGCGGCGAGGAGCTCGCTGCACTGAAGCACGAGCGCGAGAAGGACACCTACACTCTTGGCGAGTTGCAAGGCCGTCTTGCTGAGAGGATCAAAGAGCTCGACGCCGCCAAGGACTCCAAGGCAGATCTTGAGCTGAAGCTGACCACCTTGATGGAGACGCT